>CM060874.1:4111662-4595137 GCA_030737845.1 Acorus calamus | reverse complement strand
CCTATTCATTAAGCATAAAAACAATTTCTCCCATGGAAGCAAAATAGCCCAACCACTACTCAACATGATGAGATAAGGTTTTGAATGATTGCTCCCAGACTATGGTTACTAACCATTATGTCTGTGTTAGCTTTCCCACAAAACCAAGTTTTTAGAAAACCAACTTTCTCATTTATAACTTTGTTAACACCTCAAAAAGCTGCTTATATAATGTATCTGTTAAGGGTCTAAAAAGAGGGGACTTTTGCTCCCTCAGATCAGTAACTTTATTCATGCTGAAGAGAGAGATCCACTTTGCAAGGAAGTTCCGGGGGGGGAGGACCCATATCCATGACTGTGACAATAGTGATTGAGAGATATCAGAACCTCTGCTTTTCCCTGTCTGTCTTTGGTCACTACCACAAATTCCATCCCAGTGAGGATAAAACTTAAAAGCCCCTTTTTCTTGCATTTAAACACCTAGCCCCCTATTCTGATATTTGACATGAGTAGTGTTTCTTTTTTTTCTTTGAGAAAGTATTTGACATGCGTAGTTATATTATAGAGTTTTTTATTTTTAAATCCCTACAGACCATCATATTTAATGATTGATCTCTCACTTCTTTATATTTGGATTTAGTCCCCAGATTTAAAGGATAATTTATTTTTAGTCTCTATTAGGGACTAAAAAGAAAATTAAATAATTTATGGATAGGTCCCTCTCAAGGACAAAAAAGGAATTATTCTTTAAATTTGAGGACTAAAATCAAATATGAAGAAGTGAATGATCGATCACTAAATATAATGGTTTGTGAGGACTTAAAAATAAAAAACCCTAGATTATAATAGACAACAGTGTATACATAATAAGAGATTTATTATTAAACACCTAGCCCCCTGTTCTTTTGTTTTGAATAAAAGGTAAATGTTTGCTACCCGATTTCATTGTTGAATTCGAATTACAAATTTTAAAATGAAGAAGAAAAGAGTGAGATAGAAGACTATCTCCAAATCAAAGTTAAAACAAAGCATAAACAACACAATTCGTCTCTCGGTGACCCCTGGTTAGAAGAGGTATCTAACCCAACGGGTTTTGGAATGTGCCCGTCTTCACCCCGAGATATACATGCCACCTTCGAGGAAGTGGACGTCCCTTGCTTTTGTGATAGGCCCCTAATCCCTCATGCAGTTGCAGAACATGTCCCACATATTCTCCTTATAGACTCTTGCCCAAATTGAAGACCGCATCATTTCTAGTCTTTCAAATCGTCCATACCCCCGCCGTTACTATGTACTATGAGATCGCCGCTGCCGCGCTATTATCATTTGCCCTCCTCAAAGCTTTCCCTGCCTCCCACATCTGTTGTGTGTTTTGGAAGTCAGTGCTCAGCCCGTGTGCCTCCCCACAACCTCCCACAACTCATGTGCAACCGGACAGGTACAGAAAAGGTGCGCGACGTTTTCTGAGGCCGAGGAGCAAACGGCGCACGTACTTGGGTCGTCTGGTGCCCATCTTGAACGGTACTCCTTCATCATCAGACGTTCTAAATATACAAACCACAGGAATACCTAGATTTTCAATGGTATCCGTGGCACCTAACCCCCTGTTCTGATAAGTTATTTTATTAAAAAACCTTAAAATCATCTTTTTGTTTGAAGAAATTAAGGACAATACGTGAATAAAAGATGAATAATGGTTTATAATTTAAAAACAAATCTATGTTACATTATTTGTATATATTTTGGGACGAGGTGTGACCTACATGACATGTTTTGAGATATATGTTATTTGGATAGCCTTCTAATATACATTGCAACTATGTCTCATGTAATAAGTGTGAAGATTGTTAACAAGGCATGTGAAACCATAAAATTGACTTAGAATGTGACAACCTCAATTTTTTTGTTTTGTTATTATACTCATTTTTTTACAGTTCAAAATATAGTTCTATATACCTCATTAAAAATTCAGTAAAACATATACCTCATTAGAAGATGTATATGCCTTATTAAATTTTTCTTATACTTACTAAAAATAAGTTCATTCAACTCGAAATAGGGTGATATACACTTTTTATTAAAACATGTATCTCATTAAATGATGTTTATTATTTTAAAAAAATAAAAATATGTGTGGTTTGAATTTTAATCGATAAAAATGACTGAGTCTAACCTTTTCCATTTTTTTAAGCAAAAACAAAAAGGCCCATCTTCATGAAAAGGGATGATTGGGTAATGAAAGTTATGGATTGATTGATGAGACTGGTAATCATCTTTTGACAGGTTCCCGCCCCAAAACTCTTGAAAGGAAAGCTTACTACAATCTTTTTTAATCTAAAAAGCATAAATGGACCTCTCATCTCCTAAAACTTGGCCTTGAATTTGAGCACATGTTGCACACGCAAACTTTCACACTGTGGGGGGAATCAGTTTTGGTAGAAACATTGACCGACTCCTCACATAGTTTGCCATTTCTTCTGAGACCTCATATTTGATTGAAACACCCTCACAAACCCTTTGAATTGGATTCTATATGTGAACAATCCACATTGCAGATAAATAAAAAAAATCTCTAACATGGTTAAGGCAACTTCATCACTTCAACGTGGTGTATTCGTTCGAGAGATCATCTTGTTAGAATAACATGGGTTTTGGGTTAAAATGAGTTTGGATTCCATTAATTAATTTTAGTGGAAACCCATTGGATTACGTTCCTCTCGTTGAGTACATGAACGTAATATAATTACATTCTCAAAATCCATTTTGGGTGAATGAGAAAATTGAATCAAAAGTTCTCCCAATAACATGATGAAAGTGGTTGGTGGTTGGGGTAGAATAAACTATAGTCCCACATCGGTTAAAAACAAAAAGTATTGAGGATTTATAAGATGGGCTCCTTGTACTCTAGTGTATTGCTTTTGGTGGACACCTATAGTGGACCTTTCCATGCGGGGTGGTGCTTTGCGCGTCGCGCGGGCGTATTGGGCATTTTAGGGCGCACTTGGCACCTTTTGTCAGATCAAACGGTGGAGATCATTTTGATCAAACGCAATATGGACCGTCGATTGGATAAATCCTTAGATGCACTATGGGCCGTTGGATCAACGGTTACGATCTGACCGTTCGATATTTGAATGGAGGGGTGCCTTAGACTCTGTTTAAGTGAAAACTGAAACAGAAAAATGGACTCCTCCAAGAGCTCTTTCAACCGATTTTCTACCCAATAAATCCCATCTAATCTCTGCATTTTTAGAATATAGAATTCATAGAAATTCCAGTCTTGAGTCTCCATTGCATCCAAGTTAGAGAGAGTTGTAAATACACATAAAGTTCGCTGGTTCTCTGGTTTGAAGTGCTGCTACCAGAGGGCGATCCGACCGTTGTATCATGGGAGACTATCGCCAGAATCCGTGAGCACCAATGCGGGGCGAATAAAGTCTTAAGGATATAGAGTCAAACTCTAACCTCGGTCTTCATCATTCGACAGAACAGGTTCATCAAATCAGTATACCTCTATTTCATTTTAATATTGTCTTGCTAACACATCTCACAACGCATGTCACGCTATAGACGATCTATTGACTAAACATCAGTGGTGGAGATAACGTTACTCATGAAATACTTTGAACTTTTTGAAATGTTCAAATTGATGATTGAATACCTCTCACAATTAACGGCCAAGACACTGACCTTTGTGATACAAATATCTGTTTAGTTTAGATGGTTCAACATATTCTTCATAATTTAAAAGATTAGTGACAATTATCATTGTCGTTTCCACACCAATTGTAAAAAAAATAATTTACACGTATTCTCACGCTAGTGATTAGAATATAACTACAACATAGTTTTATTATCTTAAAATTAATCATCTTAATTATTATGTATTAGTTACTAATGCACACTTATCATACCAAAAGCAACCATTATCAAACAATTGTCGAACATGAACTTAACATACCAGATACACATCTAGATCACAATTCACAAGGATTCAACAAAGAGTTTATAAAATTAGACTAGATATATATATATATCACGCATTATGGATGCATGATCGATCAATCGATTCACATGTGCTAGCATTTACATCGTTCAACTCTCAAAGATAATAGGAAGATAATAGAATCCTGTTTTCTGATATCCGGACCATGTTCATCTGCTCGATTGAATAGAATGGTGACGAACTCCCTAATGTTCATCAAATTCCTTGCTTGGCAAATGGTTTTGACAGCTTATACGATTGTTCGAGCTGGTCGATCCCTTTCACATTCTTGGTCTATTCCATTTATTTTCCAGTGATGGAGAGTTCACACGCGATTCGTCGACATAAGTTATCGTTGCATGCATCGCAGGGGGTTAGATTGGAACCCATCATGGCCTCTGAAATATATATCATGTAATTGTGAATAATCAATGAGCATGTACAGTGAATATTAGCTTTACACACATAGAGAGACTCATAAAAATTCTTGGATTTACCTCTCGTAAATGGTCTGCACATCCCACTAACAATTGGTAACTCTCCTCTTCAGATTTCCTCTCTGTACAGGACGTGTGATAGGTAGTTATTTCATTAAGATCGCAATGCAGCTTAACTTTGGTGGAAAATCATGCATAATGCGAGTATAGTGTAATGTAACATGCTTGAATACAGAAAATTGTTTTTCATAGCTACTTGAAAAGAGGAAGTCAGCTGCCTCTGTATTGCTCAGAGCACACACTACTATTTTTGTCATAGCTACCTCTAGGGTTCCTAAAATATTATTAAGAATCCTAAAATCCAAACACACAATCAAAATTCATTACTTTGAGGTTCCATATTCTGAACTTGTGTACACAAGAAAATTGAGGTTCTATTTGGAACCAACTGCATGTCAAATTGATTCTCTACAGGATCCGTTTAACATTTGGTCTCAGATTTTTATTTTTGTGTGTTAAAAGTCAACAAAATGACTTCTACGAGAAAGCTTCCATGAAAGAAAAAATAGTAGTTGAGGTCAACTAATTTGCAAAAACTGTTATTAAAATTGATTCGAAACTCAGATGACACACAAAGCTCTCAAAAAGACACCATATAAATTGGATGTCAAATGATTCTACATCAATTGATGGCAATGCAAAGATATAGAAGAAAGTAAGTTTATGAAAGATAAAACGCATACCTCTTTCCCATTTTTAAAAAATACAGTGTTGGTGCGAAATGAGGTTCATGTGAAATACTCCATCTTCACTTTGTCATCCCTCTTGCTGCAATGCATGACGGAGTCGATGTCCTTAATCTTTTGGTGATCTTCTCCTTCTCGCATCCTCTCCAAGAGATCTTCCGGCATATCCTCCAAGTAGAGGTGTTCAAGTTTGGTGAGGCTTTCAATTCCCTGTGGCAGTGTCTCCAGTTCTCCGCACCTCACCAAACTCAAACTCCGTAGGCTCTGCATTGCTCCTTTCTTTATAGTTACCTGATTGAGTTGGCTCAGCTCGATCAACGACAGTTTTTTGAGAGAAGGAAAACTGTTCACTTGGAAGCACAACTTCTTTCCATCGTACGCCTTGTGGAGCACAAGGTACTCCAATACGGGAAGTTGTTGGAGCGAACGGAGAGGATCTTCTCGCAGTCCTGACGATCGTAGACTCAGTACTCTGAGGCTCGGAAGGGAGCCACACCAACGAGGCAGCGACTTCAAATTCCCTCTCAAAATGAGCTTTTGAAGAAAGAACGGCAGATAATGTAGAGGTTCCATTTTCAGTGACCCTACACCTTTGCTCTTTGCTTGAACTTTCAAGTGAGTAAGGAACGTCATCTTCGATATTGAGGCGCACAACTCTGGTGCATCGGACTCCTTCACCTCCAAAATTGACAAGGACCTGAGTTGTGTAAGATTTCCCACCTGTCGCACAATTTCCTTGCTTGACATGATCCCTTCAAGGGTTTGCAGATCCTTTGATGCCAATATCTCTCTGGGGTTTGATTTCATTGGCACCCATATACCATCTTCAACCGAACTGATCAAGAACAAGTGTCTTAGATTCTGTAGTTTTCTCAGACTTGGTAACTCCTCTATGCTACTAAACTTAAGGTCCAAAGTTAGAAGGTTCTGAAGACTTGCCAAAGACTTGGGAAGCATCCTAACTTTTGTGCCCCTTAAGCTCAGGTACCTCAAGTTGAACAAATCACCCACTGCATCAGGTATGCCCTGAATTGGTGCATTTTGTAGATCTAGCACCCTTAACAGTCTAAACCTCAATGCTGATTTTGCAATCAAAGAGCGAGAGAAGAAATCATCCATTTCAAACACCAATAAGGAACGGAGGTGAGTCATATCACCCAATCCTTTTTGGATAAAATTGTTGGCTTTAATGACTGACAATCGACGAGCTTTAGCAGTAGTCCGTGATTCAAGCATCATAAAGAAATTTTGCTTCTTAGATATCGATACAGCTATGTTCCTTACTACATCATGCATACGAAATTGTTTCACCCTGCCGCAGTCATGTGCCTGTGCAACAAGCATGCTTCTCTGGACAAGTTCTTTAAGATACTCCTCAGCTATCTCCTCCATTGTCATTCCTTCACTTTCTTCCACAAATCCTTCTGCCACCCATAACCTAATTATCCTTTTTCTTTTGATTGAATAATATTCAGGAAAAGCACTACAATACAAGAAACAATTTTTCAAGTAGTATGGTAGATCATAAAAGCTAAGCATCAATATATTTGATAATTTTTCTAGCTTCTGGTTGTCAAACATCCAATTGAGGCCATGGACAACATTATTCCACTCCGCTGCTGAGCGTTCTTTTGAATACATGACACTAGCTATAGTCACGATCGCAAGAGGCAATCCTTCACATTTTTCAACTATGGCTATTGCTGCCTCTTCCAACTCTTGATCAAGTTTGACTTTATCATCGCCTCGGAATGCAATACTACTAAATAATGTCCAAGCCTCCCTATGATTCAAACGTTGAATATGGAAAATACGGTCCCTTGATGCTAGACTAGTGGCTGTATCATGATTTCTGGTTGTAAAGATGATTATGCTTCCTTGTGTATTATCAGGAAATGCACCTTGAATTTCCTCCCACACATTATTATTCCATACATCATCGAAGACAATAAGGTACCTTTTAAGTTGCAGGTGTTGATGAAGAATCTGAACAAGCCGCCTCTTGTCCATCGCATCAATGCCTTGAGGTAACATCTCTTCCTCCTCAACGAAAAATTCTTTAATTATGCTCCTTAGCACAACATCTGTTTTGCTAGTTTTGGAGACAGTAATCCATGATCGACAATTAAAATCTTTCTTAACTTCTTCGCTCTTATAAACTTGGGCCACGAGTGTGGTCTTGCCTATGCCGACCATACCCCACACCGAGATTTTCACGAGCTCTTTTGTTCTTCTGTCAGCCAACGCATAAGCATTTTTTTGCTCTTCTTCATGCCAACGACTTGAGAATCCTCTCCAAGAAAGTGAGAAAATTGTGCAGGCCTTTCTCTAGCATCATTGGAACTCGATCCGTCCCCAAGCCCCTTGACATCATACCGGATTCTTCTTTTCGAGATGCCCTCTATCATGATTTTGATATCTTGTAGTTGCATGGCAATAACTGTTAAAAAGAATGTAAATGTGAATGATCAATCGATTGGATAGGTAATATAGATTTGAATGACAGACTTATCTTACATAGAGATTGGATCCAATCAAGCTAGGTTGGATCATCATATGGCTAAAAATGTCATAAATTTTACATGAAAGATATATTTTGTTCACATACTTGAATGAAAAATGAAATAAAAAGTGAAGAAAAGTTGGGTCAAGATAAAATTGATATGAAAAATAAATAATTTGTCTTTAACCAATTTTTGTTTATGCATGACACAAAGTGATAAAATCATATTCTCACTTTCTTTCAAATTAACTCCTACAGAGAGAAAAAATTCCTGTATCTCCTAATAAGAAAAAATAGTTAAGAAAAAGTATGAAAATTTTGCTATTTCTTTTTCTCTTGCACAAACATAACACAAGGGTTTCTGTCAGTCCAGTTAACTTGTGGGTTGGCTGAATTTGACCCTTATATAAAATTACTTTGATACCCTCCCCCCATTAATTCCATTACAACCTAACTAGGCATTCTCCATCCCTTTTCATCACCGTCGCTGGCCCTTTTGGTTTTCGTCATCTCCTCGTCACCGCCCTCCACTGATTCCCATCATCCCATCGCAGCTGCCGCCCTCCGTTGGTCCTTTTAGGAAATTTCTTCTTCAGAATTTGAGATTGTATTCATATATAATGTGATAAACATTGTCTTTAGCCTAATAGAATTTACACTTTTCCCTGTGATTCTAAACTATTTACATATATGAGGATGGAATAATGGAACCTCAACCCAAATATATACATATTAAAATTGTTCCTATTTATACTTAATCATTTAATTTGGCATTCTCTGGAATATATGATTTTGTACATTGATTCTCCTTATCACATTGTGTACATTACTATTCGGTTCATGATTAATCAACCAACATGCATATGATATGAAATCATGGATGAAGACATTTTGTACAAGGTGAAATGTTAGCAGGTTGTATACATGTTCCTAGAAGAGAGGTTCACTAACATTCACTTAGTACAAGGTGAAATATTAACAGGGTAATCTCTTTTTCCAAATTCAGATTGTGTACATGTACAATTTCTATTTACATGTTGTCAAGTTGTTTACATCCTAAAAGTGGTGTTCAAACACACTAATGAAATGTTAACAGATTGTTTGTGGGCTAGCTCTTTGATGAAATGCTAACATGTAGATGAAATGCTATCAAGTTGTTTGAATGCTAACAGAGTTGATCAAACACTTTGATGCTTTTGGGAATTCTAGCTTCTGAAGCACCACAGGAAGTCAGAAATTTGGGTGATATCAGGCTATTTGGCATCACACATTCTATTTAGATATTGTCATTGTAGTATGTGAATGCTTCACATCAGACTATACTTCCTTTTTCAGGTTTCAGGTAGGAGCAGGCAGTAGCATCAGGCAGTAGTTTCACTAGCAAATAGCATCAGGCAGTAGTAGCTTTCATTACAGAATTTTGCGAACATTGTGGGTTGTAAACAGAGATGTATTATATGAATGAATTGTAAACATTACTAGGTATTTCAACGAATCAACATGTTTTATATTCATCACTAAGTAATTCAATGAATCAAATTGTTTTATATTCATCATTTGGGGGGAAAAACAACATCAACAGTTTTGTGATTTAACAGTTTTATTAAAGTGAAAAAGTTGGTTCATGCATTTTATCAAACATGACTAATACAAGATGAAATGTCTCACCATTTTCCAACATCGACATGAATTTAGGGATCATTGCGCACAATGGAGATAAGAAATGTGGATCAAGATTGGTGAGAGATCGAGTGAATCAGAGAAAAGATAGTAAGCTATACTGATTTTGAAATGGGTGTGGTGGATGAGTATTTATAAATGCACAAGGGGCAACACTCCGGAGGCAGTGGTTGCAAACGGTAGGGTGGGGGAGATTTAAATGAAGAAGAAGAGTTCATTGAGGGGCAAAATCTTAATTGACAGGGGGGGGGGGGGGGGGTATTTAGATTTTTGAGCTCCTCTAAAGATCATTGATCACCACTTTTTAGAGACTTAAAAAAATTTGAAAATTTTCAGAGTTCTAAAAATAATTCATGAGTGATCACAGAGACCCTTCATTAATTTTTAGATAATGTATATTATTAAAAAAAATATTGTAAGTAACATTATCTTTAGATTTTTTATGCTTACAAGGACTTGTTTATATATTTTTAAATTACTTGAGTTAAGATAACATATGTTATGAGAATATTCAAGTCTCTTAGTTTTTTTTTTGTTGATTTTGAATTTTGGTATGGGTTTTCTGTGGGGTTATTTGGATTTCACTAATTTAATAAAACTTTTATTCTTATATTTAGAAAATATTAAATATTTTTTTAATAAACAAAACAAAATGATATCTAAAATAGATTTAAAAAGTTTTAAATATGGCAAAAATTTTAAAAACAATTATAAGAGAAAATGTCATTTATGTCATTTTAGATTATAAGATTGTTTAAGGAGATTTTTTTTCCGATAGAATTCTTAAAAGAAACAGTTTTGGGTATTTTTTTCAATTTATTATGTGTATTTGTTTTTTTGTTTTGTTCTTATGTGTATTATTGTTTATAATAAAATAATATATCATCAATTTTAAATGACTTCAGATGATGATTAATAATCAAAGTCTACGCCCATTTAAAACCTCCATGACTAGTGAATTGGATTTCGTGTTTTTATTTTTATGTTTAAAGTGATTCTTACTTTGGATCATAGTAATCTACTTATTAAAGATTTGAGTTTTGTTACACAGTCAATTTTTAGTTTTAATTCCAATCATATATGATTTGTTAACATCATATACTTATATTAATAATGTATATACATTTTTTAAAAATTTAATATTTTTTTATAAATGCATTTATACAATTAATTGGAGTATATACTTTAATTTTTATAAAACATGTAATTTATTAGATGATTTTTAGTATTTAAAAAAAATCAAAACATGTGTACTGCAAATGACGTGAAAAAATCAAACATGTAATAAAAAATAAACATGAGGGTGAGATTCAATTACCATGTTTATCCTTTATGCGACATGGTAAACGTATAGTTTTAGCGACGGAATCCCAGAGACCCTTCCTCTTCTGCTCTCCAACAAAATACGTGAACTCATCTATGACATCTTCGATGTGGTACGCGGCCTCCCTTACCTGGCTCACCCAAACCGCGGTCGGTCCCTTGCCCTCTCTTTCTTGATCAGCCTGCCTTATAAAGGCCTGGATCATCTCCAACTCGCTCTTGATGTCTCCCATGTCGTTACGCAGCGCCAGCAACACCGTCGCCTCCTCTTTGGAGAGCGACCAAACCGATTTCGCAAACTCCGTCGCCAATGCAGAGCCGATCTTCAGTATCAATAAACCCACAACCGCCTCCGCCATGTCTCTTGATTTTTTACCTTCTTTTTTCTTTTGCTTAATTTGCTTTGCCTCTCAACAAATTAACCACAATAGCAAACCTCGATCTTGTTCTAGCTATTTGATGTTTACAAGTCAAAACTCGAGGGGGTGGAGTCTTAATTTAATGGAACATCACATGGGTGTGCACATGTGAAACCGGAGTTATTGGAACCCATTCAATAATACACCATGTCAAAGTCGCATTGTTTGTTTTATCGAGGAGGGGAAAATGATACGTTCAGTCCTAGGGATGACAATAAATCGGGTTGAAATCAGATTTGCAGTCTTAGGAATGACTGCAAACAGGACTGAACGTAACAGTTTTACCAAAAACGCTGTTACATATAATCTTGTGGGGATAGTTGCTCAGACAGTCCACGGGGTGTATGCATCTTTAGTTATTTTTCTCATTTTTCATCCAATGAGTCCATGTAATTAGCAATGAATGTATATATATTTTTCATTAAAGTTTATTACTTATTTGATATGTTCTACTATTTTATAAAACGAGAATTTTATGCATGACTGTCCGAAACAATATTCTTTTGTCAAAAGATATTGGAAGATGATTTGTCCATATGTGTAGTTTTGTCTACAAATCATTTTTCTATTTTAGAAAATATCTACTCGCTCATTAAAGTACATACTGAAGAGATTAATTTCTCCTCCAATCAACATAAATGGGTGGAGCCTCCTTGCCGGATCTGGACCCGACCGAATATGGTTCCTACACTCACAAGTAAGTAAAGGGAAAATCGGTATGGACCCAGCCAAGAAGACTCCGATATTTAAGTCAATAAGGGAATTTAAAGAAAATAATCTCACTCTTAATGTGACTTTTTTTAGCTAATAAAACTCATAACTCCATTTGATGTATCTTTTACCTTATTACAAGGTTCACTAATCAAGTAGCCGGTGTAATAGTTTTCCCCTCTAATGGTTTTTTATGAGCAAAGTTTGTGGTAAACTTATCATTTTCCTTGTTCAAAATTGAATCCTCCACTTGCGCTGATCCATAAGTATCTTTGAACGCTTATACACCCAATCCATTTTTCAACCTAGTCTACAATCCAAGTAGTTACACTCTAAATTGTGATAATGCATTATATACTATAGTATAATGAGTACATAAAAAATTTTGAAATTATTTTCTTTTTTCAAAGAGAAAAAAATATGCTAGTGGTTTTTTTTCTGGGGTATAAAGACGTTGCAAAAAATATATGGTAGTTTATATAAGTACATATTTCACTTTTTATAACAACATGTGTCGAAAGTTGAATGCATATGAACCAATGCACTGATAATAATGAGAGGAGGATAGGAGAGCATCAACTAGGCACTCCCGAGTAGGAGAGACACGGCTAGACTGGTCATCTAGCTAGGTGACTCAGGTCTGGTCGGAACAGCCTTACACCTCGAGAGTGAATGCTAGGTCGTGTTACAAGCAAAACCCCGTATCTCGATTAGACGAAGACTGCGAGTAGAGCATCTAAAATAGTCGAACGACCACTAAGTCAGTAATTGACAGATTGTTAATTAAAGCTCATTATCCATTTTACCTGGATAATTAAGGACACTTTTAACTACATTAAATTGTGCAGCTCTATTCTTAGCCTACACCGATATTTTTTTTAATTATACACTCTCCATTAAAATATATATTTTTATATGAAATGAAATATATATTGAGATACGATAATATATTTTTTGTTTTGAAAAATAAATAAAAAATTTATGTCATACACTATATTAGACAATGTTCAGAAAATCGAGCTGTGCGGCCGCATATGCGGCCGCACAGGCGGTTCGGTCGAACCGCTCGACCGAACCGCTTTCGTTGAAATCGTTCAAAATGCGGGTCGGACCCACATATGCATCTATTTGGGGTACTCGTGGAGTCAAGTGAATTTATAAATTGACCATCACAGGCACACATAAAAAGAAAAGTTTATCTTTAAATTGATCTATTGTTAGTTTTTTTAAGAAAATTCATTATGCATCTAATTACATTCCATTTAATGTGAAAAATCTGTAACATGTACTATACATAATTAAATCACATATGAGCATAGTCCCAAAGAGCATATAATAGTGTGTGAATATATTATCTCAATTTAAGAACCATTACTAAAAAATGAAATTTTATTAATAAAAAATTACAAAATCGCATATACTCCTGCATACCGCTTATACTCTATGCGATACCCTAACCGCATGTAAAATGCATACCGCATATCAGAACACTGATATTAGATACTTGAGCTGCAGAAAGAATTGCAAAAACGGATTCCGAATGATCGTCAGGCACAACTTCAATAATGCATTTTCGAGAGAAAAAAAAACTCGATATTTTGTCTTAATTTGAATTTTTTACTTATGTGTGACAAAATTTATTATATATGACTTATGAACTCGTTTAATTTATATTAAATTAAAATTGTTTATTAGATTTTAAATTCATATTAGCCCCTCATACAAATCCTGGTTCCACCGATGAGGCTATAAAAAATTCCTGAGTATATTGGTGCTCATTCAATTTTGATCGGATAATCAATGCTTCCTGAGATCTCCCGCGGATCCAACTCCAGAGGCGTCGATAATGTGACATAAAAAATTATAAAGGTTATTATATTAAAATATACTAAGAAATCTTAACCATCATAGATATTATTCAACAAAATTTTTATTATAAAATATAAAAAAACTAAATTCACTTATATATAGATTAAAAAAAACTAATATATACAATATTTAAATTTTTATTTTTTATATTTAATATATTGTTCATATATTTTTTCATTTAAAAAAAACAATATATTTGATAATCATTTGAAAAAAAATGTTTTATCTATTTATAATATTATTATCTTTTAACATAACAAATTAGCACATATACAAACATGTGCAAACAATGTACAAAGATTTCCTGTACGTGCAATGTAAAATTTGCATGTGTAGAAAAACACGTACAATTAATCACTGTATCCAAACGTACCCTAAAACACAATTTGGATATGCGTTTGGACAAATTTCGTGGTTTCAATGCTCAATGCGAATCTAAACATTTTTTCCTATAAATGCGACTATTCCTGCCTTTATGGCATTATCGGGGTTATTTTTTCAACGTTTGAAAAAGGTAAGGAAACAATGCTTTGAAAAGTTGATCAGATTTTCAAAATCTCCCTTTTCCACGACAATTTCAAATGCTATTCCTAGTTCACAAGGAACCATCAGTGGGATTATTGGAATCTTTCACATAGTTTTGGATGCTGAAATTTTTTTCACTGGACTTTCACATTATTTGGAAATTTTGTGGTTCCTTTTGGTCTGCTCCCAACTTTCACTTGGGAACTATTACATTGTTTTGGATGCTAAATTTTCATAGGGTTTATATTATTTGGAAATTTTATGATCCTTTTGGGGTGCTTCATCCTATAGTCACAAAGTTTTGATACGGTAATATTTGACAAGGTTTTTTTCAGTATGAAATGTCTACATTCACAAGTTTTAAAGGGGTAGTCGATACGGACTTTGATGGATTTCTGTGGACGTTATTTAAGTGATGGATTTCTGTAAACTTTTGCAAACTTTTATATATTTTTGCATACTTTCACAGACTTTTACATATTGACTTTCATGAACTTTCATAGACTTTTATAGACTTTCACAGATTGACTCTCATGTTTTCGTTATACAAAAACAACAAAAGTACGAAGAAATACATGCAAAAAATTCCATGTTTGGTGTCTTGACATCAACAACTATGTTATGAAAATCATCCAACCTCAATGGATGACCAAGTTCTAATGATAACAAATACACAATTCGATGAACAAAAAAAATGAAAGTGTGATGGTTTCGTATTTTATAAACTATTGTGTTAAAAGAAGTTGGTTTAGATGTCTTAACCCAATGATGTACTAATACTTTGCAGAGGCGCCTATAATTTATGGGTTATCCATATGTAATTCATCTTCAATTTCAATAATGTGTTTGATAATGCCTGAATCACAGTATAAAAATACATATTTCCAAAAATACCATTTTCACAAAATCAATCACATGTTAATTCAAATTCAATTACACATACACACATCTTCTAAAATTACCCTTAAAAAATACCAACAGAGGTTCATTTTTTTCTTTCTTTCAATGTTGTAGCATCTAAATTTATGATTTTAAAAAATTAATGATTTTCAATGTTGTTAACATTAACAACTAACATGTTAGCAACGCAAGTAAAATAAAAACAAATACTGAGGCAATGATAGAGTACAATAATCAGATAAACACATTAATCATAACAAAATACTCATTCTTCAGTTCTATAAAGTTTACTAACTCTAAATACATAAGCAAATTAACACTAAAGTTCACATAGATAAACAAATTAACACTAGATTTTAGCACCTCAATTCAAAAGTCCTTCACCTGATTAATTAGTCTGATGGAAGTAAAGATTCTAGCCAATCCCTCTTAAGTTCTTCAGGCATGTTAAGAAACAAATTAACTTTCACATGATCACGCATTATAATTTCAATTACTCTCAAACAACAAGGCCCATCATCCCTACCCAAAATCTTATACACATCAGAAAAAATGTTATCCATCCTGACGGTGGCTTCATCAGGTTTGTTAAGACTATCTGAAATTGCATTGGCTAAAAGTTTAAAAGCTTCTACCAAATCAGAAAATCCTGTTGTGAAAAAATCAGAGCTCCTCCTTCTCTTCCTACGAGTCTGTGTTCCATCTTCCCAGGTCGATGTTGTCCTCCGTGGTTGGGCCACTGAAATATCCTCATTAACAATGTTCTCCAAGCTTTCATCCTCAATGTGTGGATCAATATTTTGTACTGTATCTTCTACGAGTTTTGTGGGCATAAAACATCCTCTCCCATTAGCACAGTCATTTTCAAATACATTTAGGTTTTCCATACGTGACAATGTCAATCTACGAGGTTGACATTTGAGCAAATATTTCATATAGATTCTTTCTGCGACAATAGCAAGTAAAATCACCATCATATTTTGTAAATGCGTCAACAACAACTTTTCTCTCCTTCTCATTTGTCTATGAGCTATTAATGCATCAAATTGTTATTCATTAAAAATATTTAATTCAAATGAATACGATGAGAGTGACAACTATATAAAAAAATACTTAACAATACATAGCATTATCCATAACAACATATTTATATAACAATGTTATAAACAATTGTTCATGTTTGATATTTTGATGTTTGTTAATACAAAGCAAATTAAAAAACACAAATTCAAACAAAAAAATAAAAAACCAAAAAAGGGTGCAAACTTGTGTTTCGGGCGGAAAAAAAAGTGTGATTCGTCAGATCCTCTCCAAACATACAAAATAAAAAAAACGTTTGATTTTGATGTCCAATTTTTTTATCCATAATTTGGAATATGTCCACCTCTTTAAACAAAAAAACAAAAAAACGCTAGCAAACTTCGGCTCCGTTTGGAAACACAGATTGAAAAGTAGATTTTAGAATAAAACTGTTTTTTAAGATGATTTTAGACATTGACTTTTTTAGGATGCTTTTTTTTTAATTCAGGAATCAATATTTGAAAGGAGTTTAATGTTTTGTAGAAAAAAATTGTTTTTCAATTCAAAAAATCGATTCCGACAAAAAATCGTTCTTTTTGAGATTTTAAAAACACAGATTTCGAGAGAGAAATTAAAAGGAATCCAGTTTTTTATTCCACTGGAATCCAACCCGTTTGGTTGCGCGTTTGGGGATTTTCAGCTTTTCAAAAAGCAGAATCTGCCCAAACGCGCAACCAAACGGACCTCCTCATATCATAATGTTTTTATCAAAAAAGAATAAAAATTTAACAATAAATAAAGAAGAGAGATCTTACTGAGAGGCCAAATAATAAATCGAATCTCACCCAAATTTGATTTTGTGTGATTTTGTCCTCCCTTTTGTGTTTTTTTTTTTTTTTGAATTTTAGCCGACGGTGGAGATGGAGATTTGAGGATTCATGGGAGAGAGAGAGGTCGGTTATTAAAAAAAAGGGAGATGAAAAACCATGGATAAAAATATCTTTTTTAAATTCACCTGAAGAATGTCTTATCTTAAGTGGATTTTTCAATCCCCCTAATCAAGTATATTAAATCTTCCTAACCAATCCCAATCACCCTTCTAAAAATTATCCAAACAAATTATTGATCCCAATCCAGGTACCAATCCTCCTAACCAACATGGCCAAAGTGTTTTATAAACTCTTCAATAACCCATACTGTGTCTAGGTTTTAGTTTTTTGAGATTCCTTGTAAGTTCATATATCACAACTCTGGTCATAATTGATGAGATAGAAACAAATGGCTTCAATTTCAACCATTCTCAACAGTCAGAAATTAAAAAATAAATAAATAAATTCATGTCACTTTTAATTAGGCCACAGTATGCAAAACAGACTTCTGAGCTGGAATCACATCTTCTGGATTTCGTATTAAATGGAAAGGCAATGTGTTTAAGCTACCATAAATTTCAAGATGCATGTTATGGAGGTTCTGCAATCTTTACATGTTCTTTATATAAAAAAACTTTAAAAAATATTCATCAAAATGTAAGGGAAAAATGTTTAATATGCTTTTAAAAAAGCACTTTTTTCTGATTGTATCATGGCATAACAAGCACAAGTTTTTATTCAAAACAAAAACTTCAAACGCAGAATTCATCTACTCATGTTGCTTCTGCTGTTACCGGCTCACCTGCAAATTATTTGCATTTGAAGACCTCCTCTCGCGTAATCTATTAAAGAACTTCCTCACTGCATTGATGAGAGGGAGAGGGTTCTCCAAGTGGACGACATGACCGCAGTCCGGAACTTCAATGACTGCGGTCAGGTTGTCGACTTGACTGTCCCCTCCTGAAGAAGTGCTGATGAGCTCTCTGTGCATTTGGTGTGCGATTTGTTTGAACTTCGCATCCTTTTCACCGGAAACGAGCAGGAGAGACGTCTCGCAGTGTTTCAAGTCTTCCCATAGTGACCTGTCATGACAAGGAGTCGGATCAGCTGGAGATGTCTGGATTTGTTTTTTGGGGTTGATTTGGTTATGCTGCAGAGGACTGAAACCATGACTGGACTTTGAACTCTGTAGTAGTCTTTGCATCTAAATAAACTAACCAGTTAAACATAGCTACCCAATATAGAGGCAAGGCTTTTTATGCTTTATATTTGCACTTCAGTGTTGGATATTGTCCGCCTTATCCTTTAATGGATTTCCAGCTTCAAAACACATTTCTGTGAAATTTCATGCTCTAATGTATATTCACATACTACATTCTCCAGTAGGTGATGCAAACTAAATCATGGTAGTGTCTTCAACTTACTTCAAGGTGGGAAGTAGACAAAGTAAATATATATAATAACAAAAATTAGACAGGGACACAGGGTCAGCTCCTCAGTTTTTTAAAACTCACGTACAGAGTTTCATATAATATGCCATCCAAATTAAGCAAATGAAACAATAGTTACATGGTTAATGGATATAAAATTATACAGAAAGTTCTAGATTTCATCTACTACGAAAGGAACCATAAAAGAATATTCAAAATTGGAAAGTCAATGATATATAAATTGCACTTAACATTATAACAAGTCACCGTTTTATAGAACGGGGGAAATTTGACACCCTGAGTTTCAAAGGTTTCAGGAGTGAGTTGAATAAGGAAATGGAAAGAGTGAGGAAAAGTAAACTTACGGTTGTCTCCCAACACTTGAATCAGATAAAATTCTTGCCAAATTAGTGATGTCCTTGTGCCTTGCACGGGTGTCCACAATTTGTTGGAAGTGAGGATGATTTCGTAAACTGTTGCATGCAACAAATTGTCAAAAGAATAGGTTCACGACGAGTTTAAGCAACTCATTCTAAAATGCTGACTCTCCAATGATTATCATCTGAATGAATTTCCATGACAAGTTCCAGTATTGAAATAATTTTTCAAAATAATCCCTATTCCACTCTGTACCAAATAAAAAGGAAAAGTTGAAAAAAAATGAAGTCGTATGCATTCTCACAGTATATAAGAGCTGCAGATGCACTTATGTGCAGCACAAAGGAAACATTGTTAAGGAAATATTGTAGTATGGTCCAAACAGATACAAATGCATTAACATTAAATCAATTATCAAAGAAATGGACATAACTGGGTATGAACATGCACATAAGACTACCAAACCACCTCTTGGTATATTGATAAAGGTACACATCTTCTCTGAGGGGTCCTAGGTTCAAGTCTTACTCATTTAACCTGGAAAAAAAAACACTTACCTACTAAAAGAAAGCATGCACAATTATTCTAAATATTGTGGTCAACATGCAAACAGTATATAAAAACAACCCAAAGGATCTTGAGATCCTTTGGTGCTTGACATGGATTTCCAAGGTTTTTTTATTTATATCAGATTAAAGCAAATTATATATTGATCTGGCGTATGTGGCAAAGTATATGCATAACAAATTATTACATGGGTGGAGTGTGGATGGTAGTGTGTGTACCTGAACCAGAGATCAGCGGCATACCATGCCTCAAGGAAGGACTGCAATCCATGTGATAGGAGGTAGCGGGCCTTAGCATCATCCTGTTTAATTCTGTTTCTCCTACCGAGTTCATCTTTTAGACCCGGACTTCCTGATATTATAACGGCTCCATTGATCTTTAGGACCATCAGTGCTTTTGTCAAGTAAAACTTATTAATGAAGAAAACAAAATGTAAGATAAACAAGTCACCTTCTCAGTATATCTCAGTGCCATATATAGTGCTATCCTAGCTCCCATGGAATATCCAACAAGGACAACCCTTTCTGAGGAAATTTCAGTAATCAGTTTATGTAACATGTCTGCAATTAATTCAATCGAGATGCTAAGTTCTTTCTCTGCTCCTTTGTCCACATGTTGTATCCGTGATCCCCCGTGACCTGGAAGATCAATAGATATGCACCTTGCAGTGACTGATAGGGCCTTCATGATTGGAATCCAGTCCTCACTTGTACCAAGATATCCATGAAGAAAGATGATTATGGTGTTCTGAATCATCAGGTAAGATAAGGAAGAAAAAGGAAATCAACAGGAAGTATAGATAATGTGCTAAGGAGAAGAAATTGTCACATTTAGTCATTTGCAGAATGGCATTAACATCAATTATATAGACATACAATAAATGAATTTGACCTCTACTTTGATGATACATAAGCAAGATATTGATAAGGCATTCACTAGGTGGTCCCTGTATGTTTCTGTTCACAAGTGTATGGATGTGGAAGTGCTACTCAATTATTAATGATGCTTTTGAGGTCTAGGTACTATATGATTAACAAAAATCTAAATAAGCCACTTGAAGCAACAAGCCCAGCGATAGTTGCCTCATCAAGTTAACTAAGCTGTTTAATCAACTGAGCACTCTTTCAATCCTTCCCCATGCTAGACAACTCCAATAAAAACCAAGGAGTAAGGTATTATGACATGCTTCAATTATAAACGTTGATGAAACACGAACCTTCAATAATCTGCACTAAATGTACTTAATTGTTAGTTGCAATAACTCACAAATCCTGAATGTCCACTCTCCAAAGAGACCATATTCGTATGTTTGGAGGTTGCATAATGTCAACAATCATGGCAACAAAAGATCCTAGACTTTAGAAGTTAGAACCCAAAATCATATGCCTGCTCCATATATCTCTTCAGATTGGTGTCTATAGAATCATAAAAAATGTAAACAAAAAAAGTATCACAAATAATAGGACATTACATTTAAACATTCCATATGATGCAACCATGGTTATCCATAAAATGGTCCTTTACAATCACTCATGTTATAAGACTTACTGCACAGTTGTTCCTGTATCTATAAAGTGAACTAGGATTTTCTTCCCTTGAAAAAAAATCAGTCTATGGAAACCTGGAGACGGACATGCTTCTGGATCAAAATGTATATGAGGTGTCAAATGTAGCCATATAAACATTATTGCCTAACGACATTTCAAGACACAATTTTGAAACACAAGTTCTTGTACTGTAACACAAACACCACATTCCCCAAAAATATGGTGGTCAAATGAAAGGGTCAGCTGATTAGAGGTTTCAGGCGAGAGGTCACATTATCTCTCACTGATAAGGTTTGAGGATGCATGCGAAATGCACATGCCCTAGACAGCGTCTGAGATGTCATTCAATTTTTACAAGTAATGATGAACCAATCTGATTTATATATATATATCTAGCAATCAAACAACTCCACTCTTAACCATATGGAAATATGTTTTGTTGACAATGCTTACAAGTTCATGTGGGCCAGAATCTCGAACGGTAAAAGAGCAGGAGAAGCCATCATGTGTAATCATCGTTTGGTATATCCTGAATTGCTCTTCTTTGTAGCTTCTTTGAATTGCCTCGTGGTTGATTTGGAAATCCTGAAGCAGCAGACCTGCATCTTCAACAGAGGCTTCCACAGTGTCACCTTTTGGATCCACACATATCTTGAGAGGTCTAGTGCTTAGATCCTCCCTAAGCCATCTGTATGTGCCAAGGCCATGCGCAACAGTCATTTGCAACTCTTTGTTCTTCATTCTGCAGATTACTTTGTTTTGTGATTCAATATAGCTTGCAAATTGAACATATGCTGAGAGACTCAAACTACTTTCAAATGCACTGCTAATGACAGCCATTTTATCATGCCGATGAGCCCACTTAGCAATCTTCGTAGCATTCTCAAATCCCCCTACCATACTTGGTTTTATAACCTGACATGACAATAAGTGAAAATTAGGTCATATAAGTAGAGGAGGCATATTAACATCTATCCTAGTAATCAACCAATTAAAAATTGAGCCCAACTTACAAGAGCAACAATTCTTGGATGAACAAAGTGTTGAAGCTTATCCAAAGGATCTCCTTCAATGTTGTCGATAGTTTCATCTAGCGCAGCAGGTAAACCGGTTTCTTCACAGAATCTGATAATATCATCTTCACGACGCACAGGTTCCTACAA
This sequence comes from Acorus calamus, assembly GCA_030737845.1. Classification (NCBI taxonomy): domain Eukaryota; kingdom Viridiplantae; phylum Streptophyta; class Magnoliopsida; order Acorales; family Acoraceae; genus Acorus; species Acorus calamus. The sequence goes on along the minus strand of CM060874.1, from coordinate 4,573,086 downwards.
CATTACCACATTGTTCATTCTTAAGGATCTTTAAAGAACCACTTGTCAGGAAATTCTTAAGAGACCTCAGTGTGTTAATAGAGTTTAATATTGAATATATTTAGGTAAATAGCTTCTCCATAACATCTTTTCCCAAATATTTGATCAACATGAAATTTAAATATGTGCATATGAGCAAGGTATCATGAAAACTTATGAGAACTAAGACACCATTAAGTCCACTACTAAAGAGAAACAGAGAGGACAAATAGACATTAATCATTGGCACAATCTATAGATTGCACCATTTTCAGTATCACATACCAAAAAGGGGACATTATATTATATATTGGTGTATCACATGCATCAACATATTGAACATCTTACAACCGGTGTTATTGTATAATTTTGTCTCAAGAGTAAACCAAAGCATCCAATTGTTACCCCAGATGGCATGGAACAATCATCATGCTTAGAGTTAGTCAAAGGGTTTAAAACTGCACTAAGCCGTTCTAAGGTAGGCACAATATCTCTATATACAAAGTTGTTGGAGGAGGGGGGGGGGGGGTGTTGTTCTAATTAGCTTGTGCAAGGAAATTTCTAAAATGGTTTTCAAGATGTAGTAGTTATCTTGATCTATACCATGCCATTAAGAAGGTTAATCAAACTTTGCGGAATGATATTGGGTACATGATAGGGCCTCCAATCATTTTTTTCAAGAACTACGAAACATCTACATTGATAAAAAAGGAATTCCTAAAGCACTTTTTAAAAGTATTTCAAAGCCAGTGGATCACAATGTAACTGCGAGAATCCTAATGGATATGGAAACCTTCACTGGATCAACCAGATAGGGAAAGAACCTTCACGGAGTGCATCTATAAAACGAGATCTACTGACTGAGTAATATATTATGAAAATATTAAAATGGAAAATGGGTAGTGGGATATAGAGAGATAGAAGTGGTAATTCAGTAAAGTCTTGCGAAAGACTTCAATTAGAGTGAACTTCTCATAACGATAATAATTAGCATTGACAACAGCATTGAATGTTTTCCAACAAATAAGAAGATTTTTGAGGTATCTTATTATGTCATAATTTTTTGTTGCAAGACAGTGAGATAATTCCCCAGTGACTGTTATCCTAAATTTAATTTCTTATGATTAAAAAGAAATTTGAGAGTAATGTCCAGCCACTGCTCATGAACAAATGATTTCTAATTTCTTAAGAGTCGCACAATTATTAAGGTGAAGCGTCACATTTTTTCCAAAATTTAATTTTTTTCTTCTTTCTAAAGAAAGATCATGAAAGCAGAATTTGGAATATGTGCAAATCCTGTATGCGTGAGGGAAACAAAAAAAAATCCAAGTATATACTGTTCATATATGACAATTTTATCTATATAAAAAATGAATGAATATCAATATTAAAAAAAGAAAGAATCTGTGCATGCTAGATAACAATTGTTCAAACCTCGACATATTGCAGGTCACAACATTTTAAATGAGATCCAAACTGAATTGCCTCTTCATATGTCCAAATTCTATTGGCATCAGCACGGAGGTTAATCCCATAGCCAACTTCCTTTCTAATTTCTTGAATAACAGCTGCATCTTCATCAGGATTAGATCGACGTGCAACCTGCAGGAAATTGAGTTTGGAGTCATGCTAGATGCTTATACTTGCGGCAGTCAAAATATTAATGAACAATTTTGAGATTTGGTTTGAACATCTGTTCGTGCATGTGACTGACATAGCTTTATCATGCAAGATGTGTCCTTGGAACTTCCACTGAAATATGAAACAAAGGAATGCTAATATTTTCTAAACTAAAAAAGTTACATCTTTAAACATTTACTTAGATAACTCTGTTATGGATCACAATAAAATAATTAACTGGAAAATACACATGCTCAGACTGAAATCTGGAAGGATTCTCTTACCTTTAGCTTGATTGTCTTGAACCCTTCATTAGATAGCTGAGCAATTATATGAGCTGTCTGTTTCGGAGTGCCCTCAGAATCTAATAGGGCACATATCTGCACCTTTGATGAGCATTGGTTAATTATATCCTCTCTTTTAACTAGTTGGCTGGTCTCCATCAATGAACATCCATATCCAGAAATTACATCTACCAGGTAACAACCTTGTCTTGCTGCTAAAGCATGTAGTATAGCCATCTCCATACCACATCTCACGCTTGGAAAAATAGAAGAGGACTGGAAGAGAGGAAAGAATGAGCTAACCAGGTCAAGCTTGACAAAGGATGCAATGTAGACAATTACATCAGATTAACATTGTATTGACTTTGGTTGGACTCACAGGTATTCCTAAGGTTCTCCATATCCAGGAAGAAAATGAGCCCCTGAGTAAAGAAAGAAGGTAACTTATTTCAGCTCCATGAACCATATGAAGAAGAAATTTTAGTTGCTCTTCGACATCAAGTAAATCTTCCTTGTGGATTTCTATAGGGGCAACCTGTTAAAAACGATGTGTTACTGTCAATTTACTTGTTCCTGTGGAGGACAACATTTTGTAATGAACAGGAAACTATCTATGAAAATTCATATCAAAATAAGGAAAGGTAAAAACAAAGTAAAACTTTTAAGACCTACTTCAAAGCATAATCATGCACTATATAGTAAATGATAGAATAACTTATTAGGATACCAATATTTAATATTACTATCCAAATCTTCTTTGTCCACTTTATTTTTTTATTTTGGGGGGGGGGGGGGGGGATGGGTTGGTTCCACGAGGCAAAAAATACCCAGGAGACCCCCCAGATAAAAACCCCTCCACTTTCTAGTTAATTTTTCAAAATTCTATTACCTCTCCTCTGCTAATCGATTTAGTCAAATCTAAGTTAAAAATCTTCCACTTTATTTTTTTACAATTGCATGTGCGTGTGGATAAATAATAAACATGTGCAAGAAGTTTAAACTACCAGAAATATGTTATTAATATATTGGTAATAAGCAAATAACAAACAGGAATAATAAACAACTCTGTTTAAGGTATCAAGGCTAAGCCTTGTGAATATTAAAAGACAGTTAACAATAATATCAAATTTGGATTGCAGAATTATGCTTCAGAAACAAAATCTTTGAAACTTACATGGGCATACAATAAGTGGATGAAAAATGTAAAAAAGAAATAAGAGTATGGCTTATGGAAACAAGCAACATGACAACATAACTTCATGTGAATTTATAAGAACACAAAAGAATATCACAGCCTTGCTAATGCCAACAAGGGAGCGGCATTCATCGCATGTTAAGGGTTCATAGGACAAAAGGTGATATATTGTTTTGCGCCCTTGATAAGCTGAATTTGTCCTCAATGTTTTATTCTCTTGCTCTCTTAAGTTTATGTAACTTTGTTCTAGTTGAAGTTTAATTTGCTCTCTTATAAATAGATTACCCAAACTGCCATACTCCCATCTCTCATGCACTCACATTTATTTTTCCTGTTATTTCAATATGGACCCATATGTTTCTCTCATTCTGGCAGCTTTAAAAACCGCAGTTACTAAAATAGTTCAGTGTTATCTGTTCTTCCTATGGTCATTCTGTTTTCCTTTGTTGATGAACTGTGGGGTAACTATGGCAGGTTAAATTTTATTACTAAGTTAATAGAATTTAGAATTTTTTTAGCAACAAAAAAAAAATTTAGAATTTATTTCATCACTTTCATGGTTGTGCCTAGTTCATCATTATTAGAGCTCAAATCTTGTTATAATATTGATATTCCCTGCTCAAAGGAGAGTTGCGACAAGTTTACATCTGGCCAAAACTCCATCAGTATTCATCAAATTGGATCCTCATATAGTTTTGCTAAAGCCAGGAAGTTATCCGACACACCATGAGATACCCATAGTAGTCTGTTTAAAAAATCAAGAATAGGTAAAGCAGAGTGCTAAATGGGAAAAGGTTAAGTTACAGATATAGTTAATCTACCAAGTTTGACATTTGATTCATACTAATTACAATATAAACATAATCCACAAAACTAATGACATCCCCAATATGGAGCTATTATAATAAACAAAATTTTCCAATTATAAAGAAAGGGCTAACCTCACCAAATCCTACACTTCCATCATCCAAGAATAAACTCAAGACAAACCCTTCTCGATGCAACTTTTTTCTGTCTCCTTAAGGAAAGTCGAAGTACACGGTGCAGATAGTTGTATCCTACAAAGAGATGAAGTTAAATTCTACAACATGTTGTATGTTTTTAAAACTATTAAATCCCTCTTTCACCAATGTAAAACTCACCTATACAATGAATACTCCATTCTGTTGATCTTGCAAGAAGCTATGCCATTGAAGACATTATTTGGATATGTAAACCTTGCCAGGACATTCATAGCACAATCTGCTGCTTGCTGTGAAGATTTTGTTAAAATGCTGTACAATGACAGAGACTTGAGTTTGAAGAGAATACTTCTTTTTGTTTTGCATAAATTGAAGAGAATACTATTGGAAGAGAAAATAAATGGCCAGATAATACTAACCTATGAAAAGTTGCATTACTCTTAATGCAGCTTTCAACTTCTATTATGCAGTCAGTTTGAGATTGTTGGGCTGACAACAGAGCATTTTGTAGATCCTCTTTCGTTTGCACATGTAAATGCTTCAAGCTGACAAGCCATTCATATTTTGTAATTAGTTGGCATCTGTTATATTATTGTATTATTTATACCGAAATAGCAGGAACATTGAGGCATTCAATTTCTTTATAGTGGAGAGCCATATGTACTTTGGCAAAGAATTCCATCTATTCCTGATAAGAAGTTGCTAAAGGGCTGACTAACCAAATAAGATAAGACAGAACATGCTCATATTTGCACTTTGTTTGCTGCAGCGCGAAGTATAATGCTTAAATGTCATTGTACACCTCATATTTGCACTTGTTTCTGACATACAATGACAGCCAAAAATATTTGGGCATGAGGTGATGGATGTATTATATACAAATGGGGAAAAGATCAGAAACAAGTGCAGATATGAGGTGAAACATAAGTAGTTATAACTCAGGAAACATGATGATAGGTGTAAAATCACTTCAAAGCTCAGACTGCACAAATATTTATAGTCTTTGCATTATCAGATTTTTCAATTTTAAATTACTCAAGAGTAGAGGTCATTGCTTGAGGAGTGGCAAAGTCCTGGGTTCGAGTATTAAGAATGGTCACTTTGTGCAAAAGAAAATGTCAAAAATTAGGATCATATCCAGTTTCCTCTTCCAGAACCCGGCTATATGCTCTTGGTTATGGCCTTTAGGTTACTCAAGAGTGTCTGGTAAAAGTAAGTAATTTTACATTTGAAAAACAATTTAACATCAATATAAAAATAAGAAGTAATAAAATTGGACATATCAAAAGCAGCACGATGTATATAAAAAATCGGCGTTACCTATGAGCCTTGCACAGATTGTTAATAGATATATTGTGAGAGGTGTAGAAATACTGATTCAATATTCTTGGTTGAGTCATGCCTGCAACTGGAAGAAGACTGAAAATTGCACCTCCATGGTTGTTTATCACTAGTATCGTTATAGGTTTTCTCAATATCCTTCAATTTTCATAAAAAGACACATATATAAATATAATGAATAAATAGGACATCTAAAATCCAAAGGAAATTGGACAAACCACAAAAAATGTCTACAAAGTAATAGTGGGAAGAAACTATCATAGTTTTAATTTCAATCATAAAATTACAAGTTGGCAAACATACAGGTACCTAGTTTCAGATCTCCTGAACTGAAATAAAATAACTTAATAAAACAAAAAGTGCCCCAAAGGTCATATACTTCTAATGTGAAATTCTCTTATAAGCACTCATTTGTTTATATGTGAACATTCAAAATTTGAGAGAAGGTTATACACTTCTGGTCCGAATTTCTCTTATAAGCATGTTTATATATACCCCAAAACAATGACTTCTCACTGATGAGATAACACCATTTATACCAAATATGATTTTATAGTTCTTCAATGGCATCAAATCCTACAAGTTGTTTATATTTTGCTAGCAGAAACTAAATGCTTTGAATACTTTCATACTTTCGTATGATGGAAAATCTCAAACAGAGGTCAATGGTTTTTATGCTCGTCTTGTTAACACCACCTCATCCACCAACCCACTGACAATTCATATAACAGGGGCACGATGCTCATAGGTTATAACATTTTTTTTTCAAAGAGGATAAGAGCTAACAAAGATGCCCCTTGAACAGAAGAAAGGAGACAAGGGATCTCCAAAGATATTAAATTACACGTATGATGTTTTTCTTAGTCGTCAAGATATTAAAACTTCTTTATATCTATATATTTGTAAAATAATCAATAGGCTTACATTTATTGTCGTGAAGTGTATGCCTCACTTAAAAGAGGTTTGAATTGTACACAGCCTAAAGCCTATTCCCTCTTCCATTTCAGACAGTAACCCAACTTAAAGCATTTCTCTTTGCAGCAAGAAATTGACAATTCAAAGTTTTTTTTTGGGGGCAAAAAATTCCTTCCCAGAAAAAAAAAAAACTCATGCATATCGTATAATACATGTATCATTCAACAGGACCAACACTAACTATGCAATAAGCAATATAATTGTTTCCTTGTTTTATGTGAGACAAAACTCAATATACAGGGATCTTGTCAGTCATGTTGTTGATCAATAATTGAACATAAACATATTCCCCGGAAATCCCCACGGATTTGAACCCCTGACCCCCTTCATGGAGGTAGGGGTGCTAACTGGCTAATCAAAACTTGGTTTACACTGCCTTGTCCTGTTATTTGCAAAGACAGAACCACATGTACTCCAGAGCTGCCAAAATTTGGCAGCACTTTCATTTGACAGATGGGGCAGATAAAGAATGGAAAGATGAGGAAAGTACAAATTTACAACACAAAATAAAGTGATAGAAAAAGAAGCATACCTTTGGTTCAGAATTGCTAAACCATTTGTATCATGAAGAAAGGACATGTCTCCAACTACACAAAGTACCTGGGCATGAAGATGATACAAATATAAAATAAAGACTCAGAGACTGTTATTTTGTATATGTAGTCACTAACCATGGTTCATAACAATAACATTAGTTGATCAATTTCTATTGAAGCAATGGGTTGGGTTGAATCGGGTTTAACCCATAGGCATCCCTATGATCCAAGATGAACTTTTTTCTAAGTGCACTGAACATGCGAAAAAATATATTAGATTTATCAGCTATAAAAATATAAATGGATTATTGAGAACTCTGGTTCGTGATTGCATGAGCAATAGCAAGACATAGTATGCTAAATCATAATTGAAAGTGAACAACTAAACATGTCTATATCTTTACTAAGTTCAAAGTAAATAAAGAAATTCATAAATTGCCTGAATGGACCCAATTTTGATGTTATTCGAGCATCTAACATATTCCTCAAAACATAAAAACAAATTAAACAAAACTCCACAAGTAGTCATCCTGCTTTCAAACTAACTTCTTCATCACCTTTTGGAAGAAAAAACTAAATCATCAGAGCTTAGAAAAATCAAAAGGAACTTACCCTTTTTTTGCATCCAGTTGCAAAGCCAACAGCCGTGCTTAGCAACCCATCAATACCACTTGCTCCTCTGTTTCCGGCAACTCGTAGAAATTGGCATGGCACTTTCCAGTTTGACATCACACGGGACATATTAATGGTATCTATTGTATTGCCCCTTCCATACATATCTGCATCCCTTATGACCATGCTGTTTCCAATGAACAAGGCAGCATCATTTCGAAGTGCTTCCATGATGACATGTGCAACATGTGGTTCAGTCAGTGAATTCTCTGCATGAATTTGAAATTCTATCTCCCATTCAACCTATAAAGTAAAAAATTTATTATGTATAGGGAAAAGAAAAGAATACTGAACAATGGCCAAAGGCCAGCTAAGCTACTTATACAGAGGTACAAATAGTTTACATGCTTCTAATGTCTGCAACTGCAAGTACAACGAGAGATGAGAAACCAATTATATCAACATAAATACTCCCAAATCCCGATTGCTCAATCACATGACAAACCACATGGAATCCCATGAAATCAGACAAAAACCATAGCATAAAACAGTCAAGTGAACAAGTAAACTAAGATGAGAGTGGGAGTGATAGCTGCTGAAGATAATTTTAGGCTGAGGATTCAAAAAGATTATTATCAAAACAATATATATATAGAGTACTGATATAGTGCGGTATTTGTGGTCTGTGCGAACCGTGTATATGCATCCCTTATCGAGGTATATGCATTGATAAAGAAAGCATATCAGCTCATTGAAACATACATCACTGTGCTATATGTTTTCTTTATCAACGCTTATACCTCGACAAAGAATGTATAAACGTGGTTCGCACGGACCGCATATTATCATTTCACTACACACACACACACACACATATGAATAAGATAAATTTTATTTTACACGAGGTAAGTATAATTGTGGCAGCTAATTAGGCTTGAAGGAATTTGAATGGTTATAGGTGAGACACCATAAGAAAAAGATTTTTTTTTTATAAATGAAATGGGTAGGCCATCTAGCACCATATATTAGTTTTTAAAATGAAATACACAGCCGCCAAGCCAAACTGAAGAAGAAAAAATATACAGGAAAAAGAGAAATTGTTATCCACAAAATAAGAACACCTAGTTGATTGCGATAGAAAAAAATAACATTTTCAATATGTAATAAGTTTTACCATCTTATTCACCACTTGCAGAAAGCTATTCCAATTTCTGGTCTTTCGTGGAAAATCAATTTTGATCAAGGCAGCAGCGAATTCGCATATAGTACTTTGAACTCTGTGAGTAATAATATGAGATGGATCATGACGACGTGGATGATTATCAACCAATATGTATGAGCAAAGTGAGCAGGCTTCCAACATTTGTGCAATGCGTTTGCTTGTTATTCTGCTACCAATCTGTTGATCATTGAGAAAACAATGAATCAAAATGGGGAAAACTTATAAATAAAAGCTTAAAGGCATAACTTTTAAAGAAATATATAAAATGGCTTGACTCAACCCCAAAAAACAAAGAGAAAAGAAATATATAGAAAGGAAAGACAGCAGAACAACAAAAGATGAGAATTCTGATGAAAATAATAAATTGATGCTGCTGTGATGTGATAAAAAGATTATCCACGTCTGATCTAAAGGGTCAACAAATGAACATAACCTGTTTAAAAACAATTTGGGATGGTTAATTCTGCTTAAAAGATATAATCATGGGAATGGTAGAACAGACAAGAACTCAAGGCTGATGTTTACAATACGAGTCTAAAGTAACATGCAAGGAAATTTAACAACATTTTTTGAGTGGTTATGAGATACAACAAAACTTGAAGATGTTATAGTGACATTGCAACCTTGAAATATAAATTATTAATTAGGGATAACAAAGCATCAATGTATGTAAAAACTCATGCAGCAGAGAAGAAAAATAAAAACCAAACAAATATCAATACTACAAACCTGAATGACAACGTCTGGCTGTGCCTGACTCCTAACTGCATCTGAGAGTAGAGCATGATCAAAATGGTCAACAAAAAATATGTGTTTTTCAATATCAGAAACAGAGGTTAATACTTTTCGCAGACGTAGGCCTGACAGGATATCGGTAATAACAGGCCACTTAAGATGTTTAGCCAACACAAGTGCTGCCCATATCTCATCTTCTGTGTGTATGGCACCAATAAGTAGAAGTCCTCGACAAGAATTTTGGATTATTTCTATTATCTCAACAAATTTTCCATGAAAACCACCAAAAGCATGAAGATGATGAATATTGACGTACTGCGTGAATGGTTCTGCCTTTGAAATCCACAAATCTAACCCTCTCAAGCAATCCAATGTCCACTCACATGAATATTTTCTAGGGGCTCCCTAAAGGAGCAGTTGATATGGACAGGGCCTTTTGGCACTTGAGTTGCACTATATACTGCAGAATCAATTGTCGTAAGTACCATCCTTGCAGGAATTTCATCAGTGGGTGGAGGCAGACCAAAGAAAAATCTTACAAATGAGCCAAAGTGATTCACCTAAAACCGAATATCAAATAAGTAAAATCATAAAGAGAAAAAATTGTAGTGTGAGATTTCATAAAATAATTTTTATAATTTTTCTGTATTAGTGGAATTCTTGCATGATTTTATAATTAGCATCTGAGCTCAACAAGAATTTGATTGGCAAGAGACACTTTCCAGCATTCCATGTTTAAAAAATTTATATATATCCTAATTGATCAATTGTTTTTCAACATTAGAACAAAGACCCACCAGAGTCTTCCATATTATGAAAGTTTCATTTGCACTTCTCAGCCACACAGATTGTGAAGCCAAGATAAATGGAAGTCACTTTTTAACCATTTGTAAGTGAGTTCACAAGAATCTTACAAAAATTAAAAGTATTTTTACAAACTTGTTAAGAACTCAATGGATACCTGATTAATAGCTTGGTTTGCTCCAGTATCCTGAAGCTCAGGAGGGCGATCAGCTGTAAGTAACAGAAGGGGTACAAAATCGTTGCTAGCCTCCACAACCTGAAAATTGTAAGTTAGTTGCTGTAAATGAAGGCTTCAATAATTATTAAACAAACCCAACAACCTCACATATATTAAACACTGAAAATTTCATTGGTTACAGAAGAAAATTCAAAATGCTAACAGAGATATACTCACAAAATAAATAATTAATAAATAAATTAAGAAACAAACAAATAAATAATAATAAATAAAATTAAAATAAAATCTCCATGTAATCCTTTATATACAGATACAAAATAATACTAAATCTTCTTCGGTGTTAAAATTTTATAAATATCTTGTCAATTACTTCAAAGGAACCTCAGTAAATCAGACACAAACAAAAAAATGACTGGGAAGATGCTTTGTCAAAGGCATGGTTTTGATTTTCTTTTAGTTTTTCTTCAAAAAAATATTCCTTTGAATTTAGCTATCTTTGAAATGTCCTACAACTGATTGAAATTAACAACAAATCGAAATTAGTAACTCTCACAGCTGGAAGAAGATTTGAAACGGCTGTGCCTGAAGATGTTATGACTGCAGCCGGTCTGTTGGACCCTCTAGCAAATCCAACTGCGTGATATGCCAGTGAGCGCTCGTCAAAACATGAAATACAAGTTGTGAGGGAATGCATAGAAGCAGCTATTGCAAGTGGTGAGGATCTTAAGCCTGGCGCTATACAGAAATACTAGAACAAAAAAAAAGTTAGGAAACACACTGCTGAAGGTTGTTTGGTTAATATTACCAACAAAAGAACTCACCGTTACTCCAAGTCGGACACACTCTTCAACAATAAGTGATGCCCACAGGACATTGATGTTTGCACATTTTTCTAAAGAACAGCATGGTCTGTGATAAACAGCAAGCTGAAAGGAAAAAGAGATGAGACTAGATTAAGCTTTGAGTAACTGTACTGTCCAACACTATTGAGGAATTTATTACACATTTTCTAAATAGCATTTTTGCTTGTCAATATCAGATCATATTTAATCTCCCTAGAGGATTCCTGTCCAACACTCAGACTCCATATTCTGACACCAAGGTGTTGTACTATAAGTAAAACCCAAAAGGCTAGGTTAAAATAAGATTTAAAAAAATGAGCAAAATTTTCTGACCGTCCGCCTAACATCAACTTCAAGAGTTTTATAACAAGTTTCAAACTTTATTCCATGAGGTCAATTCACTGGTAGATGGGATGCTACATCAGCGTAAAACCACCAAATTTCAGGCCAGAGCTAGTTGGCACGTAGCAAATCCTACTATAATACCTATAAGTAAGCATTGTATTGATGGACAACACTCATATAAAAATACAGTGCATAGGGACCAACAAAGGTGTTTTCATTGTTAAATAGATTAACCAAACCTCTTAGCAGTAGTTGTTCAGAAATTTAATCCAAGAACAATAAATTACATATGTGCAAGTAAAAACAGTTTTCAAAAATCAAAATGGGAACAGCTATGACCAGGAAATTGGATAGACGGATAAAAGATTTGTAAATGACAAGAAGCATTTACTAAGAAATCTGACACCCATCAATAATCAGGAAAGTGATTATGCCATTTATGCATCTACTAAAATGAAGAAAATTTGTCTGAGGATTATAATCTGAAGGCCATGTGAATTATTAATGGAAGTGTGTTTGACGTTTTCAAATCATAGAGGGGCACCTTGTTACTGGTGAAAGAAATTGTTATTGAAAGCCTGAAGTAAGACGGCCAATAATTTGAAACTCCTCCCTGCAATAAAATGAAAAATTCTATTAAAGTTTTAAAATCTAAGGATATGTAAATATGATAAGATGAAGTAATAAGCACTCATAAGTTGATAGTGTTATTTGAATAGCAAATGATGTCCTTATCACAAAATTCACACATCAATGAACAATCTGTAATGTATACATCCAAAAAACCATTTAGTACTTCAGGGGAATAAATTACCAGGAGAGAGAGAATACCATTTGTAGAATATCAGCTCCGCTCCAGTCTTGGATCAATGAATCATAATTCAAATATATCTACAGAAACAACATAATGAACCATTTCTATTAGTCAAACCCATTAACGTACTATGAAGAAGAAAATATCATCATGATTGAATTAGATACTGGACAGTTTAAACTACAAAATTGAGTTATAAGAATCCAATCAGATCATAGGTATAGTAAAATATATATATATATATATTTGTTCTGTTCTTTCTTCCTTTTTTCCCTTCCTTTTCTATTTTTTCACTTTGTTTTCTTTTCCTAACTAATAATGCTTCAATTTGTAATTAAGAATTAAAAAGATTAGAAAACAGTTTATGGAAGATTACACATTTTTACACATTATGGAAGATCACCAAGCAAAAAAAAAAATTACACATTTTTAGAACTATGGAGGAGACAAAAAAGAGAACTAGATGAAAGATTCGAGTCAACTGACAACATATCATATGATTCCCTGTACATATTGTCTACATCTGCAAAATGTAGCATCAACCCTTTTGTACCTAACCGATATGACATCAGTTCCCAATCCTTTGACTGGAAAACATTTATGAAAGTAGCATACAAATTCCATTTTCTGGGTTTTAACATATCTTTAAACGATGCTTCAGAAGCACTTATTTAGGGCCTTAGATGAGAAATTCCATGTGATAACAATGAATCATATTCTATAATGGAAAAATGCAGCCAAAAGAAACAGGAGATCTTTCCTAGAAACAATATATGGAATGAACGCCCAAAGGGAGAAGCAAAAAAAAATGGTATAACCTATTTCATTACTGAATTTCTCTTATTTCCATTCTTGTGTGATGGCCCCAGCAGTAGCATACATCCATTGTGAACAAATGCATGAAGTAATAAGTCAATGGAGGAGAAATCTGCACACCAACATTTGAATCCTCCAACTCAATTTGCTTTAAGGGTGCCAGCCATAGAGCTGGCCATAAATCTGACTTTTTTTTAATTATTCTGGTGCAAAGCCTTCACCTGGCAGTAGATTTCTCGTAAAGTTCACTATTTTCAAAATTGAACTCATCATTCGCCAATTCCAAACTTGACAATCATTAAGAGATCCTATTTCTTCTCACTCTTAGATTGATTGTTTCAATATTTCTAAAACTCAACGCCATGCTTATTTTCAGTTAAGCTAATAAATACATTTGGAAAGTAAAGAACAAAATGATTTGGGAACTCATATATTTATCCCCTTATTTTTGCAAAGAAAGGTAAACATTCTAGCACAATTATATATTTTTCTATCTTGACAATACAAATATTAAGAATTCATGCAAGAAGCAGCTAGTGATTAGGTTAAAATAATTTTGCATCCCATTGAACAGTTCACTGATATAATTAACCATAATATTCAAAATTATGTTATCGTAGAACTTGCGTACCATTTTAATGTTTTGGACCTGCATCACATCAAAATTTCCATGAAAATAGCTAAGCCACTTATCATCTTGAGGTTCATCGATTGGTGAGATGATATCAATGGCCTACAATTGAGATAAGATGAAGCAAGATGAAATATCCATGCACAAATACGAAGAAAAAAAATACAAGTTCATCAATGATTTTACATTAAGCATATGTTTATATATGAATGGGAGATATGAATTAAAAATGAGTGCATTGCTTATAGAAAATAAGTCAATAGCATTACAGAATCACATGGAAAAGATAAAGTTCAATGCAGCCGGGGTGGGATTACTCTACAACTATGAGAACCGTGGGTGGGGTGGTGCAGTCTAGTACGGGGAGCAACTGATAGTATAGGTGGCAAGCAATAGTGAAAGATCTCAACCTTCAACATAAGAGGAATAGCTCAACGAAGCATTATGGATCATTGGGTCCCCAAGGTAAGCAAATGTTCATCCATCAAAAAAAAGTTATTTCCAGTGAATTCTTCGTAAAACCAGAACAAAACAGAAATTAGATGGATGCAAGACAGAATACAAAAGGTATTTTAAATGGCTAGCAGAAAATAAGATTTTTTGTGGAGTTTGAGGCAAGGATCAGCAAAAAGGTGTAGTGAAAAATTGAGAAACATACCTCAAATATTGGATTTCTAGAATAAAAGTTTGGTAGTGAGTAAACCAACTATTATACATATAGAGTAGACTAGATTATTGGGAACAATGTAACTAACTGAAAACCTTGTTTATCACAAAATTCACTTGGTATGAATTAGAATAAATTTCATATACCTGGTTAACTGATGATTCAAGAGAATGAATTGCTTCCTCAAAGCTGGAACATAAGAAATCATCCCACACCAATGTTGCTGCTAGGATAGAAATGTTTGCAAACTCATCCACCTCAATCTGGTTAGAAAGATAACACTTTTTGAAAACATAGAGATGCATATGATAACATGGTATAAAATATAAAATATAATAGAACATAATGGAAAATCATAAATTAGTGGAGTTCCAAGCATAGTACATGCTATGGATCATGCTGATGATGTAAAAAAATTCCTCTTTTTATAAAATGATTTAAAGAAAAGGAAGGTCCAGAGATCATGGTGCGGTAATTTTAAGCAAATAATAGAATGCACTTTCACCTGTGGGATGAAGAGATGAATGGAACCATCTTCGAGCCTTATTTCTGAAGATTCTGGATCAAAGTTAATACCTACGAACCCATAAGCCCTTATCAGGGGTGAATCAACTGAAAGATATCTGCAGAAAATTCATAATCGTCCATTGCATGCTTTCAGGACATTTAGCACAAATATCACATGTCCCTATATAAGACAGCATGATTTGTTACTTATATTTGCAAACTGGGGACTTTAGCAACATCGGGAGTCCTCAAACATCTTATGTTCATCAAAAAGTACCTTGGCTTTCTCTGTCAATAAAATAATTACCGAAACATGGAAAAATCTAATCAGTATATTCCATATATGCTTCTTTTTCCTTATTCTCTTTTTTTCTGAGAAACTGGTAGGAATCTCTCCATCAATATATTGAATATAATTGGGGTACAACTGCAGATGAAAGAGAATACCAAAACAAACAAAAGATCACAAACACAATAGATGAGGAATCTACTTTACGAAGCTTCAAAGCAGCAGGACAGAAAAATCTACAACTCAATCAACAGATTATGCCATCAATTCCACATATGGTTCTTACTCTGCCTCCAGATTAATAATGCAACAGTTATATATATATTCACTGAAATTTATCGCTTAAGAAGAAGAATGATATAAATTTAGTTATGCAGATGGCACTGATATCATTAACAGCAGGACGTGAAACTTCTTCAGTTTTGATTAACAGCTTAGTTATAAACACGGACTATCAATTTAAGCACTATTCTGTGTAC
This sequence comes from Acorus calamus, assembly GCA_030737845.1. Classification (NCBI taxonomy): domain Eukaryota; kingdom Viridiplantae; phylum Streptophyta; class Magnoliopsida; order Acorales; family Acoraceae; genus Acorus; species Acorus calamus. Next base: position 4,557,214 of record CM060874.1, on the reverse strand, counting down.
AATAATAAAACAGGGATTTTGAATTAAAACAGGAAGTTCTAAACAGAGGTGATAAACTTTATGTCAACTGATTTTTGTAATCCATAAAACATGTTAGGAAGACAAGTTCATACTGAAATTGCAAAACTCCAAACCATGAGTTCAATGTCAGTTCAAGCAAGAATTACTTAGGACATAAATATCAGGAAAAAGCTAGACAGACATAAATGGAAGAAAAAAAAAATAACCTTGATATTAAAGTACACTCTTGTTGTGCAGTGTTGATATGAACCGAAGAACCAATCCCAGAAACCTGACATACTTCATCTTCCGGTTTAAGTTCAACAGATTGGTCATCAATGTGCTTTGGAGAGAGATAAAACTGAGGAAAAACTGCCAAAGACCGAGGCTGACAATAAAGCCAATCCAAGGCTTTTACACTAGGTGGCACTGCAACCTGCGGCATCGCAATCCCATATGAAGAAAATCTAAAATCAGCCTTTTTTTCAACTCAATTATAAATTACTATACCAGTGGAGTAAATGATCTTTTATTTGGTTGTGTTTTTTGTTATTCTCGTTGGGAAACGTAATAATAAAGTTTTTGTTGTTTGGTTAATCATAAATAAATTATAGATAAAATGAGAATAAAGTGTGGATAAGAATTTATAAAAGGTGTAAAATGATTTGAGCTGGGTCCTTGATTTATAAGAGGTGATGATTTGACAGTGGGGCTCACTTATTCTATTGTCTGTAATTCCAAAGAGGTGGTGGAATGGCTATACCACCTAGTTCCAGCTTATACTAGCATCCAAATAGATTTTTTGGCCTTATTCCAACTTATTCCATTTTATTCTTTTACTAACCCTCTATCCAAACAGCCAAGAGTTCACACAAAAAAACACATTTTCTCTGCTATAACCACTATTGGGTAGAATTACACAGATTGACACTGATGTGTGAACACAAATTCCAATCTCAAAATAGAATATATGCTATTCCGATTCCTTCATATTAAAATTTCAAAATTTGATATGGCTACCCTGGTTTCCGTTTTAAAATAGATGATCCAGATTAGTCCAATTATATCTGCATTTCTCTACGAATTCAAAAGACACCCAAAACGATTCAAAACTCCCATAAAAAAATGAATGAAATGGACCGAATCAAGAATTACAAATCTCATAATTACCTGAAACCTCAAAACACTACTCCTGCTCTGCGGCGGATCCGCCTTGAGCTTCCCGATCGCCTCCTTGATCTTCTCCATCCCGTCCGCGAGCGTCAGTGCGGGATCCAAAGTTCTTGTCATACAAATCTCAACAGGCAAATCAGGGACGTCGGATTCCGATAACGAATTCACAGTGAAAGACCTCGCCCGTCTCCCCTCGATTACCTGATAAGAAGAAAACTCAACCACCGCAAAATAATCAAAAGAAAATCAGACAATATAAGGGAGTGAGAGCTCACATTGAAGAACGAGTTGAACGGGAAGCTCAAGATGCCTAATTGTTTCCGACGGTGGCGACGGCGGCAACGGCAGTTGAGAAGCGACGGGGAATTCAGCGTTTTGTCGCGGATTTGGAGATTGAGAGGGGGGATTCTTGGGTTTGCTAGTAGATCTTTCGCATTCATTTTTCCTTTTGTGTGTGTGTGTGAGTGAGAGTGTGTGTGAGAGGGGGAGAGATGGAAGAGACGCTCAAAACAATACAGAGCGGGAGATGTCGATAACGTTCTCCTCCACGTGGCGTCCGATCATTGTTCCACTGACGGCCGCGCTGGAACTAACGTGACCCTCTTTGGAAACAGATATCCCCACTTACCAACTCATTGTTCCTATCGTCCTAAAAATCCTATTAACCATGAATTTTTTTTAATAGTAAGAATTTTATCAAACAGGACAAAAGTCTATTAAATAGTCCAAAGAGCTAAATATTACAATTAAATTTTCTCGTCCAAATCTTCTGTCTTAGGGTGTCCTCTAACAGCATGACAAGCTGTGTGGGGCAAAAAAAACAAATTTTTTAAAGAAATGTAGTCTTTTATAACTTTTATCACTCAAAGGTTACAAAAGTCCGAAGGCCACAAGTAGAGCAGAGAGGAAGAAGGGAAAAAAACAAGCAGAAAAACCAACAAAAAATATTTCGTCGATTGGATCACAAGAGGTTTGTGATCCTCCAACAGCACAACCGAGGTTTGTGGGACAATCCTATTAACCATGATAATCTTAAATCCATTATTATACATACAATTTTTTAAACTTTTAATTCTATCATCTCTCACTTCTTTTTTTATCACTCTTTCTCTCCACCACCATCACCACCTCTACTCCTCTCACATTTTTTTTTATTTGGGGGGTGAGAATGTGTTCAATATTGTCAAAATAAAATTAGATAATTTTTTATATTCTAGTAAGTGGGTTTAATAACCTGGTTGGTGACTTGGTGGGAATAACTGCACACCCGGGCACCTGTTCCCAAACATGGACTGTGCCGTGCCGGCCTGGTGATACGAAAGAAGTTGAGAGGGTTCGGTAGTTTGATGTTACTGCGCAACAGATTAATTAGTCTTAAACGGGTTTACAAGAAAAATAGGCAGATCTCGGGGGGGAGAGAGAGAGAGAGAGATTTTGGTGGGAGAAGATGGGGAGGGAAGTGGCGGAAAGCTGCGTGGACGGGGTGATAATGGAGATGGTCTCGGCCTACTGCTCTCGCTTCTACGCCAACAAGCCCGAGCTCGCCGCCCGAAGGATCGACGCCATCGGTTTCCAGGTCGGCCAGCAGCTTTGTGAGAGGTATTATTACTTCTCTTGATTCCATCATCGTTTGACCTCTGTTTGCGTTGTCGATTGGGGATTCAAGATCATATGTGGGTCTTACATGGGTTTGATTTGCTTTGTGAGAGGTATCCCTTCTCTTGATCTCTGTTTGTGTTGTTGATTGAGAATTCAAGATCATCTGTGGGTCTTACATGGGTTTGATTTGATTTATGGGGGGGTAGTGATGATTTACGTGTATTTGTTGAATTGGGATACTCAATCGAGGTTGGGTTTGTTGGAATTGTAGTCACAAAGTATTTTGAATCTTTTCAAATGTTTAGGAAAGTTCGGCAATCGGAGAGCTCTTGAATCTATAACATACTTCTGTTCACTGAACTGTGCGTTTAGTACTTTTAGAATTTAGGTACCTATTTAGTTTGGATGATGGTTCAGCACATTCTTTGTAATTGAGAAAAATTAATCCCGATTATTCTTGTAATTTTCATTCTCAATATATGTTTTTCTGTATTTCTTGTACTATTAATAAGAATACATCTAGAAAACAGTTTCGTTTTCTCCGTACTTTATGATTTACTATTGTACATACACCATACTGAATAGAACCTTTGTCGAAAAAGTTGTAGATGAACTTTGTGGTTTTCCTTGGCACTGGTTTTATGTGTGTGGTCTTGACATTTGTGGCATCTGTTTTGGTGTTCTCTTCTCAATTGTGGGTTTTGTTGTTGTAATGGTTGTTGATGTCAAGTAGACAGCCGGTCGTAAAACATTGTGTCAAATACTTGGAAGGCTGTTGTCATTATTGAAATAATGGCTAGAGGGCTTGTATGTAGGTTTTTAAAGCAGGAGAGAGGAGAAGTTGATATTAGAGACCTTTTAATATGGTGAACTTCTGGCCTCTAGGCTGTATGAATGTGGTGGATGGTATCCAATTCAAGAAGGGGTGTTGATTGAGAAGGAGAGATAATAAGATAAAACTAGAGGTTAGATTTGGGAAATCAAGGCTTGTAAGGGGTACCGATGCAAGTGATATGGATGGGTTATGGGTGCTTTTGTTTTGTATATAAGATAAAATTGGATACTTTTACATAAACCTTGCCAAAAAAATAAGGAATGAAACTCTTTAAAATATGATTTTAGCATCCTTTACCCTGGCCTTTTATGCCAGATCTTGGAGCCACACAACCTTTTGCCTTCTTTAGATTTGTGAAACAAATTATTCAAGGATGTGGAGTGAAGAAAGAAATGCCTAAACTGTAACCAGGACGCCTCTGGCCAAAGTTAGGGCCAGTTTAGAAAACTTTATCGTTCTCATTCTGCTGGAGCAACAGGAAAATGTTTTAAATCCTTCATTCGTGTGGCCATTCCTAAATCCAGAAAAAATCCCTTCATTTCTCATTCCCATAGAATCTACCCTTAGTTTGTTTTTGCCAAGAGTGTACACTCAGTTCTCCTATTTTTTTCCAGGTACGCCATGGAGCGGCCACGATTCAATGATCACCTGGAAGCAATAAAGTTCATCTGCAAGGACTTCTGGTCAGAACTTTTCAAGAAGCAAATTGACAATCTGAAAACCAATCACAGAGTAAGTCCCGAAAATCAGAATCGCATCCTGCAAACTGTGTCTGAGATAAGTCGAGATAGTTATATCGATTGCATTGCAGGGCACATTCGTGTTGCAAGACAACTGTTTTCGCTGGCTCACCCGAGTCTCAAATGATGCGGCATCAGCAAACAATGATCCATCAGAGTCAGACCCTTCATCCCAAACATCAGAAAACAAGGCAGCCCAAGCCATAAGCATGTATCTCTACTTCCCATGTGGGATCATAAGGGGAGCACTTACAAATTTGGGAATTCCATGTGCGGTGTCTGCAGATATATCCAACCTTCCAGCATGTAAGTTCCTTTGCATTTAATTGAATGTCATTGACTTGCTATAGATCTTTGCAAAACATTATTAAGCTTACAAGAAGTAAAGTTGATGACCTGCAAATGTGACATGCGGGATACAGTGTAGGAAAATGTCACACTATGCCAAAGTTTCATGCAGTCACTTTTACAGACCTAATTCTTTTTGAAGTATAACTTATCTAACGAAGTACAGAAACAAAAAGTAAAGCACATAATCAAATCAATTGAATGCATAATTTTTTCTTTATCCATAATAGAGTAAATGTTGTGGTAATAGAATATCTACTCTGTTAGAATCTCATATATTGCATTAGATGATGACATGGTGTCTACATAATGACTGCGTGTATCAGTGACCAATAATATGTTTTCCTCTTGGGGAAAAAATCACATAATTTCAGATTTAAGAATCACCCATGAATTCTGCCAAAAAAAATCTAATCCGTCATATACGGTTATACCAGTGCATAATCTTTACTCTCGATCACCATAATTGAAATAGATGATGTTAGGGACAGTCTTGCTTTCCACATACATTCTCCACATGCTTTGCTTTTTCTGAAGGTGGATACTAAATGTGTCAAAGTATGTAACATTATACAAAATGAAGTATGTACTCAATTGAATTGTGTATACCCCATTTTTTTATAAAAAAAAATTTACATGTTTCATTTAACGAAACATATAACTTGTTAGTGAAATGAAACTGCATGTGCAACTGCAAATTAGCATTGCGTATAACATTGCCCAACTGAAATACACAGCATTGATAATCTGTTTAAATTCATTTCCTGATGCTGTACTGTAACAAAGAACATGAGAAATTTGCTTTCTTTTCCATTTTTTCTGCAGGTTCATTCGTCGTGCGCATCAAGCCTTAGTTCAATCCTTCAGCTTAAACAAGATGACAGATCCTTCTGTATTTGGGGCTTGAAGATGTCCAAGAATCAGCCTGTGAATCCGTTTTGATTTGTTTCTCTTTCTTCATATTTATCAGGGTGTTGGATATCACTGAGAATATATATGTTTCTTTTTTCCTTTCAATATTCAGGTTGTGTGAGGTCAGCAGTGTATTTTAATCTCTCCTCCAATCCTCCTCTTTAAGGATAAATCACTCATTTCTTTTGCACTTGGTTTCAAGTCCTCACAACTTTAGATCTTTAAGTTCAAATATTTCTAGGACAACAAATCAAACTAGGTCTCAGGGTGTTGTTCCATGCATTTTTTTTTTTATGTAGTCTTCCATGCAGTCCTATCATGATTAACTATGTATATATATAAGCACTTCAGTAGATGAGCAAAGCTATTTTCCAACACTGAAACACAATTTGTGTGATTCTGCTTTAGCGGTAAGCTATAGGTTGCAATTTATTTCTAAACACCCAATATTTTGAATCATTACTTTTGAATGTTGGACTCAAATTATCAGTTGTAAGAGCGTTTCCAATCCCACCCAAACTTTGACCGAAATTTAAATTTAAGTAAAAATCATTCAAAATCTTCTCCAATCATTTACACATATTCATATCAAATCAAATTTTTACTCAAATCAAGTTAGTCTCAAATCTTTAACTAAATTTTCAACATCTATTTTTCCTTTTGTCTCCACATTTTCTTTCAATGTGACATTTTTTTTCCTTTCAACTCCACCTTTGTTGAATTATACTAGATGCCTTCTCACACCCCCCCCCCCCAAAAAAAAATTTTCAATATCTCTTGAAACCCAAAAAAAAAAAAAATCTTTCTTAAATCTTCATCTTTTTTTTTTACTTCTTATTTTTACTCCAATAAAAAATATTATTTTTACCTTTTTTTAAAAAAAAATGGATGATTCTAATTTTTAAATTTGAATATCTTGAAGAGAAGAAAATTTTAATAGTAAATTTTTTTAGGAAAGGGATTTTGAAAATGTTTATAGGAAATAACTAGAAGAAAATGTGAATTTTTTAAAAGATTTGAGTAAAACAAAATGATAGTTGGAGACACATCATATCAAATCAAATTTTTACTCAAATTTTAAGTAAAATTTAAGTATAGATTTGAGTAAGGTCCGGAAATGGCCTAAGTGACATTTTAAAGCAGTTCTCTAAAAAGCTAAAAAAAGTAGGTTTTCTATTAATCAAATTTTTTTAAAAAAGATTAATTGTTCAAATACCCCTGCGGTTAACCCCTCATTGTTCCTGTGACCCCACTTTTTCAAAAAAAAAATTCTATGCCCCTGCAACGAACACGCTTTTTTTTTTTACCCTCCTCTCTTCAATTCCCCTAGCCCCACAAAATCGCAGTTTTTCCCATGTATGTGCATATATATTTTCTGTAACTTACAAATACAAAATATAATTTCTCTAAGTATTATCTATAAGTGTATTATTATGCATGTCATGTAAAAATGATAATTTGTTAAATATTATATAAGCATACGTTGATGCTTAACACTTGAAAATATATTTATCACAATAAATACATCAAAGCACTTAAATTCATCAAAATGTTTGCATTCCAACATTCTTTTCCTATCCAAATGAACTGAGACGTTGTCTTTCTGATGCAGACATCATAGCCGTACAATACATGGACAACCGAGATCAAGTGGAGCATAAGAAGAAGGGACATCTTGATGAATCGGGAGCACCGTGACTTCAAACAGCCATAACTTTTGAACCGTAGATCAGAATCGCTATTATAATATGTCCACGTGTTCGTATCGACGAGCCCTACAGGAGTAATTGCTATGCTACTACGCCATTTTTCGGAGCGTTCTGAGATCGTCTTGGGGGTCAAATCGACGGTTCAAAGTTATTTTTACTATTTTTTGGTTGTTTTGAGGTTGTTAGGATTTTATTTATTTATTAGGATTTACTATATTTAGATTTGAATTTCAAATTATTATTTGAATTCAAATTTGAATTTTAGTTAGGATTAGATAAATATATTAGACTTGTTTGTTAGATTTAGATAATTAGTTGAGATCCTAGTTTGCTGGGATTCTCTTCTATAAATAAGCTTGTGAATCCATTTGATTATTTAGTTTATGAATATTTGAAGTTTAGTTATTTTATCTCTTGTATTTTGTTAGGAGTACTAACAATTGCAAAGACCTCCCAATTCTCTATTATTTCATCCGAAGTAGTAGATTATTGAAGCCCAACCCCCTGGCATTCTTTTGAAGAATCAACAGCGACGTTGGAGCCTACCGATTTCGTTCTTTTGAACGAATCCATAGAAGAGCGTGGTTGCACGCTGCATCACTTTCCCTAGATCATCTTCATGTCATTTTAGTTAAAATTGAATTTACTGTTACACATTCGAGTTAACAAGCTTACATCATTAGGAAGAAAAGCGTGGTCCAGATTATATTAGAGACACAACAATAAGTAAAAAATCCAAATAAATCAAACACCAACAAGTATATACTACATGCCAATATAAGAATCACACATACATTAATGTTATGCATTAATGTATGTTTCTTTAATGTTTTTGCAAGTTACTATTTTTACATAACATAATAATGCACTTACAAATAATATTTACAGAAACTATATTTGTGTTCTGTAAGTTACAGAAAATAAATATGCACTTACAGAAGAGAAACTGCAATTTTGTGGGGCTTATGAATTAAAGGGAGGGTAAAAAAAATATGGGTGTTGCTGCATGAGTACATAATTTTTTTTTAAAAGGTGAGAACATAAGAATAATAGGAGATTGGTTGCAGGGGCATTTGGGCAATTCACCCAAAAAATTTCCATATGCTTTGTAGCAGTCTTGTCATCAGGTCACTGGTCAACTTGAATCTGACCCGATAAAAGGCGTAAATACCTGATCCGAAGGGCCCGATAATCAAAACAGATTGAGTCTAAGTCCACCCCAATGCGATCCTATGGACCCGATGAACCCAATTGACCCAACTCAAATACTATGTTATTTTTTTTATTTATGATCTAACCCAACACTCATGATTCAACCTAACATTTATAATTAAATACTGAATAATCATTTAAAATTTTAAGCAATTGAATTTTTTACAACTTTTTTTATTTCACTTAAAAACATAATCATTCAAACCGTATTCCAAATGTTCCCTCATATAACATTAAAAAATCAAAATAGTTATTAAAATACATTAAACTCTATTACAAAAAAGGCAAATGAAGCTATTGTAGGTCCTCAAGAAGTTTCTCAACTTCTCTTTGTTTAACCTAGGCCTGTTATGGATCAATCCGACCCGATACCTGATATGGACCCAATTCGAAAGATCCAACAATAAAAAAAGTCATGTCTATGACTCTAGGTCTACCCTGACTTGACCAGTTAACAGACCTACTTTGTAGGCTACAACTTTGGTCAAGCCTAACGTCAACCTTAATGAATTGAACCCAAATTTTAGACAAGTTGGGATAAAAGAAAACGATGGGTCCTAAATGTAGTATCATATATGTTGTTGTTCTCTTTTTATTTAATGTAACAAAGTATGTATATCTTGTTAATTTTTTTACAAATGACACAATTGCTTTCATTAGAGTATATCTACACCTTTTAAAAAAGTATTCCTCATTAAAATATGTATAAATTTTTTTATATTATGATATAAGACAATGATATTTTTATATTAATATATAAGACAATAGTATTCCATTTAATATATAAGACAATAAATTTGTATACCAAGTAATATTTTTAAGGGAAAATGACTAAAAAAGTCTCTCAAAAGTTAGAAATACTCAAATCAACCACTTTGTAAATTATACCTAAAAAAGTCTCATTTTACAATTTTGGAAACAAAAAAGACTAATCTACCCTTATGCAATTAAATCCTTAATACATTCCACATCTTTTAACTTTGTTAAAATATTTCATCTTCTTAATTTTATTAATATATTTCATACATTTTCATATAGATCAATTTTTTTTATTGTAAATTTTTTATGATTAGATGAATTTTGTAAAATATGTATCAATATAATTTGAATTTTTATGATGAACTCCATTAAATATTGATTTTTTTTATAAAAATGGATAATACTAATGATATCATAATAAATAGCTAAAAAATAAAAAAATCTGAATAAAGATTTAGAATATTAAAATATCATATGTTGCATTAGGGCACAACATATATTTAAATTACATATTATGATTATACATAATGAAAAATGATAAACAATATCATGTAAAATATATATAAAAACATACAGTATTATATATATAATAATAAAACCTCTAAAATGATTGATTTTCATCATGTATAGAGAGATTGTTGTTTTGTAGGAAAAATAAGTTTTTAGTGTGGAATAAAGAGAGATATTAAATATTTATTTAGATAAGGGCAGATTAGTCTTTTAATATTTCTAAAATTGTAAAATGAGACTTTTTTAGGTATAATTTTAAAAATTGACTGATTTGGATATTTAAAACTCTTATGGGAATTTTTTTTTGTCATTTTTCTTATTTTTATATTATGATAAAACTAAAGTAACATTTTTTTTTATAAAATTCAATTGAAATAAATTTAATGAATATCTTTAATTTTAAATTATTAAAATTTCAATATTGATATAATTTATTTAAATATAATTCTGAAATCTTAAAATACATTTATAATTGTTCTAAAATCTAATTTGAAATCTTAAACATTGAATACAAGTAATTATATTTCAATTTATGAGATCGTAAAAAAGGAAATAAAAAAAAGTTGGGTCACCTTACTATGAGTAACCAAATAATTGATTTTTGCTGGGTTTAAGTAAATAATTGATACCATAAATATACGATTTTTTTAAAAAAAAAATCTGAAATTGACACCATACATTGATACATATACTATTTTTCAAAAAATCTAAAAAGAAATCCGACCCAAGTCACCCAACTATATAAATGACTAATTAGGGTTTCATTTTTGTACTCCCCAACTCTCTCTCCTCCCCACGTCGCCGCCTCTTCTGTCTCCTGTCTCCCCGCCCGGTAAGTCCATTAGAGATGTTTGTTCTTCGTCCCACACTCCGAATTTCCCAGATCTGTTCTTTTATTAGTCAAAAACATCTTCTCTTCTTTGATTTTGATTTTGAAAAATCTGATCTTTCAATGTTTTCGAGGGACATAAACAGCGGGGTATGATGTTTCTGTGTGTTCGATATTTACAATGCTTCATCAATTTGAAAGATTAAATTTTTTTTTGACCCATTCATTTCAACCATTTTGATTCATATACAGAGTTCTTTTGTTATTTCATGTATGATTGATTTTCTTTTGAGGAAGATGAAAGAATTCGGGTTTTTTTTTTGGAATTATCAAATTAAGCAAACAAAGAAACAAAAATACTTATTTTTTCGATATGTATTTATTTTCCGTGATTTCCGAAAAATGAAGGGGTATTTTTGTCAAATTTCTCACTATAAATAAGCCCTTGCGATGAGGGTTTTCCCTTCGTTGCGTTCTGAATCGTAGCAGTCTCGGTTAGTCTCCACAACCCTAACCTTTTTTTTTCTTTAAAAAAGAAAACAAAGTTATTATTCATTAGATTCGGATCCGGTGATTTATTTGGGCTTGGTTCAGATCCATTTCGTTTTCTTGAGAGGGATTTTTGTTGTTTTTGGTTAAATTTGTTGAATGCTGTCTGTATTGGATTATTGTTTAATTGTGTTTCCACAACCATAACTTTTGTATGATTTTTTTGAAGTTAATTCTTTTTATTTAGTTTTGTTTCAATATGTAACTCTCTAGAGATTTTCATTGAATCTGGTTTTATGTTGTATATATTTTGTGCAAGTAATGTCTATTTGTTGATGGTGTGGCGTTTTTTGCTTTTCCTTTCTCTAAAAAGGAGGAAATTCCCATTTTTAATTTGCACATCTTTTTATTTTTTATATCTAGCACTGTCATTGGTATCTGCAGAATTCTTTGTGAAGTCATATGTTTACATAATGTATTGATATTGATTTTCGTTGGAGGAACCTTATATGTTGGATACATATAAAAGAATAAATTATTTGAAATTTGAACATCTAGAAGTCCAAGAAATTTGTGTACAATCAGATCTTGATTTGCTTTCGATGGACCTTAGATATTGAAATTTAGAAACCACTATGGTCTCTTTTGCATCCTCAAGCATCAATTTAAAAAAAATCCTATTTTTCACATTGTGATTTGTTTTTTTTTTTCCCCAAAGGTTGAGTTGATTTTTGAGGTACTACCCAATGGCTGTCACATTTTACAACCTTGGCTCTTCGGCAGGCCTCAAGAAGCTTGATGAATATCTCCTTACCCGCAGTTACATCTCTGGGTAAATTTTGCAAAACCTTTTCTTTTCTTTTTTTGTATGCATCACCAATATTTTGTCATCTTATCTTATTTTTTATAATGAATGTAGGTACCAAGCTTCGAAGGATGATATCTCTGTCTATGGGGCTCTATCCTCATCTCCGTCCTCGGAATACGTGAATGTGTCCCGGTGGTATAAACACATCGATGCTCTGCTGAGGATTAGGTATGTGTCTTGATATTTTAGGAACCTTGAAAACCTTATTCTGCTGCTATGTACTGATTTTGTTCATTCATGCAGTGGTGTGTCTAGTGAGGGTGCGGGTGTTACGATAGAGGGGTCTGCACCCTCTGTTGAGGAGGCTTCACCTGTTTCTCCTCCTACGGCTGATACAAAGGTAGTTCCTCAGTTACTGTTATTTTATTCAAATTCTCCTGTGGCTATCTAGGAGAACTGTCTTTTGGTCTCTACCTTTGTTGGCTTTGGTTGTCCACTCTTGCTACGTATTTACCCATTTGTATCCATACATTTACACATACTCACATAGTCATTGCATTGATCTGCTTTTGCCCAAGTAAACTATGATGCATCACCATGCAGTTCTTCATAGGTGGCTAAATTTATATCATTGATGTATTCTAGGGCCTGTGAGAATTCAATGTATGCCTGTCCCTTAGCTGAAGGAAATTGAAATTTGCGTACTGTCACAATAGTATATATAGTGGCCAAACTTATGGATTGTTATGAATCTTTGGCTGGTACAAAAAGTAACATATGAAATGGTTTGTCAGGCACCTGCTGCTGAAGAGGATGATGATGATGATGATGTCGACCTGTTTGGTGAGGAGACGGAGGAGGAAAAACAGGCAGCTGAAGCACGTGCGGCAGCCATCAAGGCATCTGGAAAGAAGAAAGAGAGTAAGTTCTAGTTTATTGATAATTTCTGTTCTTTAGCTGGTTTTTTTAAATCGCATAGAGTTAGTCGATTCCTGTGTTTCATAGAAATATATACAACCCCTTGAATGATATTGCCACGGAGTTTGAGCTTATTTGTTGAAGTTAACATAATCCTTCCATATAACCCATTCTAGGAGCCTTTTTTGATGAATTTCGTGCAATTTTTTTTATGTGAAAGGGATTGCACAAAGCTATAAATGGGATGTTTTCATACAATGAAATTTTGATGATGATTTGAAAAAAATTGTTCATAGCATTTTAGTACCTATTTATAATCTTTTCTTTTTCACGTGTGATTTATCAGGTGGAAAGTCTTCTGTTCTGTTGGATGTGAAACCTTGGGATGATGAGACAGACATGCAAAAGCTTGAAGAAGCAGTTAGGAGTGTTAAAATGGATGGCTTATTCTGGGGTGCATGTATGTATTTTATCAATATTATTTATTGTCATTAGTCTTTTAGATAGTAATAAATAACAAAGGAATGTGGGAAAAAATAACAGATGTAATACACGTTAGGTTCCATTGTGCTGACCTGCTGATTTGTTTGGAATGCAGCAAAGCTTGTCCCAGTTGGTTATGGCATCAAGAAATTGCAAATCATGATGACCATTATTGATGACTTGGTGTCTGTTGATACCCTCATCGAGGACCACCTCACTGTTGAACCAATAAATGAGTACGTTCAGAGTTGTGATATCGTAGCGTTCAACAAAATCTGTAAGTACCCCTCAGTCCACATTTTCTTTGATGAGTATAATTGTGTTATATACAGGAAATGTTACTAGATGTTTAGGACAACCCTTTAATCTACTTGATATTGTGATTGTTGGGTATCTTACATGATCAATAGACAGTCATCCAGTTTAGTTCTCTTCTTCTCGCTTTAAAAGTTGGTGCGAACCTATTACCTGAATGTAATGCATCTGAATTCATTCAAAATCACTATCTTAGTTTTGGGTATTTCAAGTTTTTATGCATCTACGATAGCTATGCTTGTGGACTGATGCCAATATTTATCATTTTTTTCTCAATAAATATCATATCAAGTAATTCATATTTCGTGGAAGGATTCAATGGATGCTATCCCTATCTATTGAAATGCTTGTTAGTTGGCCTTCATATGTCATCCCAGACTTCTTACCCGTCTGTTTGACTGAACAGAGACAGTAATTACTAAGACATGAAGATGGTGAATTGGCAAAAAATAATGAATAACCACTTGTATAGTATGCTATTTCTGGAAAATATATCAATCATATTTGTGAACAGGCTGCATGTATGACATTATTTATCATATGAATTTTTTCCCATATGACCAAATCTCCTTGAGTGATGTGCTTAAAGACTGATCTAAGCTTGATGCACCTCTGATCTTTGGCACGCGTTTGCCCCTCAATATATACTTTACATCTGTTACTATTGCATCTGCTGTTCCATGATTTCGCTTCACCATGTTATTATATACTGACAAAGCTTCATCTTCATGTGCATGGCAGGAACAAGTTTTCATGGCGTGGTGAGGAGAGTAATAATGATGTGGAAGCATCGTTTGAGGCTGGTCTATCTCTTGGGAGACTTATTTATTATGTCTTAATTAATGTCTTTTTAAACTATCACTCCTTGGTACTTATGTCTTAATGCTTTTTTCTATCAATGCGGTGAAAACTTAAGATTTTGATTGATGGTATTGTGTTAGTCGAATTCTATAAGAACCAATCTGAGTGTTTCTATCTTTACTGCTTTCTTTCTATTTCATCTTGATATGAAAGTGAATGATGGTTAGTCGTCGTTATGCTTTATATATATACTGGTTTGGTGTACGCCAGTTCGCATAGTATTAGTTTTATGGGAAACAGATAAGCTGAAAGATTATGCTAATAAAATGAACTGGGAAACATGTGATTTAAGTCTTTCAGAGGGAACGCGTATCAATGTAAATGTTTTGTCTAATACATCTTAATTAAAAGTTACATATGCATTTTTATAAAAACATTAATCATTAGCTTTCTCCGTCCAAGCCGGTCTTCAAATGTGACCTCAATTCAAAATCCAATTAACTCAAAACAAAATTACTAAAAATATCAAAATTTTAACATTCATGTTGATTACCATGAATATTGTATACTCAGATAAACCAAATTGAAGGAATTCAGTCAAACTCAACAAATTGAAACGAAAATATCATGATTATGTGATTTTCAACAGATTGAAACGAAAATATCATACGATTACGTGATTTTCACCATTTATTTCGACATAATAATTTATTACTTGGAACTCCATTGGTGGTTCTGATCTTCATCATCATCTTCTCGATCTTTGGGTGGTGCATACTGAAGAAGACTCGAAATCTCTCCCTCTCTACGATCACGGAAACAATACGGTTCGTGTCTCCGAAACCTTAACTATCTTCGCTTTCACCCAATCCAATCGCCCGGCGAGCCTATGCAAGGCTCTATTGCGATTGAAGAATCTGCGACTGCTTCGCGTCGTTGACGAGGGATTGGTACTCGTCGATGATGGCTTGGACTTCTCGAGACGCTTCTTGGAGTTGGTTCACCCCTTCAATCCCTCCTTGTGACGGTGTTTCTCGCGTCTGCGATGGTGGCCATACTCAGCTCGGCTTCCACTTCCATAGTGTGGATCCGTTTTGAGCGTTTTAAAAACACAGAAAAAGTATATTTTAGAATAAAGTTATTTTTTAAGATGATTTTAGACGGGGTTTTTTTTAATTCAGGAATTTTTGGAAGGAGTTTTTTTGGTAGAAAAAGTTGCTTTTCAAAAATTGCAAAAAAACGTTCTTTTTGAATAAAAACACGGATTTCAAGAGAGAAATTAAAAGGAATCAGCTTTTGATTCCGCCGAAAGACCCGTTAGCACAATTTTGAATTTTAGCTTTTCAAAAACGAAATCCGCCCAAACCTTTACCAAACGAAGCTTTAGCGCGACTAATGGCCTCCGCCAATTTTGTGATATGTCTTTGATGATTGAGAGGGAGACTTAAGATTTTTTTTTTATCACTTTTAATATTTCAAGTTAAAGTTTTCCCACTCAAATACTTACATAGTATCCCGTTTGAAAACGGGGTTGTTTTTTTTTTCAAAAATTGCGTTCAATATGTTCAAAAAGTTCGTTTTGAACATTTTTTTATAAAAATATGTCTCTCACTTTTAATCAAGTTAAAGTTTTTGTTTCTGTTTAAAAACGAGTACGTGGATTATAAATGGGTCGGGCTAGACATTCCTTTTGTGGAACATCAATCATTCTTTTCAACGTGTCAATTTTTTTTTGTTTTGGCAATTTTTAAAAATAACCCTATTATTTTTTATTTTTTTAATAATCTTTGATCAAAAAATGAAAATAAGAGAGAGAGAGAGAGAGAGAGAGAGAGAGTGTGAAGGGAGAGAGAGAGTGAGTGAAGGGGGAGGTGCAGACTTGATGAACAAATTTCTTTCTAAAACAATGTGAGCCGTCCAATTGAAGGACCATCCATCGCACGATCAAATTTTTTCTTGCATTATGGGGTGCACAGTTGCCCCATCTCTCTCTCACGGCATGCTTTTAACATCAAAACTACATATACATAATTTATTTTTAAAATAATGTCGAGAGACGTCAAATCCACTCACCTCCAAAGATTCTACATTTCTACCCTTAAGAGAACCGCGGAAACACAGAATTACTCACAAACCAAGTACACCAAGTAAAAAAAAAATTAAAATTAAGTATTCACAGAAAGTACACACATGACTCTAATTAATTTTTTCTTTGAAGAAAAAAAATGTCAATGAAGGGAGAAGGGGGAGTACTTAAAGGGCTAGGGAAGACGAGGAAAAGTGGCAAGAATGATGAAATGATTCAAAACAATTGATGTAGGGAATCACCCACAATTCCACAAAACCAAGTGCATCATATATAAGAATTTGAGTACTCTCGGAAAGATTTGAATTCGAGATCTATGAAGAACATGCTCATAGCCCAAACGAATGTTGGGTTTTAAGTAGATCTCTTCCTTTGCATAAATAGAAGAAGTCAAGCAAGGGAGAGAATGGAGTACCTTGAGGAGGCAAGCTAAGAATGACAAAGAATGATGAATGATTCAAAAGAAGATGAGCTTTCGAGCCATGTATCCTCATTCATTGGGGATGGGCAATGATATATGTATTCACTCGTATTGGTTGAGAAACTTGGAAGCTCATGAAACCTATTATTATTTTTTTTATTATTTTAGTTTACTCCATTAAAAACACTATTATTGTAAAGGTGTTAATGATCAAAGTGTATGTGAACTCATACACTGACCATCTATAGCCGTTGGTATCTATTTTAAATATATGTATTACATTCAAGGGACTTTTGCATATATTCCATTCAAAAAATCATATATTGTCAAATTACATTCCTTGAAATTTTATGACCATCAATACCCCACAAAAAGGGTCAAATTATGCATCCATGTTATATTGAGGGACATTTATGTACAATGTAAATGTTTTATGTTTTACAATAATATCCTTCAAAGGGCATTCATGCAAAATTTAAATTATTCTGAGCCAGTTTTCTTTTTTTTCTTTTTTTTTTGAAAAAGGTAATCATGCTACCATCATTCTCATTTCTAAAAGTGGGTTACAAGTCTGAATTGAGGATGAGAGAATACATAAAAAATAATAGACAAAAACTAAAAGAAAGACGACATGCATGGCACATAGGTGAAGGCGCTAAGGGGAAGTGGAGCCATCAATGGGCGGGGGTTCTATCAATTACTCCGAGCGACCCCCATGCACGCTACTCTATGCCACTACAAGATGAATTTCACTCAGCCTCTATCGATTGAAACCCTGTAGCCCCTGTTATGCCTCAGCCCCACTCAGTAATCAAGAGCGGTGCCATCTCCCACATATTCTCCATGTAGACATGCGAGCCCTTGAAATCGCTCATGTGACTACCGGGATCACCGATTGGAGATTTTGACAAGTCTCGAATTCTCCAGTCTACAAAAAAACTGGGATATTCTAAGCAGTATTACTGGAAATAGTGTTTCACTGGGGATATTTTAATAAAATGAGATTATTTCAGGGGTACATATGTAAAAAATCTTAAATTTAATGAATTTTTTTTGTTTCATCGAGATGTACGAGAGTGTAAGAATTAGTTTTCTTGGTCAAACGCTGAACCGTTCAATACATTCCAATTTCCATACACGTAAGAATAAGTCGAAAGATATTTAAAAAAAGTCAAAACATATTAATGTAACCAAACTTCCTGCAAAGCCACAGCTTGAATCAAGTGAACTTCAGTATTGTAAATCGCAACCAAGTAGTTGCATTAACATTTGATAATTTGTGTCGGGCAAAAGCAAGTCAAATTCTGCCCAACCTTCCCAAAAAAAATCTTGCAAGTTGTCTTGCAGAATTCCTCGACATTCGCCATTGGTGCTGCAGAATTCCTCGACATTCGCCATTGGTGCTGCAATAGGGCTAGTTTGGTAACTCTAATTTAGAAGGATGATTTTTTATTTTCATGAATGAAATTCTAATAAATTTTGTGAATGAGAAATTTTATATGTAAAACTCAGGATTGAGAACATGAATGAAAGATTTTAAATGCAATATTTTTTGTGTTGGAGGATTTGGCCAGATGGATAGGTTCTAGGTGGTTGATTTTTCTTTGTATGTTGTGGGCACTCTATTATTTTTAGAAATAAAATTGGGTGAGGAAAATAAAATTGTATAACTGTGTGATAGGGATGGAGTTCTAACATGTTTAAGAATTGGGTATCTCTACACTTTATAAACTATTATTGAATCATTATAAATCCTAATTGAAGTTTGAAGAGAGAAATCCAATTACATCAATTACCAAGCATCATCAATGGAACGAGATATGCTCTAGCTCTATTATTATGGTTGTGATGATCATGTTAGTTCAGGATGTAGGGCATCATTAAATTTGTTAATACATAGCTACTAATAATATGTTTGTTGATGGAGTCTTTGCAAACAAAGAACCACCCTTGGAATCCCACTAAATGATGGTCCTCTGATTTTACCTTTGACATAATGATTTTGTCCAATGGATTTTCACATATTTCCTATGATCCCATGGTGAAATGAAAATTCACCCTCAGAAGGCCCCACTTGAATAACTAATAAACTTGAATCCCTTATTCGGTGTCTATCATCACTTCTTATAAGTCAAGATGCCCACATTTCTATTTCTATTTCTAGTTTTTTATTTATTTATTTTTTAAAAAAATGCTCACATTTCAAATCATATTTTCACCTTTTTTAATTTTTTTTCCACATTTTATTCATATGTTATCTATAACGCATATCCATGATCTATTAAACAATATAAAAATCATTATTATAATAATCAACAAAAATAACTAAAAACACAACTAAACAAACAATGAATTATTCATTAAGGAATAGTTATTTATCCCAAAGCTCTTATGTTGCTACCCAAAAAGGAGCAAAGAAATTATTAATAACTTGTTATACAGATAAACTCCAAAACATATAGCATTTTAAAGCTTAGTGAAGGGAACTCTAAAATTAGCCTGCCATTAATAAATTACAGACCAATATGGATAACCAAATGGGGCTATGCCCCAAACAAATGCATGCAATTTATTTTTCAGGACATATTTTTTTTTTGAGAGGGCATATACTTAGCTAGCAGCCTTCTGAGATCACATGTAGATGATAATGGTGATATGATGATGATGATTTGTATTATGCTAATGAAAGCAATATAAATTGTGCGAACAAAAATAGGATGCAGTGATTCCAGCATTCCTAAACCTGCATATATCATGTTAGGATAGTATATATTTTTTTGTGAATTATTTAGTTGATTAGACAAGTATATACCTTCAAAAAAAAAATTCAAACCATATGACTGCAGGAACAATTGTCCCTTACATTTTCCATAAAATATGGTGTATGAGGGAAGTAATAAAATTTAGGAATGAATTGATGCTGTGACACAAAATCAACTTACAACTGTAAACACACTCTATGGAGAACACTGAACTATTATATAAATTACATGCATGGCAAGGAAACAAAAATGAAAAGAAAAATAAAACGCACCAGTGTCATAGTCGATGAATTCGTCGACCCTGACTGGATTTTCCGAACATCTTGATCAGATCTACAGCAGGTAAAGCCAGGTTAAGAGACACAGTCACCATTTTATTTATTCTATCATTTCCGGCGAATTCAATTCAATTTCTCGATCTTGGGTTTCAAGGCGCCATTCTCCATTGGTCGACTGGGGAGCTTGTTATTGGAGGCAGCAGCAATAGCAACTGCATTCACAGTCCGCATGATCTCTGAAGTTGTTGGAGGTGCGGGTCTTGTGGTACCATTTGAGACCCGTACAGGTTGACTGTTTGCTTCATTTCTGGCACCCAATGAAGCACATTTTGTTTCCGCTGTAGAGAGAGAGAGAGCAGAACTATAAAATTGCTCACCGATGACGAAAATTGCAAACACTTTAGCTAAATGCAGTGTCAGCAACTACGAATGAATATTCTGTTACAAGTATAAACCAACATTTTTCAAAAGATTATTTTTTTTCCAAGTCATCCAATTTGATCATGGTTCAAAGGCCACCCAATCTGGAAACAACCATTGACTAAAAATGGTTCAATTCAAATATCATTAAGTAATGAAATTCATGGGAAGAAAGTTCACACCAATCAATTTTAGATCATGGTTCATGACCACCCAATCACAAATGCACGAGGCAATTTGATTGTTAAATTTTGAGCTAGGCATTAGAGCAAGACTAGTTTGGAGAAAAGAAGAAACAAAAACAAACATTCTTAACATGATATACCAAAAAAAAAAAAAACACACATATGGCTTCATTGTATCATGCTCTCAGAACTCATATGTCAAAAATTGCACAAGAAACCTAAGATATATTGGGAACATATTTGATGAACTAATTTTTTTTTTTTTGGGGGGGTAATGAGGAACCCCAGCATGATTTAGAAAATCCCCGGATACGCATAATCACCCACAAATGTTTGAAATACTAGTCTCAGTTATTATGAACTTCCATAAGATATGGCTCACTTTAATTTCACATCAGCTTTGCATCTGGACAGGTGTGGGAAAGCATTATCATGAAATTTATGTAAATGTAACATCAGGGTTGTTCCTTCTCTTTTCCCAATTACACATCTTTAAAGGATGCAACAGATAACGTATCAATCAACTCCAACTGAAAGCATTGTAAATATCAGACTGGCATGGTGCCTTAAATAGGACCCTTGACACGTGGTATTGGAAGTCACTAAATAAGGAGGAGCAATTAGGTTATCCTGGAAACAACTTGGAAAATAAAAAATGATAAACTTACAATGAATGTCATAGATAGGAAATTAGGAATTTATAACTCAATATTCCTTCCTAAACCATGACAAAGAAGTCTACATGGATGTCATGTTGATACTGTAAAATACTAGACCGAATAACTAAGACCGAGGCCCCTTTTATATTTTTTGACTTGTCTTGAAATATATTCTTTCTTAGATGCATTTACCTGCTACCTAGATGAGATTCCAGAAAAAAAAATGATCTAAAAGATTATTTACGATTCAAGATAAACAAGGATGGAAAGCAAGATACTCACCCTTCCGTTTAGCAATGTCAGAAAGCTTACGAAGAGAGTCCCGGAACTCTGTTAAGACACACCTTTCCTGCTCTGCATACATATCTGAGATGCCCTGCCCCTGAGGAAACCTTGGAGGCAAACCTTGGATATTTTCCGCAGTCCCTGACTGTGATGTTGAAGCCATGAATGTGTTTTGCTCGTCGCACATCAGAGCAAGGGTCCCTGGAGACATTGGCCTCTCATTGCCACCCAATTCAATCTCATTAGGGATGTTCAGGCTCCCATTTGCATGATCATCAGATGCTCTTTCTGAATTGGCATTTCCTTCCGTGCATCGTCCTTGTTTTGGGTTGAAGGATGAAGGGAGCTCTCTGTTTGGGCCTCTTTCACATCTTGCTTTCCAGCTGGATTGTTTTTATCTGAAGAAAAAAATATGAATAACAAAACTTATATTACAGGTTATCCCAAACCCTTGTTTATATAATTAAAATCATTTTAATTTCTTACATAACCAAGTAATAGTAAATTTTAGTTGCAAACCACATCAAATAACAAATTTTTAAGTAAATGAAAAAAAATCAGAAATGTGTTTCAATGCATAGAAAATTGAGAACGAAATTGTAAATTAGTGCATGCTCTATGAACATATTATCAAGATCTGTGTCATAAACATATTAAGCAAAAAAAAAAGGTAGTACACTGACATTTGCAAAGGGTTCAGACTTCAAACCCATCGGTTAGTAGGACAAGACATATGTAACAAACAGGTAATGAGTTCAAGCACAGGTTAACCGAGCCAAAAAGAAGCCTGAATTCTGACTTTCTCAAGTGTGTTAAATCAATATAGACACTAACCACCACCCGACATTGTCCATATTTGATCGATAAATTTAAAAGACGCATCTTTGATGCAGACATGAATTATTTATAGAAGATATTTATCACATATAAGTCCACATTGTTTAAGTCAATAATTAGATTATTATAATGTGCGGTTAACAAAAATGTAGAAATTACTTTATGAAGTTAATCAATGGCCAATCAACATAGATACCTTGTTTAACATGGTAATTTTCCATCTCAATAATATCAGGTTTTCGAAGGACAAACTGCAGTTATTTTAAAATTTTTACATCAAAATGAACGAGATTCAAATATGCATTAAATTGGAGCACATAGGCACATTCCGTACTATTCATTGAGATTAATTTCCTAGAACTCCATGCCTTGGTGAGTGATTGAGAGGCAGCAAATACATTCTTGTGAATTATCCATCTTTGAGCATGTTTGTTGTGGGTTTAATCCTAAAAATAGTTGTTGTGGTCATGTGGATAAAAGGTCAGAAATTAGCGAATGCCTCTGAACTTAGACGATAGAATTTCTCATGTTTAGGAGGTTCAAATGATCGAAGTCCAACAGATAGCCTTAGTAAATGATCATTTATGAACTCACAATCAATCAACCAGACAATAGACGTACCATTCTTTAACAATTTAGTAATCCTACTATGCATCATTACAAATTATTAATACAAACAATCTTCTGAACAAAGATTTAATTTAATTAAACAAAATCAGCTCACAGGCTAGGCTGAATCATAGGAACTTGGTTTAAAACAATCAGAGAACCAACATGACCAGCATGAATAATTATTGTAAGTCTCTCACAAAACTACAGCGCAAATATAATCAAACGGAAGAAAGATAACATCAAGGTGGACAATTGATACTCGAAATCAAGAAACTCCTATGTTCTCATTAAATGGAAAATATAAGCAGAGAGAACATAACCGAAATTCAAAAGACATTGAAGCGACTATGCTTCAAAAGAATCAAGGAAATAACATCAGGCAAAGTACTGTACATGAATATTTTGAAATGTACATTTTCCATGGACTCGAGATTTCATCAACCAATCTTGGTGTATATCCAAAATAAAACCATAGAGATTTTCGTTCAGAATGGAAAAATGGAAAAAGTTTCAAAGAAACTGAAGTTCAATATATTACCAGTTGTGCCTGCAAATGTCTTGGCAATCTCGCCTGACATCACTACAAGAACTGAGCAGAGCTCTTTCACATCTTCTGGTTGAATGATATCAGCTAAAAGAGATCTTCAGCATGAATAACAAGAGTTGAGAGTTAGAAAGGAGTTTTATCTCAAAAAAAAAAAAAGAGTAAGGTGTTTATATATCTTCAAGATAACCAAAAATGGGGATAGTACCTATAGGTTAATTTTGAAGATCCCGTATGATTGACAGGACGACCTACGGGAATTGAAGGTGATGTAGAAGTTGTAGAAGTCTTAATATGATTTACCTGATTTATGCAGCAAACAATGGTTAAATAATTGAACCCTCTGTAAAAAAGCAGAAGGGATTCCTCTTATTGCATGACCAACAGAAAAGGTGGGACTGAGATCAAATGGGAGAAGCAGCCAAGCACAGAATTAGACATGAGCCACAGACTAACCCATGATTAAAAAAAAAGAGTAACAAAGCAGAACAGTAGAACACAGATGGAAAATTTATCATAATCACAATTAACTACCAGGAAATGTTGGACTATTTTTACATCCACATACGAGATCTGGCAATAATTATATGGTAATGGATATGCATGCATTACCACACTGGGATATCAAAAAAACATTTTATTCATAAGATGGTTAAAGATTTACTTTAGTGAGTTATGGGATTTATGGCATGAAGAAAATGATATTTACTGGCACAAGTGCACAACTTCCGGAATACCAGGTATTTGAAAATTTCCAAACAAAAAATTAAAAAACAAAAAAAAGGCAATTAAAATTGGCATTATGAATTTAATTTTTCATCTGATAATTGTTGCATAAAACACACAGAGCTAGGAAACAGGGTTTTTGCTAGGAAATGTTGAAGGTGCCTGGCTACATTGTATTTATCCAGGATAGAAATAGTTCTGGATACATTTCCATCTGTAGTACTTTGTTTCTTGCTTCATATCCTCTTTTCTTTTTTTAATTAAGCATCACAAATATAAAATATGTCGCACATTCCCAACAAAAAATACCTGTGTAATCTGTCCTAGCCTTCGCACAGGTTGATCCTTAACTGCGTTGGCAAAAAAGAGGTCCTGACTTTTTCTCTTCCTGGAGGCTGGAGGGGAACCATATCCAGAGGACCCAATAGCCCCAGTAATGGCAGCATTGGCCGCCTGCTGAATGTAAGTCAAGGAATTGCTATTGTCACCATGGAAGATAGCTCGTCTTTCTTCACTACCTTCAAAATTCTTGCAGTCCATGCATTTGCAGTTCTCGGAGCAGAGAATATTGGCTTGAAAGCATTCACAGTACTTCTTGAGGCAGCCTGACTTCTTGCAGTGACATCCTTTATTATGCTTACCCAGCAGAGTTTGCTCCCCTGCCTCCTCCTGGCATGTGAAGTATATGAATGTTGCAAGCAAGCATGAGTAGATGCCTCGATATGGATTTCAAATAAGCAGTGGGTGTGTTTCTGCATTTACTATTAGGGTAACATTCTAAAGCAATATATATTCCATTGCTCAAATCCAAAAACATACCCTATTATCACGAACTGCATGTGGGCTACTAGCAATCTTTGGCCTAAATGCATTAGGATTCCTCTCCAGTGTAGCTTCGACTGCTTCACGCCTAACAGTCTCATTGTCAACATTGTTTTGACAATTTACACAATTACACCCCTCACAATAAACTCCAGAAGCAAAACACTCACAATACCTACAATAAGAAACAAGACGGGTCAGAATGCAGCTCATGATGCATGAAATTTAAGTAAAAGTCTAACATGCCATATAGCTATAAGCCACATGTCTGAGTAAGAGGTCTCGCATTCTCGTAGTCACAAAAGAAAATTCGTCTACTAATATTATAATAGGCAAAAAAAATTGATCTTATATCCATTTTATATATATTTCACAAATACTGAATAAGAGTTGGAGTATGTGGGAGTTGCACAATTCTCTGCAAATAAACAGCTCTTAAACAGATGAACTTTGATGATATCAAGATGCCAACTCCAAAAGTTCAAAAAGAAAAAGAAAGAAGGAGGAGGAGGAGGAGGAGAACCCCATACAAGTTATAGTGGACAAAGCAACCATGACGCACTGGAAATCAACGATTCACAAGGTGCCGAGCTGCAGGTATTACGTCTCGGAGAATCTAAATGTGATGGAGAAACACACAACTGTGTAATCAATTCTCTAAGCCTACCAATACAGAATGACACTTTATAGTATAAATATGTGTCAATCTATCTACATCTACCTATCTATATCTTATCTATCTATCAGATCAGAACATCAATAACACACCCATAATAGATTGTAAAATCTTCTACAAAGTCCTCTAAGGTAAAAAAACAGATTTACAATACCAAAAAGTAATAAAAAAATAGTTCATCCAAACATTAGAAGGCATATGTAAACCATAACTTCAAGCATCCACCAATAGGATATGCATCTCAGGATGCCTGAAAAGGATTAATTTCGGCCTGATACCTAATGTAAAATCGATCATACCATCCAATATGGACAACATACACAACTAGAATGTTCTAAAAGATATAGACGTGTGCGTTCCCTTATAATAAATAAATCAGTGCAGCATGAAGCCAGGACCTCAAATAATGAGGTGCAAAGTCCAGAGATCTGAAATCAGACCTTATAACTTCAAAGAAAAACTCAAACATCTAACCTTGAAAAGGAAGAAATATTACTTTTATTAATGACCAGGAAAAAAAATTGTTTTGTGTCTATTTTTCTTTTACAAATAATCCACCCAATCTTATTGCAAAACCGAAATGATACATATCGGCTGATAAGAACTATAATTACTAGCAGTTAGGAAAACCTGACAATAATACTGCAATTTAAACAAAATTTTAACTATCTTTCAATAGTGCAATACATTAATGCAATCTGAGAGAAAGCCAATCTTCAAGAAATTTGGTGTCTTTTTGAAAAACGATTTGTTTATAAATGCACCAGTTACTTACAATTTCAAGCACCGTGAGTGTTTGCAATTGCATTGTTTTTTCTTCTGTGGAGTGCCGTCTTTAACTTCAAACGCAGGCCGTGGTCGTGACCTTGGGGACTCTGGTTTCCTGAAAAACACATGTAGTGTAGAACTGCTATTAATACACAAAAACACTGCCTTTAAAGTTTAAGAGATCATGCATAGTATAAAAATGAAATAACAGTAGAATAAAATTATGCAGTAAGCATAAAAATGGAATTTTATTTATCAAACATACCAATGAAAATAAGATTATGGCCAAAAAACCAACTTGTAAAACAAAGGTACAAAACACCGATTCTCTCACTACAAATGGGTCATCCAAATGTATTCACCAGACCCAGATATTAATCCCTAATCTATGCCATCCTTGGTTCTACCAGCAGTGAATTCAATCATGGTCTAATTTTTAGGGACCAAACAGCCTTTCAATAATACCCAATTCAACAGAACCACTATATCCCTAATTCTTTTCATTTTTCCCAACCTTCGAAAACAGAAAAAATAAGTAAATATTTATCAGGTTGGATAATTTATCAGGTTGGAATGCTAAATATAAAAAGTTTGGAACCCAATCATCAATGGAATCGAGCGACCCATTCAAACCCTTAAAACCCCTTCCTTTGACCCAAAAAATTTCAAAAATTCAAACTGAACCACTGAATTCGAAAGTCCAGAATCAAGAAACACAAAACCCCAACAAATCCAAAAGTAATAGTGATAACGGATGGACGAAATAGAAGACTCACACAGAGGCAATCGTGTTCGGAGGCCGAGACAGACCCGCCACCATACCCGACGACTGAGGAGGCTGAGCCGCCACAGATACCTGCGGGGCCGCCGCCGCCGGAGCCATCGTCACCGGAGCAGCCATCGCCGTCGCCACCGGAGCCGTCAACGTAGCCGCCGGCGTCGCCAATGTGGCCGGAGCCGCCGTGCCACTTCCGGGAAAGGCGTGAAGTCGAGCTGTCTCGCAAGCTTCCTCTGCGGGAGATCGGACGGCGAAGCAGTAGCCGTCGCCGTCGCCGTCGTCGCCGCCGCCGGAGTCGCCCCTTTCTCCATCACGACCGTCCAAAATTCAAGAAATCAAACGATCCCCAAAAAAACCCTAAAAATTTCAAATTTCGAAAACAGAGACCGATGAAACCCTATACGAGAAAGAAGGGCTTCATCGGGGGAGCTGACGCAGAGGGGCCGTCGGATCAGGAATCGACGGGGAACCAATCGCCGGAAATCTGGACCGTTGGAACGAAATTGGACGGCGGAGATCGACTTGATTTCGAGATTTCTTTGATTATGCGGGAAATCGAAAGAGACGGGGAAGGGAAGAAGAGGAGCTTTTTTTTCTGTGTTTCTCTCTCTCACTCCCTCTTCGACGTTTTTGAAAATCAAATTGTAATATTAGACGGTCCGATCTAGAGAGATATGTTAATCGGACGGTTCATAATGGTTTAGGTGATCGTACGGTGAGAATTCATAGGTGTCGGGATATTTGGGTTGTTGACCGTCCGATTCGAATTTTGGGGTCGGGAGGAATCCATCGCAGCGAATAACGCGTGATGGATGTTCCGTTTGGTGTTTGTTGATTGTGTTCTAGGATGGATTCTGATACATAAAAGAAAAAGTATTGTTACATACAATTTTTTTTATCTAAGATTTTATAATTATAGTCTCATATATTTCATTAGTGTCACATATTTATACTAACAAAATATATACATCATTAAAAATATTTCACATTTTCAATAAATGGATCCATAGAATTTATTAAAGTATATATTTTACTTTTTATGAAAACAATATCTTTTTTTATGAGGTATACTATTTTTTTTAAAATAAAAATGTGTATATACTATTTCACTCTGTTTTCATTTTTATTAAAATCTATGTTACATCGAGTTATGTATTTTTATATACGATAAAAATTACTTAAAATATGAGTTTAGGGCGCTCTTACACCCAAATTCATTTCCAGTCTCATATGCGTTGATAGATTTCTATCGACACATATGCTCATGTTAACAAAACATATGTTTCGAAAGGAATTTTTATACATTTTCTATAAATACATCTATATAATTCATTGGAGTATATGCTTCATTTTTTTATAAAAACATACACCTCATTTAATGATGGATATTATTTTAAAAAAATTTAAAACACATGTAGAGTGGAATCAAAATTAAAAATTAGGCTGGATGTAACATTATCCATGAGTTTAATGTGTCATTTATAGAAAACTAGTTACACACGTGCATTACACGAAAATTGCTTTGAACATTATTTAAGATTTGTTGATGAATGTTACAAATAATTAATCTTGAGAAACCTCTTTGTTTTTAGAATTGACAAAAGAGAAATGACACAATATCCATTGATCCCTTTGATATTTACAAAAGTTTAATACTCATTAATCATACTAATGATTGGATCAATATGTTTATTTCAATAGGAAATGAAAAAATAATATTTTTTTTAAATGTAGACATTTGCGACCATCACATTTATTAAAAAAAGTGAGATTGATACGGAATAAGTGAAAAAAAAGTACAAATAAAACAAAAGAAGACCAACGACGGGAGCTCGAGATGTGGTATCACCCACGAGTCCCCCTCGTCACCGCTATTGTCGCTCAAATCGTGACCTCAATGTCCTGCCAGTCATCAAAATCCTCCTCGCCCTTGCGATATAACACCCGATTCGTGAATGAAGGAAGTAGTCGACTCCCACATTTTTCCGACGTAATCTAGAGATTCACGGAAGATTGTATCATTTCTTGTCCGTTAAATAGTTCAAACTGTCATTGGCACCACCGAGAGAGGGATGAGTTTGATCAATCTGGAGCACCCCACACGTGAGTACACAACACCGCCCTCCCTACGGACTACATCTCCTTGAGTGACTGAAACGAAAGAGAGATGGAGGAGGTGGCGCGCTACGCGCCCCCACCTCGCGCCATAGCTCCATCGCAACCAGGTAGAGACAGAACAAGTGCAGCACAGTCTCGGACTCCTCCCTGCAAAGAGCGCACAATACCAAGTCAGAATGTTGCCAATTTAACCGATAAAACCTTGGTTAGCAGGGAGGCGAGCGAAGTGAGAACGGCGAGAGAAGTGAGGCTTTGGTTACAGGTATAACCTCTCCTTTTTGCACAAAACCCCCTCCTCCTCTTTCAATCTCCATCCAGACCCTCTTCACCCTTTCCTCTCCCTCTTCGTCCCTCCAACAAATCCCCGATTCCGACACCCAATCAGGCGAAGACGCCATCCTCGCATCCCTCCCGCACAGTCTCCGACATCGTCCGCCTCTTCCGCACCGTCTCCGACCCGCGCGCGAAGTACGAGCAGCTCCTCCACTACGCGCACACCCTCCCCCCGATGGACCCATCTCTCAAGACCGAGAGCAACAGGGTCCGCGGGTGCGTCTCTTAGGTCTGGGTCCGCGCGCGCGCGATTTCTGATGCGGCTGAGTCCGTGCGGGTCCGGTTCGAGTCGAATTCGGGGCCCGTGGGCGCACACGCCCGGATCAATGGTTCACTGAAAAGGTGCCCCTTGAATTTTTGTGAATTTGTTTGTACGTATTTCCAATTAACTATTCCCATTTGTAATTTGTTTTTTTGTCAGATCACCTTCTTGTTCTTTGGCTGTTCAGTGTCTCTTCCTCCTTTTTGTCTTCTATCATGCATATGATAAAATGAGAGTTTAAGAACACGTTTGAATGCAGTGATTATTTGTATGTATTTTTTTGTACATGTAAATTTATATTGCACGTGCAAAAAAAAAATTGTACAGTGTTTACATATGTTTTTCTGTTTTCATGTTATGCTATCATTTACACACATGTACTTGTTAGTAGCTGTTTGTCTCACATATGTAAAATTGTTTGAATATGTGCTAATTGATTATGTTAAAAGATAATAATATTATTAATAAATAAAATATTTTTTCAAATGGTTATCAAATATGTTTTTTTTATAAAACTAAAAAAATATATGAACAATATATTATATATAAAAAATAAATATTTAAATATTACATATAATAGTTTTTTTAATCTATATATAAGTCAATGTGGTTAAAAATAATGGTTATAATATAATAGAATATAAACAAAAATAAAATTGATTTCAACTAACCAATAATCCCACCAATATTTATTAAGATTTCTTGGTACATTTTAATATAATAACATTTATAATTTTTTATGTCACATTAATATTTCTAATCCACACAATTATATTATTCTAAGTTATACAAATTTAATGTAATTATTTATTTTAATTCTTAATATAAGATTAAGAGAAGAAATATTTGTTTTGGATAGTATAGATTTTAATAAATTTGTTAGAGGATAAAAATATAAAATTACTTTACATATACTTGAGAGGTGAGAAAATAAGTTATTACAAATTACAACACATAGGGTTGGTTGATATTTTGATTGTTTCATTTGATGGGACAAATGAGAACCCTGTGATTTTATTTGTTATATTTAATTATCATAACCAGATAGGATATTGTGTTTGATCCAATGTAAATTAAAATTCATCCCCATTTGCAATTTATCCAAACAAACCCTAGGACATGAACATGGGAAGGAGAATAAATGAAGTGGTTTTAGTGATTTTTTTAATCCAAATTTGCCGTGAGTTTATTCTTCTCAAGTAAATGGGTCTTTTTTGTTATTTTCTTCATATCTGACCTTACTCTGTAACCCAAATGGGAACAAATATTTAGAACTAATGCAAAGTTTTTCATAAAAGTTTTTTTTCTTTGAAGAAATGATAGGTATGAATCTTAATTTTTTAAATTAGAGAGATCATGTCCAAATCAAGAAGGTAGATGATGATTTTGTCACAAAACAAGGCTTACTCATCAATAACGATTTTCTCTCTCACATGTGTCCCTACTCTCTCACACACACAGAACAGAATTTGCATTTATGAGTTATAATCTAAAGTTCTAACTTAAGAAAATCAAATTTCATAGATATGATCCGAGTCATTTTGTATCAGCAGTGAATAAATATTTCCATTGAAGGAATTCTTTTTAATATTTGTCTCATTCTTTCGCAAATCTATACACCAAACATGGTGTACTTTCGCAAATCTATACACCAAACATGGTGTACTAGTGTAGTATTGTATGACAAAGAATTAAAAAAAATTATTTTGTTATTAACATTGACTCTAGTAACTATATTAAAATAAATTAACATAAACATTAATAATAATTTCATAGAACATCGAAATATAATATCGATATCTTTTGCAACCTAAAAGTCACTAAAAACAAAGATATTGATAACAGAATAAAAAAGAAAAATACTACTAAACGAAATCTGTTTAGATAGTTATCCTAAAATTCCAATATGTCCCGAATATGATTATGTGGCATCCCAATATATTTTATATCCAGAAAATTTAATTATATGGTACACGTATCTATATGTAATAATATTCAATTGAATGAACTTTTACCCATTTAAAATGGATATATTAAAAAAAATAAGAAAAGGAGCCGTCCAGCTTCTCATTGAATGGCAGATATTCATATGAAAAACAGAAATGAAAAACAGAAAAAAAAACATTACAAGGGTCATTTAGCCAACAAAATATAGATTCTAGGACTTACCCGTAAATTAGCCCGACCGTGAAAAAAAAAGTAGCCCAGACAGACTCGCCAAGTGATCTACACGTGGCACGATGAGCCTCCAGATCACGCCACGTGTACCCACTCCTTTCTTCAACCTTCGTTTTTCTTCTCAATCCGACATTCAGTAACTGCTTTTGATCCTCTTCCCATTCTGCCCCTACCCAAAACATTTCACATTAAAGGCTTCCTCATCATTCACATATTAATGAATAACTGAAGAACAAAGTCTCTAATGGAGGTCTCCATGGGCTTCCTTTCCATGCTTTGGAGCTTTCTTTCTTTCCTCCCCATCTTTCTATTGCTCCTGATTCTTGGCATCATCAAAGGTAACAACAGTTTGATTAGGTGTTTTAAGATATGTTGATGTTCATGTTACATGGTGATCATTGAACATACCCAACAAACATTGTGATTCATGTTGTATATTCCCACTTATTCCCAATATACACATGACATGCTTAGTTTGAGACTCATTTTGATGATGACAAATTATAAATGTGTGTTCCTTGTAGGAACCATTAAGAAGTTAAAGATCATGTTCAAGGGCTGAAGTGAAATCCTTCTTTACATTGAACTTTTTGAAGTTGACACCATAGTCACAGAGTTTGAATATGGACATAGTTACAGAGTTTGCGCATTGTAAATATTTAGCAAGTGTATATTCTTGAGTGATACATGTATAATATGTGTAATAAAGGTGCATACATAGTTAAACTGTCACAGAGTTTGAATATGGACATAGTTACAGAGTTTGCGCATTGTAAATATTTAGCAAGTGTATATTCTTGAGTGATACATATATAATATGTGTAATAAAGGTGCATACATAGTTAAACTGTCTACCAAATGTAGTCTGATTATTAGTACGAAAAATATGAGTGAATGTCGTAAACTATCTAAATCAGATGGAAATTGCAGACCCTAAATATTGTAAACATGTGCGTCGGTGAATATATGCTTGTTCGATCATTCATTGCTGGAGGTATCCAGTTTGTCAAATGAATTTTCCAAATGTTCAAAACAATTCGGAAAACTTTGTGACTATTATTTGAACACCATCCAAATGGTACTGCTTGATTTTGGATATTAGGGAATCATATTATGTTCTATGATCATTGTATTCCCTTCTCTTCATGCAGCTGCAATCATCGGTCCCATTGTAGCAATCATAATCCTCGTCGGCAACTCTGTGGTGATAATTGGTCTCTGGCCTGCTCATTTTGTTTGGACCTTCTATTGCATAGCAAAGTAAGCTTTCCCTTGCACCTACAACCCACCCCACCCATCCAAGCTTTACAACAAATACTTCTTGTGACAGAACAAAGAGGCTTGGATGGGTTCTGAAGACCATGGCTTTGCTATCCTTACCAGTGCCTCTTCTAACCTGGCCGATCTTTGGAATCATCGGTAGCTTATTACTTGGAATTGGATATGGATATTTCGCTCCATTGACCGCAACTTTTGAGGCCATTGGCGAGCAAGTCGTGCATAAGCTCGTCCACTGTTTTACTGTAAG
Source organism: Acorus calamus (assembly GCA_030737845.1). Lineage (NCBI taxonomy): Eukaryota > Viridiplantae > Streptophyta > Magnoliopsida > Acorales > Acoraceae > Acorus > Acorus calamus. The sequence goes on along the minus strand of CM060874.1, from coordinate 4,523,496 downwards.
AGTTTTTCTTCTGTAGAATGTAGCTCTTTTCATGCCAGATGGTTATGACTAATAATGATTTCAGGATGGATGTGTAAGCACGATGAAAGGGAGCTGTACTGTGGTGCGAGACTTCACTGACTTCTGCTTCCACTCATACTTCTCTCTCATGGATGACCTGAGGGAGAAGGTATCTGAAGATGAGAAGCCAATTGATCTTAAGTACGGAACCCATTTCTTATGGAAATATTAGAACTAGTCATTCTTTCTGTAACTTTTGCATCCTTCAATATGTTTTGAATTTTTAAAAGTATATATTTGTCTAATGAAATACATACCTTTACCGAAGTGAGGTTTGCATGAATGACTGAATGTATCAACACTCTTTTTTTTGAGTTATTGCTCTTTCATAGTCGAAACCTGGATTTGTAAAAAGTGAATGTGAAACCTGTTTTTGATGAAGGTTATCAAGACTGCCAAGTTGTTTTGTAATTGGAACACTTGCGGTGCTTTTGGATGTGCCCATCATTACGGCATTGGCCTTGGGGAAGAGTCCATACATGTTGTTCAAAGGATGGCAGAGGCTCCTTGAGGACCTGATTGGAAGGGAAGGCCCCTTTTTGGAGACGGTTTGCGTACCCTTTGCGGGCCTTGCCATCATATTGTGGCCGTTGGCAGTGGTGGCAGCTGTGATCAGCGCATTCTTCTGCAGTTTCTTCCTGTCGCTCTACAGTGTGATCATTGTGTATCAGGTCTGATTCTATATGGTTCATTGTTTAAAATGTCGATACTAAAATATTTTATATCTATTTATCGGAATTTATATCGATATATTGTTGATGTTTGATCGGAATATCTTGCGATGCTTCATTGATACAGCAATGTTAATTTAGTGGTTGGGAGTGGATTTTTACAAACCATCCTCCTAATTTATTTCATTTTAATCTCATTTTTCAAAAATTTATGTAAAATTGTCCAAACCTCATTTCAAAACACAACAACATTCACAACTCTCTCTGTCACTGCCTCTTCTATTAGGAGTTAGGACCTCCATAGATGTATTGATTGTTTCAATATTTTAAACCATGTAAGCATTTCAATCGAAATGAAAATACCTTGTTTAATGTAGGAGAAATCGCTCAAGATGGGGCTTGCGTATATGGTATCTGTAGTTTCCTTGTTCGATGAATATGTGAACGATCAGCTTTACTTGAGAGAAGGAACATGTCTTCCAAGGTATATTCACCTTGTTTTCATTTCCTAAGCAGATCCGTCGTGGACTCGTTATGTTTGTACTGAGAATTGACCCTTTCGACAGCCAGGCCTAAATACAGAAAGAACGCTCCACTTTCAGAATCTGTTAGGAGAAGGCAACAATATGACCTCGACAGCAGTACAATATTAAGCTCTAACGAAGCAAAATTGGCCAGCAAAAGATCAAAAACACTGAAAAAAGCCATTCGACAGTTGAAGCCAGTGCAGGTAAGAAATTCAAACACTCCAAATCCAAGTCTGGGTTCTACCCGACCTTTCTGATTGTCAAATCTTGTCAGATATGGGATTGGCTCTTTAGGTCATGTGAATTAAGCGGAAAGTTCTTACTCCGAGAAGGTCTAATTGAAGTATCAGACATACAGGAGTGTTTGCTGAAAGGCAAGTGCAAGAAACTCAGTATCAGACTACCTGCTTGGTGTGTCTTACAGTGTCTCCTCCGATCAGCAAAGTCTGATGCAGATGGATTGCTCATCAGTATGTATGCTATTCTTGCTTTAATTTCTTTTAGGTGCTGAAACATACACTTCTGCAGTCATTCCTGCAAACGCCACGATACCTAATGCAAATGTGAATATCTAATAGAGTATATATCCTATTATGTGAGTATATACTACAAAAAAAAGTATGCAATCAATTCATTGGAACATGTAATTCATTACACAAGTATGTGTTTGATCTACGTGACTCTAGGAATGACTAAGTGTAACTTTTTTTTGTCGATGTCAGTCATTAGTATCCCTCTGATTTACTTTTTCAGGTGACGAGGTCGAGTTGACGAATTTCAACTGGCCAAAGGATAAGGTGTTGGAGTGGTTCCTTGGGCCACTGCTTATCATGAAGGAACAGATTAAAGGTCTTCAGCTGAGTGACAACGAAGAAGCCTGCCTTGGAAAACTGATCATGACACATAACAGTCAGAGACCGGAGGACTGGAATGACAGTGGTTTTCCGTCGGATGATAATGTCAGGAGAGCGCAGTTGCAGGCCATAATCAGGAGGTATGTTTGGCTGAAAATTTGATCTTGAAATGATACAAGAACTTTGGTATAATCAGTCTTGTGTTGTCCAAAATGCCATGCAAGTACCTCCTTCAGTCCTCTCTGTTGTTTTTAGTACATGTGTGGGCTGTGGATTGCATTTGCTTTGCCTGGATCAAATACCTTAATATTTATATGTGCTTCTAAATCTTTTTGAATTCTGGATTTTTTTAGATTTAGAGCAGATCTGGATATTCTTTGCATAGTTGACATGTCTAAATATAGACAATACTTGGGTGTTCAGGTGATAACATCGGAGATGAGAAATGCATGAGCTGTTTTTTTCTCTTGATTTGAATTATGATTATCATATGAGATGATTAGATATAGCCAACATATGATTAAGACATTATTATTTTATTATAATATATGTCGAATTGTCGATTTAAATATTTTTTGCAATGGATACCTTAATATTTGGATTTGCATCGTGCTAACCTCATATCCCCTCCTACAGGCTACAGGGGATTGTTGCATCCATGTCTAGGATGCCAACCTTCAGGCGGAGGTTCAACATTCTCGTGAAGGCTTTGTACGTGGAAGCGATCGAAATAGGAGCCATAGTGGAAAATGGAGGGAGCTCTCGATCGAAGGGGAAGATCAACATGTCGGTTCACAATGCGAATGAAAACAATATCACTGATGAATTTGAGATGGTCTGATCAAGGAATGATCATATTTCATGCACAGTTTTGAGGAAATTTGTGACCATGATTCTTCTTGGTTTTCTTCATGTTCTGTGGAACAAAATTTACGATATGTAATGTTGTACAAAGTTTGAATTTGGCCTGATTGAGCATTGATGATGTAATTTGTCACAACTATGCAGATTTGATAGATGTAGTGATGAATTGACTATCAAATGGAATGGTTGTCTATGATTTGAAACATATATATATATATATATATATATATATATATATATATATATAGAGAGAGTTACGATTAGGTGCAGTGTGCGGTCGGTGCGGTGTGCGATCACGGGCCGTCGATCATGGGTCCATCGCATCGGACGGTCGGGTGCGATTTACGTCGACCGATGGATGCGATGGACCCGCGATCGGACGGCCCACACCGCACTGACCGCACACCGCACCTAATCATATCATTATATATATATATATATATGAAAATGATTGCGTGCGGCGAACGGCAGGTGCGGCCGCGACGTGGGCCGTTCGATCGCGGGTCCATCGCATCCAACGGTCGAGATGAATCGCCCCCGACCGTCCGATGCGATGGACCCGTGATCGACGGCCCGTGATCGCTGCCGCACCCGCCGTTCGCCGCACGCAATCACGTCCCTATATATATATATATATATATATATATATATATATATATATATATATATACACGCTCGCGATTAGGTGCGGCGAACGGCAGGTGCGGCCGCAACGTGGGCCGTTCGATCGCGGGTCCATCGCATCCGACGGTCGATGTGAATCGCACCCGACCGTCCGATGCGATGGACCTGTGATCGACGGCCCGTGATCGCTGCCGCACCCGCCATTCGCCGCACCTAATCGGTTCCCATACACGCTCGCGATTAGGTGCGGCAAACGGCAGGTGCGGCCGCAACGTGGGCCGTTCGATCGCGGGTCCATCGCATCGGACGGTCGGGTGCGATTCACATCGACCGTTGGATGCGATGGATCCGCGATCGAACGGCCCACGTCGCGGCCACACTCGCCGTTCGCCGCACCTAATCGATCGCGCATATATATATATATATATATATATATAGTGAACCGATTGGGTGCGGTTTGCGGTCGGTGCGGTGCGCGACGTGGGCCGTCTGATCGCGGGTCCATCGCATCCAACGGTCGACGTGAATCGCACCCGACCGTCTGATGCGATGGACTCGTGATCGACGGCCCGTGATCGCGCACCGCACCGACCGTAAACCGTACGTAATCGCGACTCTCTATATATATATATAGGAGTGATTAGGTGCGGTGTGTGGTTGCGTGCGGCGTCGACCACGGGCCGTCGATCACGGGTCCATCGCATCAGACGGTCGGGTGCGATTCACATCAACCGTTGGATGCGATAGACCCGCGATCGGACGACGCACGTCGGATCCGCACCGTGCGGTCCGCCGCACGCTATCACTCGGGTATATATATATTCAATATAATGTTTAACAACAATTTAAATTACGTTGGAGATGAAGAAAAATGGCTATCAAACTGCATGCAACATGTTATGGATTCTTCATGTGGGCTGCAATAGCGTTCTTCCACGTATGGTCAAACTACCAGAACAGAGTAATGCTGTAATGGTGATATGAATCTGATTACTATGCCTCATTTGGAATTTTCAATTACAGCTTTTTCATAAAAGTTACTCTAAAGGCTTTTTTTTTAGAGAGAGAAATGGCAGGCAGTCTACCCATATTGTAGAAATGGTGAAAGTTGCTTTTAAGCCTTAACCAACTCTTTTTTATGAAGTTGTTGCATATAGTAACAAAATCTAAAAGCTGAAGATTAAAAATATCTGTTTTGAACAGATGAACTGAGAACTGATTTTGTAAAAGCAAAATCTGTTAATAATAGGTTCTAAACGGGAAGCAGAATGTGTGGTTTGTTCAACCCGCACATTTATAACGCATGCTTTGATAGCCATTGATATCATAAAATCCACCAGTCATAACAAACACTATTGATGATTATTTCACACTTTTTTTTGTCACTCCATGATGGTTATTGCTTGCATTATAGAACCAAAATATATAACATCACCACATTATTCTGATTGGAGAAAGAAGAAATTGAGCAATAAAAAATGAGGTTGAGCAGAAGCAGTGATCTCCAACAGAGAAAAAGAAACAAAGCTAATTAAGCTGCTTTAGGAGATACCTAAACAAAAAGAAACATACAAATCATCGATGCGTTCTTCTGAGCTTAATTCGGCCAAACAAAGAGCTTTGACTGTCAGCCTCAAATGATGCATTAAATCAAATTTCAATATCCGCACAAAACTAAGGGACAATGGTTTTTTCTCTTGATTCATTACAATAGCTTGATCAGGCAGTTCTTCCTATAATTTTGACAGACATAACAACATGAAACAGACTCTGATCAATAAATTCAATACACTACACAGGTGATGTAATAAAACTGGCAACCAATCTCTCCATCAGAATTAACATAATTTTCATGTATCATGTGATATTTCTTCCATGAAACTCACCAGATTCTCAAAAGATCCAGACTAAAAATGAAGCATTTCATGCATCTATAACAGCTTGATCAGCAGTTCTCTCTGGACTATTCACTGATCCAAGAACACAAGGCAGACTCTGGTAGTAGATCAAATTACATTGTACAAAGTAGACGGCAATCATGTAGAACTGATAAGGTGAATTCAATCAATTCAACAAATTTTTAACACACTACATGGGCCACCTTTGATGGTGGGCTAAGATTTTTGGACCAAGTATACCACAATTTAAGGTAATGCAATACCATAAATGGAAGTCATTTTCATTTGTTATATAAACCACTGTTGAGAATAAAAAATGATAAACAAAAAAGATATCTCCATCATTTGTGTTGTCAAATAGTATCAGTACACAATTTCAAAGGGGGCCTAAAGGATCATTAGTTCTCTACTTAATTATACTTCTGGTGTATGATGAAGAACACAGTGGAAGATACAAACATATCATCCCAATGGAATCCTATAGCAGATCTCAATGAAAGGAAAAAAACTGAATAACCAAAATCAACCAACCAAGTCCATTCATTTCATGATAACACTACAAAACATTTTCTATACATGTTTCTCTATATCATTAAATCCACCAATAAATAAGAGATCATCTGAGACACATAAAAGATGAAGAACCACCTCAATTTCCACCAATTTCCGCCGGCGTCTTCGCATCGATCGACAACGCGTGCAATCCGCTCTCCAACTCATCCTTCAAGAGATCATAAACCATCCGGTGCCGCTTCAACAAACGCTTCCCCTCGAACGCCTCCGACACGATTCTCACATTGAAATGTGTCTCGCCTCCCTCGCTGGCTCTACCACCCACCCCAGCGTGCCCGGCGTGCTTATGCGACTCGTCTTCGATCCTCAATTCCACTGGCTTCAGCTCCCTCATCAAAACCTCCCCAATCCTCCTCCCCCTCTCCCCCAACCGCCCTTCCCCGTCCCCCGAATTTGCATCCCCACCACTCAAAATCTCATCTTTCTCAACCTTTTCGCTTCTAATCCCCAACCGATCATCGACCACCGACGCTTCACCGCCTCCACCGCCACCCAATTCAATCTCCAACGCCTTCCTCTGCATCATCGACAGCATGTTCAGAAACCCGTTGTTCCTCGAAGGGGTCAGGCTCTGCTGCAGCCCGAGCAGCCCGAGGAACTCCGGGCGCACGCGCACGACCTCCGACGCGGGGCACCCGGAGAGCCCCTGCACGAGGAGGGACGCGAGCCCCTTCGTGATGACGGCGTCCGAGTCCGCCTCGAACCGGACGCGCACGGACTCCGATGACGCCGCCGCCTCCGCATCAGAAATCGCGCGCGCGTGGACCCAGACCTGGGAGACGCACCCGCGGACCTTGTTGCGGTCGGTCTTGAGGGACGGGTCCATCGGCGGGAGGGTGCGCGCGTAGTGGAGGAGCTGCTCGTACTTCGCGCGCGGGTCGGTGACGGTGCGGAAGAGGCGAACGATGTCGCGGAGGGTCGGAGGGAGCGATGAGAGGATGGATTCGTCGTCTGGGGCGGATTGGGTGTCTGAATCGGGGATTTGTTGGAGGGATGAGGAGGGAGGGGAAGGGGTGAAGAGGGTCTGAATGGAGATTGAGGAGAAGGAGGGGGTTTTGTGCAAAAAGGGGAGGTTTTTGAGGGTCGGATTTGGTGGGCGGAGGTGGGTTTTGGAGGGGAAGGAGCGGAGGGAGGCGGTGTAGGAGATCGATGTGATAGAGGCCGCCATTAGAGAGACCAAGAAGGGTTTTTTTGTTTTCTTGTTTTTTTGTTTTGTTTTTGAGGTGGAGAAGAAGAAGAGATATATAGATCACCAATACTGAATAATATATGATATAATATAATTAAATAAGAAAAAAAAAAAAGAGTAACTCGGGCAGAGCTTCTATCTATCGAATGCAGAATTTTTTTTATTGTTTTTATTTTATTTTATTTTCTTAAGATTATAAATTTATAATTATATTAGATTTTATATTCTCCACACTGTTTTATTTTTCCATCTATTTGATTACATTTAAATATTTAACATGAAGTTTTCTATAATTTTATAAGCCCTATAGATAACTTTTTAGAAATTAAAAGGATCTATTTTTAGTTGTGAGGCAATTCATTGAATTATTTAATAAGATAAAATAACTCACCGACTAATTGATAAGTCAGGTGCCCTATGGGGGAATGGAGAGCTGCGTGGAAAACACAGAAAATCAATTTTGATTAATACCTAGTTAATTTGGACTTCAACATTAACAATACGGGACTTAGGTCAGTCGGTCAGGTAGTATTGAATTGCATAATCTATGAATTGAACTATACAATATATAAATTAAATTACAGAGTCAATTGTCAAGTACATCCGTACATGTGTCACTCTCCAATTATATTTAGTCAAATTTACATTTGGTCAGTATTATAAGTATACAATATAAAAGAGACACATGTATCCAACAATTGACTTATTTAGTTCAAACTGACATTATAGATTAAAGTTAGTCTAGACCAAAGCTCTACTTCTAAGACTATCAAGAGAGTAATTATTCATTCTTTTTTATTCCATTTTACATAAAACTCATTGCAAGTACACCCAAAAAAATATTGTATCCCATCTCATATCAGTTCTTCATTAATTAGAATTCTCGAGAAGATCTATTTGTAGAGTATATTCTCATAAATCTTTTATGGATAATATATTATATACTATATTATTGTAATATATGACTTCCATTATGTTGTATGAGGCTGAAATTTTTTATTTTTTAAAAGAAAAAATATATTAATGTATCTCAGTACATACTTCAATTTGTATAACAGTATGAATTTCAGTGGGTGAGTGTATAATTTTTTAAGAAAGAAAATTGGTGAGGGCTGCACAAGGGGTTGCATGCAAGCTTGGACATATCATTTTTCAAAATGATTTTTTTACCTTTTAAATAGACATTGCACCATTGCTCTTTAATTTAGTTCTTCCAAGCCTTAGGCCCTACTTTGGTCAGTGACATAAGTTATTATTGGATAAGACAACAATAACAATAGAATAAATTATTTTTTTTGTTTTATTGTGTTTATAATTATTCTAAGTGAAAAATCTAATAATAAAAATTCTGTTATTTAGTTGGTCCATTAATAAATTGTGGATGAAAAGAAAATAGGATTTGAACATTGATTTATAAAAGTTAAAAAAATGATTTGACATGTGAGTCCCCTAATTAATTTATTAGATGGTGATGATACGTGATTTGGTATGTGATGCTATCTATACTAGTGTAATAAAATAATTCTATGGTAGACAGAGAATATCAATATCAATTAATTCTTACTCTTTCTTTTAAACATAATTATACCCAATTGCACCTATTCCTTCCAATCAAACAATTATTTTGACCTGTTCATATATCACTCTATTTCACATCTTTTCTTCCATTCAAACACGTGCTATAAGTTTCATCAATAAGTATTTAACAACACTAGAAATAGAATTTAGGGTAGTTTTACCGCCATCCCACGTTCATTCACTCCATCTATTAAACTTTTTTTTTAGTGTGGGGTGATTAACTATGAAAAGAGGGAGAGAGAGGATGGTGGGGGAGGAGAGTGGAGGGGCTGATGGAGACAAGCAATTGATCTCCTTCTTTCTCTCCCCCCTACCCTACCCCACCACCGCCGCTCCCCTCCTCTCGCCGCTCGCCGCCCTCCTTCAATACCTGGCATCTACCACCATCCTCCTTCACTCATTGCTATCCACATCATTGTCACCCTCTCTAGCCCTTTCCCCTCTTTTTTTATTTTATTTTTCTCTCTCTCTTTTTTCCCTTGCTTATTAACTCACCCCGATTATTTTTCTTTTCAGGATAAGTAAATAATAACAGAAAGAAATCTTCCAAAAGTTTAACCTCCACATGTAATCCCTGCGCAACCTTCACTAAAAACTAAAAAACTCATTAATATGTTATGACAGTAGATCCCTTATGTCCCCATTTCAAATTCATTTTGATCAATTCCCCAAGATCTAAAGTAACATTTTTTAAAATCTCTCTTGCATCAAGAAGCTACGTCACATCCCTTGTCCTATCTGTAACACCTCCATCCGACGGTCAGAAATTGTTGTAAAAAAAAAATCCCTCCCTCTCTCTTTTGAAATCTCTTCCAACCTCTTCACACAAAGAGACTTGTCTCTCTCGTGCAATCATTAAATAAACCTACCGATCCCTGCTTTTCCTTTCAAATGCTCCTCCCCCCAACACACAACACGAGAAACCTGTTCTCTTCCTCTCTCTGGGTCCTTCTGCTTCTTCTTCTGCTGAAGATCTCACACTATTGAAGCTTATTCGACTTTAAATGGTCACATTTATTAGTGAGAAGGAGAGCTCCTTTTTCGTGGGTCTTGAATACTAGTGTGTGAGTTTTGTTGGGTTTCTTTGTGTCTCTCTCTCCCACCTCTAGTTCTTCTTCTTCTTCTTCTTCTTCTTCTCTCAAAATCTCATACTAATGAAAAGAGAGCTTCTTCTTTGTGGGTATTGAATGCTAGTGAGCAATTTTTGTTGGTTTGTTGGGTCTCGCTCTCTCCGTTTCTGGTTAATCCCACATTAGTGAGAAAGAGAGCTTCTTTTTTGTGGGTCTTGAATATTAGTGTGAAATTTTTGTTGGGTTTCTTTGTTCAAGTGGAGAATGCTTTGATACACAAGAAGTGACTCAAGAAGTAAAGATGGTGCAAGAGAACCACGTCAAGAAGAATATAAATGATGAGTTGGTGCTCCGGAAAGCTGAAGAAGCAGGTGAGGACCTCTTTGAAGAGATCTCTAATGGGTTTTCGATTGATTCAAATGCGTGATTTTTGCTTCTGTGTAGCTTGTCGGAGGTTCCAAGCGACTAAGTGGCTGAGGGAGATGGACAGGTTTTCGGCGGAGGTGCTGCCATCGAAGGAGCCGTCGGAGGAGGAGTTCTGCCTCGCCCTCCGCAATGGTCTGATCCTCTGCAATGTCCTCAATAGGGTCAATCCGGGAGCCGTCTCAAAGGTCCTTCATTGAAACCCATATCGAATTTTTAATGTGTTTTTCAAGGATTTGTTCATGTGGGTTTTGTTTATCAACTATCAATTTTGTTGTTTTGGTGTTTTTTCTTGATATGGGCCTGTGATTCTGGATGTCCATTGTGTGGGTTTTGTTTATAATCTGCTAATGTTGCCTTTTTAGACTGAAAAGCTTCGCTTTGATGTTTGTTCTTGATGTGGGTTTGTGATTTTGCCTTTGATGAAGCCTTCACAGCTCACCAAATGAATGTGGATGCTGTTTCATTTATATATGGTTGCAAAGTTGGCTAAACTAAATTTTGGTGTTTCATTTGGGGTCTTTGTTATGTACTTGTAAATTTCACATTTTGATGCTGGTTTGCTGCTTGCCTTGGTATGGGTTTGTGCCACTTCAATTAAAAGTATTTGGAATGAGAACAGTGATTCTTTTTCTCTGTGTGAATTCTTGTTAAAATGTAATTCAAAGTTTTTTATGTGATGTCACTTGCGCATGTAATTGTGGGTGTCTCATCACTCCGGTGTCAAATCTATGCAGGTAGTAGAGTGTCCGGTTTTTACTGTTGAATCGACTGATGGGGCTGCCCAATCAGCAATCCAGTACTTCGAGAACATGAGGAATTTCCTTGTTGCTGTTGGAGAGATGAAGCTTTTGACCTTCGAAGCATCGGATTTAGAGAAGGTGACACTTCCCAGTTCCCACCATTTGTGAATGTTGGCGGAGAATTGGAGAATGTAAATTTATACTGAATTGACACCAATTGTCACATGAAAAAGTATTTGTCAGCAACTCGTTGAAGATCACCTTGAGGACAAAAGAGTTGGAGTTCTACATCAGTAGAATAACCATCCTGTTATATAATTTAATCAATGCATTATATTTTTTGTTTATTTCGTGTATTTCAAGCAGTGCTTTAATCAACTTCAGAAATTTTTATATTCCATTAACATTGGTTGTAAGATCTTGTTTTGTTTTGGGCTGTTGGTTTGGACATATATTCTTGTTTACTTTGAATGATGAAGCATTTTAACTACAAATCATAGTTTTATGATTTATGTTAAAATATTCTCAACCACAGTTAAATGATCTGTACAGGGAGGTTCATCAAGTAAGGTTGTGGACTGTATTCTCTGTCTGAAAGGATACCATGAGTGGAAACAATCTGGTGGAATCGGGATATGGAAATATGGTGGGATTGTGAAAATCACATCTTCAAATAAATGTATACCTCCATCAATACTTGGCAGAGAAACCGTTACTGGATCATCTCAAGAAACGTGCTCACCATATGATGAATGTCACGATGATCATCTACGTCTCTTGAGTGAGTCTGCCCTCGAAGAATCTGGAATAGGGGGTGCTTTGGGTTCCCTTTTTGAAAGGTTTGGGCTAAAGCTTCTGCGGGAATATCTGACAGACTTGGAGATGTCTCAGCTTCTTCCGTTGAATGGAATGGTAGGTAAGATACTATCCTTTGATACATCTGTTGTGACACTAATATAACAAAAGCATATTTGTTGGTATTTAAACTTTAGTGTATCTAGAAAAATGTCATGTTGAAATTGCCACCCCAAAAATGAAAATCGGATTTTGGCCTTATAACCAATGGATTCAGATTAAGTTACCATCAAATTAGTTGCAAAATTTTGTATCAAAAAGATTGCTAATGGTGGTGTGATTGTAAAAGGACATGCCCCATCGTTGACATGAATTAATGGGAATGGTGAGTTTCAACATGCAATTTTTGATCATTTTGTAGAAATGTGTGTAGTAAGTCATAGCTTTTGTTACATTGTACATCCTGATCTTTGCGGCTCTCTTCTATATCCATTTTTCATTGTCTTCAGTGTTCTTTTGTCATAACATACTTTGCTTTAATAAATATATATACTACTAAATATGAAAATGAGTTGCATGTTCATCTAGTAATATGTATAGGAAGAATGAGAGCGGGATACATATAATGATATACCAGAACAATTTATGTATAGCATATGAGGATTCTGAAGGTGCCATTTCATGTATGAATGCTGATTTACTTTCCTTTATGTTATAGATGGTTGATATCGTGACCAACCAAGCCGTAGAACAGTTTTATAGACAGCTTGAATCACAGAGCTGTCAGGTAACTTCCTGGACTTCTCAGACGTAAAGCTGTGATGATGTCACTATTATTAGGTGGCTGAAATAAGGAAAATGTGGGCATTCAAATCATGTTTTTGGAATGAATTTGGATTTTTTCGTTAATTCTTATCTATTTTGCATTGATTTGGTTTCATTTAATGCTGACATTGACAGCTTGGACTCATGTTGAAGAGAGCATTAAGAGGCGACAAAGAAACTTCGTCAAAAGCAGAGTTTTTGGAAGCCGTTTCAGGATTTCTTGATCAGCAGAGTTATGCAAGATCTGATTGCTCCCGCTCTTCCAATTATGTGGAAAGACTTGATCTACAACAACACCAAATTGATGTATGTATATTGTTTTATAAAATCCACTACATTTTTTTTTATCAAGATGAGATTCTAAGCTATTAGCCAATTTGATGCTGACAACAAATGCTACTAAATGCCCATATTTCTCTGAGTCCTTTATTTTGAATGTCAATCATGTAATACTCATGCCATCCCTTAATTGAAATTAGGTACCTAGATTGAATGAATTTTAGATCAATTATTTATTGCTTATTAAAGTTTTGAAGAAAAAAAATGTACAAAGGTATTTTAAGCTGTATTTTACCTTGATCATGGATTTGTTACTTTACTGACCTATGTGATGTTGTTGTTCTCAGGAGATAAAACTTTGCTTTCATGATGCGAAGGTTCAAGTCCGACAGATCGAATCAAAATGGGAGGAAGAAGTTAGTCAGCTTGGTAAGCACCTGTTAAGTTATTCTTTGAAGTTAATACATCAAATACTTCACTTGGTCAATTCCATTACATTTTCTTATCTACAACAAGATTTTAGTATTTTTACTTTTGACATCAGTTATCTTCCAGGGCACCATATCCAAGGCCTTGAATTTGCTGCATCTTCTTACCACAAAGTGCTCGAGGAAAATCGTCTTCTCTACAATCAAGTTCAAGACTTGAAGGGTAACTGCCTAATATCTACTGTGTTGTTACAATATTTTTTCATATCTTTTGTCATGAAATTACAACTTAAAGGGTACCAAACCACCTATTAGCAGGTTGGTAGCATTACCCTCACAAGGGGTTCTGGGTTTGAGTTTTACTCTTATCAATAGGATGAAATCTTTCCAAGAAAAATTAATAGAACACTTACCTACCAAAAAAATCTCTCTTACAGGGAACATCAGGGTGTATTGTAGAGTGCGACCATTTTTACCGGGGCAATGTGATGCGCAATCTTCTGTTGATTATATTGGAGAAAATGGAAATATCATGATTGTCAATCCTCACAAGCAAGGAAAAGATGCAAGGAGAGTATTTTCATTCAATAAGGTGTTCGCAGCCAATGTAACTCAGCGTACGTTTTGATTTCTAAATATCTCCATGCATATGTTGTGCCTATTTTGGAGACTGAGATTTGTGGATTCTTTTGATATCTTGAAAACCTCATACTTCTCATTTGTTTTGTAAGACTATGCTTAACTCTCAAGTTTATGCAGCAACAATTGATTGAAATGTTTACCTTGTGGCATCATTATCATCACTTCAAAATTGTCATGCCATGTGTCATTCTCTACAAAAATGATTATCAGTAATTTGAGGAAAATAATGCAATGTTCACTTATTTTAAAAGAATTTATTGTGTTCTAAACTTGATGATGTTTCTTGGTTTTTCTGAACGCATAATGATAACATGGTTGAATATTTTTTTCTTATTAAGAAGAAAGTTAGTTACTAGATATATAGTCATTCTTTTGATTAGATTGTATTGCTATTTATTACTTGACATATTTTTCTTTTTCAGAGCAAGTGTATGCCGATACCCAACCATTGATAAGATCTGTTTTAGATGGTTATAATGTTTGCATTTTCGCATATGGACAAACAGGATCTGGGAAGACATACACAATGGTACATATCATATAACACTTCTCAATTGTTTTAACATCATTTGCGCACATGATGGTTTTTGGCTTCTCTATCTCCCTCTCACACAGACACTTGCAAGTCCAATTGAGAGAAAATGAATCTAATCTTTCTTGCTTGTTGAGAAAAAAAAGTTCGCGTAGTGTTTCAAACATGTTTACATGCACTACACTCTTTTGCACCCATAATTAGCTGACATTCACTTATAATTGTTACTTAATTAGTCAGCTTTGATATTTCCAGACTGGTCCTGATCTAACAATGGAGGAAACATGGGGCGTGAATTACCGAGCACTCAAAGATCTATTTAAAATCTCGAGAGAGAGGCGGGATGCTATCAGATATGAAGTCAGTGTTCAGATGATTGAAATATACAATGAACAAGTGAGAGATTTATTGGCAGCTGATGGAAGTAACAAAAGATATCCTTTTCATAGTTTGGTTATAGGCTAATAGTTATTTTCAAACTCATATTATTGATCCTAGTCCATCTATGGGCAATCATTCATATATCCTTTTGAGATAGCAGAGTATCTATTTGACTTAACTTCTAGTACGTTAGAAATACGAAACAATTCACAACAGAATGGACTAAACATTCCTGATGCAAGTTTGGTTTCGGTCCGTTGCACCCGAGATGTTTTCGATCTAATGAGAATTGGGTTGGCCAATCGGGCTGTTGGGGCTACTGCACTAAATGTTCGTAGCAGTCGCTCTCACAGGTATAATCTGATCAACATCATATCAATAGAGTTAAGACTGACCTTTCAGAATTCTGATTGACTTTCACTTGTTTGATGTGTTGGTATTCTCAAGTGTCTTAACGGTTCATGTCCAAGGCAAAGAATTGGTATCTGGATCGACTTTGAGAGGCTGCCTTCATCTTGTAGACCTAGCGGGAAGTGAAAGGGTTAATAAATCTGAGGCAGTCGGAGAAAGATTGAAGGAAGCACAACACATAAACAAGTCACTTTCCGCACTTGGCGATGTCATTTTTGCTCTTGCACAGAAGAGTTCCCATATTCCTTATAGAAACAGCAAGCTCACCCAAGTATTACAAGATGCTTTAGGTAACATTTTGGTGATGTTAACTTCTAGATTTGTTTACCTATTCTCTGAAATATTACTAAAATGTTCACACACAGATCAAATATATTAGCTTTTGTTAATATACTCATCTCTAACTTATTAAAATACCCATGTAAAATGTAGCAAAAAAAACCTTGTGTGGGCAAAAGGTGTCCCTCATTGAAAGCTTTAAACACATACAAATTTTATGATTTTTTTGTTCACCGAGGTCCCATTCGGAACCCCACTTTTTCTCTCAACCAATTTTTTCATAGAAGCTACTCTCAACCAAAATTTTCATAAACTATGTCATTTGACTTTAAACACAAAAATAATATATAAAAAAAAACTCATTTTGGAACTGACTATCTGAAAAAGAAAAATCAATTTAATAATTGGTTCTAAATGGGGCCTTAGTGTGGAGACTAGACTCTATCAGGTGCATCACCCAACAAAGAGGACTCTTATTTTATTTTCTTTTTTTATAAACTATTATTTTGATCTGTGGATGAATTTTTTCTAGAATCTATTTATCTATTTTGATACATCTCTATTCTTCTTTGTTTACTATTCTTATTCTTTTCAATCATAGGTGGGCAAGCTAAAACCTTGATGTTTGTACATATAAATCCTGATGTTCATGCAACTGGGGAGACTATTAGCACACTTAAATTTGCTGAACGGGTGGCATCAATTGAACTGGGAGCAGCTCATGCCAATAAAGAAACTGGTGAACTGAGAGAACTTAAAGAAGAAGTATGTTGCATCCCTACTCTTTCTTCACTTTAGCTTAATGTTTCAATTTTCCTTTCGGAAATTGAAATTCCTTGTGTAAACGTGTTTAGGTAGCAAAATTGAAGTCGGCTTTGGAGAGAAAAGAAACCGAAATGGAACAACTAAAAGTTGAGAACATGCAATACAAGGCTCTCGAGGTGCGTAAAACAGGCATTGTGTCACCTTTACAATCACGTACAACCACTATCACTTTGAAGTCTGAAGTCAGTCTGAGGTCAATTGACGGTGCAAGAAACAACGAGGTATATTCCTTCTCAGCTTCATTATTCATTGTTACAACATGTTCTACTTGGTGTGGAGAATATGCAAGTAAATATAGGTCCTCTTCAATTTTGTTATTCTTTGCTGATCAATGGTTATTTCATGTTCTACTTAACATGGGAAAATAAGAAGACAAATGTGGCTAATACACAAGATCACCAATGTGGAAATATCCATGTTGCAACGGCTGTTTATGAAACTTTTGAAAAATCATTCATCATAATGTGTATACACAGATCATAAATGTCCTTGAAGTCAAAACTTGAAGCTCACAATATAATTTAATTTTACTGGGAGAAAAGAATCAATGTCCATAACTATAATTTTGTATTGGCTCATGTCTTCTGAAGATGTGATCATGAGTCTGGGGAACTAGTACTTGAGAACATTCATCTGATATTTGAAAAACTAATGCAACTAACTTAGTATCTGCTTGTCCTGTGACGTAAATGGTATCTTAGATGAGAACCTCTTCATCCGGGAAGCAGAGAAGATTCCAAATTCCACCTGGATCCACAGAGGACGATCGAAAATTGCCTCTCCGCCAAGACACCTTCATGAACTCCAGAAAACTGAGGTCTCCATCCCCTCCAGTGAGAGTACCGTTTTCTACCGATCAAGGTACCCACATTAAGAACAAGTGCAAGCCAACCAGTGCCTCCATAGATGCAACATCAGCACTGCCAACAAATGAGAACACAAGGAGGTGTTGGGACCTCCCAGAGAAATTTCACATGAGACCAGAGAATCCAAAGAAAGTCCATCCTGAACACGAAGAAGAGAACCAACAAAATGTGATCAGAAGAGACAGGTTATACAATAAAACCAAACCCAATCAACAGTTGCTTCCATTGAAGTCACAGAAACCTGAACTCACATTGACATGTCGGGTGGTGAACTTGGAGCCTCAAAACGAAGAGAAAACTTCTCATGCGCTTCGTGGTTTTTTTGAATCACCAAGGTGTAACACCTCAAGATTGAACAAGGTTCAAGGGAATTCAGTGCGGATGTCCTACAACAAATCCAGGTAGTGATTTACTTGGGATCATCTGTAGTTTCAATGAAAGAGAGTTTGTGGAGTACAACTCATGTATGGACTTGACTGTGCCTTTGCAGAGATCCAATGCAGAGAGTGGAGTCACTCAGCTGGGAAGCATGAGAACAAGCCTCCAAATGCTGTGATGCGCGATCGCAAGGAAGGTGTAGCTGACTTGAGGAGGAGTAGATCTCTGCCGCGTGGGAAATTCACAAACATGCCGTGAAAATCTGTTTCATTGAGTTGTGATTGTATACTCATTGTTCTGATTTACTGATCATCCATCCTGTAAATGATTGGATTTATAAAACATGTTTGTTTCATGATTGAGTATGAAATAATCATCCATAAATATTGTGTTTTCCCTTCGTGGAATGATGATGAGATCACTTGGAAAACAGTCTGTGCTAAAGTTATAACATGAAAATTTTGGGTAAAATCCATGTAAATCTAAACATGAATGTTATAGGTTCAACCATACTGCTCAATTGTCATGTTTGAATTTTGATATTGGATGTTAGCTGCATAGGTGTAAGATTTGAATGTTATGTTACAACAATGAGCTAAACTGGTGATTAAAATCTCTTGAAATACAATGAAAAATAAGCCCAAGATCATTTTTTTTAATTTTAAATGCACGTGTAGTTTTTTTTCACTATTGCTTAGAGGGAAATGTTTTTTAGGCCATAATTCACAAGCTCCATCATAGGGCCATGAGATGGCAAATGGAGAATCCCTATTATATTCTTTTGCCAACCAATCCCCCTAATCATGCGGTGGTTACCATTTTCATATTTGCTTCTATGCAACATTATTTAATGTTTTTCTTTTTTTAGAATGTTGAAATGAATTCTTATTCTTTCATCATTAACTCATTCATTTTTTTTCCTGAGAACTGATTTTTCCATGAAGATCACCTCGTAGTAAATCTGAATATTTACTGCGGAAGAATTTGAAGTCACGGATTCGGGTTTTTTTCCGATTTGGCCTTTATCTTAATGTATATCGAATCAGATTTGACATATATTATTTTTAGATTTGACATTTGATGTTTGGCCTTGAATATGATGTTTTTCTATTTTTTGTATAGCCTAGATTGAAGAATGTAACATAATTTATTTTTTCATGAACTCAATGTAACATTTGTTAAATGTAATACACAACAAAAAAAGTGTTTGACATTTTTCATAAAATGTAACTGATTATTAAAGAGAGGATCTGTTTTTAAATTGTTTAAACATTGCATGAAATGTAAAACATTTAGGTAAATGTAAATGTTATGTTGTGGTGCTTGAAGGATTTTGACAAAAAAATAATTTAGGTAAGTTTTGGGTGTAACTGAAATAGAAAATTCAGTTACGAGATAAGAATTTTAAAATGGGAAAATGACAAAAAAATCTCTTAAGAGTTTGAAATACTAAAATTAGCCATTTTTTAAAATTATACCTAAAAAAATCTCATTTCACAGTTTTGGAAACACAAAAGACTAATATGCCCTTACGTAATTAAATATTTAATATCCCTCTTTATTTCACACTAAAAATGTATTTTCCTACAAAACAACAATCTCTCTATACATAATGAAAATCAATCATTTTATAGGTTTTGTTATTACATATCATGCTGTGTGTTTTTTATATATATCTTACATGATATTATTTATCTTTTTTCATTATGTATAATCATAATATGTAATTTAAATCTGTGTTGTACCCCAATGCAGCAGATGATATTTTAATATTCTAAATCTTTATTCACATTTTTTATTTTTTAGCTATTTACATATTTTTATGATATCATTAGTACATATCTATTTTTTTAAAAAGCATCAATATTTAATAGAGTTCATCAACAAAAACTCAAATTATATTGGTACATATTTCACAAAATCCACCTAATCACAAAGAATTTACAATAAAAAAATTGATCTAAATGAAAATGTGTGAAATATATTAATAAAATCAAGGCGGTGAAATATTTTAACAAAGTTAAGAAATATGGAATGTATTAAAGATTTAATTGTATAAGGGTATATTAGTCTTTTGTATTTCTAAAATTGTAAAATGAGTTTTTTTTAGGTATAATTTTAAAAAGTGGTTGATTTGAGTATTTCAAACTTTTGATAGATTTTTTTAGTCATTTTCTCCTTTAAAATTCAAATTTTGAAATACATAAATTTTAATATAGCCATGAAAAATTAGTAACTGAATATAGAAAAAAGGGGGATTTGGGTTAATTGGATAGATTTTTAATGAAGCGCGTATTTGTATTTTGTCATTTTAGCATTTTTGAAAAGTCAATAAGCCAACCCAACCAATAAGATGATGACACCTCATGGGTCATGTGAGTGAGACTTATATTTTGGGGTCTGAGTATCATGATTGTTGTGTAGAAGCTCCACAACCAATACTTAATAGTGGAGTTTATATTGCGATAGCGTAATAAGTATTTCAGTTTAAGAAAAATTAATTAATTTTAAAAAAAAGAAATATGTATTGATTTATCTAGGCATGTAATTTATTGTTTTCATTATACTATGTAATTCATTGGACAAGAACATATATTTTTATAAAATCAAAATGGATGGGGGGTTGAAGATGAGGACCATGAGGTGGCACACAAGATTGAACATATCATTTCATTTTTTTCTTATAAAACTATGGTCCACGTAGTATTTATTTGTGGTCCAACATGTTTCTCATTAATATTCATTTAAGTGAAACATATATTTTTTATGAAAATGAGTATATATGATCTTGAAACATCATTTCTAAAAAATTATGGGCGTTGTTTTTTTATATAGTAAAAAATATAGTATTATATATCTCGTTAGAAATCAAATGAAGCATATAAATTATTAAACGATATATATGCTTCGTTAATTTTTTTTCACATTTACAAAAATGAATTTATTTAATTCGAAATGAAGCGATATATATTTTTTTTTATCAAAACATGTACTTCAGTAGATGATGTTTATTATTT
This sequence comes from Acorus calamus, assembly GCA_030737845.1. Classification (NCBI taxonomy): domain Eukaryota; kingdom Viridiplantae; phylum Streptophyta; class Magnoliopsida; order Acorales; family Acoraceae; genus Acorus; species Acorus calamus. The sequence continues at coordinate 4,502,764 of CM060874.1, read as the reverse complement.
AAAAAAAAAATTGGTTTGAGTTTTAGACTATATCTAACATTTTTCTAAAATTATACATCTTTAAAATAATCAAAGTAGGCACGAGTAACACTAATTTTTCTTGTAACATTATTCTGCTTTTTTCTTATATAAAGTTTTTCTTGTACTTAATTAATTTTTTTTACATTCTTTGACCCTTTGGTCCTTTAATAAAGTAATAAAATAAACCAAGCTTTAAAATTTATTTAGGCCTCATTTAATTCGTGTCATTTTGGGATGAATATTGATTCTATGTAAGATTAGCAAAATATGTAAAATTAGTATTTGGTTAGTGATAATCTTGATAGTAATTATGAGTCCCATTGAAATTAGAATGAAGGCATTTGATAAAATATGGTGAAATCAAATTCTCACCCTTTTTGTGGTAATCTCAAATTCTACCCAAATATTAAATTAGATTACTATTCTACTATTTATAAATTAATTAAATTACTATTTACATCTATTCTAAAATAAATAAACTCCTCCATTTATTTATCCACCGTCTCCTCTCTTTATTTATTTGCATTCAACTAATTTAACTAATTTATAAAAATAAAATATGTTGTTTCATTTATTTGTATTTGTTGAATATTTATAAAAAAATTATTCATGTTTTAAAATTGTGATACGAGTAAAGAAATAAATTTGACAAGTATACTAGTAAAAGTGTTTTTGACATTTAAACAAATTTTTTGTATCATTTTTTATGTGTGAAACAAATCGTGAAAAATGATTTTTTCATAAATATGGGGGTAAAACTGTAAAAGAGAAAAAAATCACCCGGGGACGTCCACCATGTAACGCCACATGTATCTTTCACCACCTCTTATTCTATAACCACTTTACACCACCACAAATCTAAATTAAAATCTCCTGACAAAACATTTTCTAGTTTAAAAATCTCCTAACGAAACATGGATAAAACCATATGTCCATATGCATATTTTGAACTTATAAAATCATTATAATTTATTAAATTCACCCAATGAGTTCAGAATATTAAAGTTTTAACCGGTGGTCTATTTAAATATAAGTCGTTCACATGCAAACATGGATTTATTTGCGTACATCAAATTACATTGTAATTAAATTTAATTACATGTATGTCAAAAAAAATTATTTTATATTTGAATCTAATGTCTCACTCGATGTAATTTTAAAATGGGAAAAACCATATAACCCCCTACAAATTATTCGAAATTCACGTTACCCCCTGTACTTTTCTGAAATTCAGAAAACCCCCTGCATAGTTTCACTAATAAACCACTTTCGTCAGTACAAATAAACTGGTGGATGGTTCAAATTAACCATACTTGTAAAATTACCTAACACCCTAAGTTATATTGTCATCTCAACCTTCACAACCTGTTCAACTCCCCCTTCTCCTTCATTGCCGAGGGCCTCACCGAATGGAGTTGGATTTTTCGATCTGAATCCAGTGACCCGAGTGAATATGACAAGACCCAGATATTAATTTTCATTGGTTATTGATTTCTGTTTCATTTTCATTATTTAAGACCTAATTTGATATGAGGATAAGAGATTGGGATAAAAAAATAATTATGTTAAATCAAATGTTATAACACAAGAAAAAAAAAGACAATGTATTCTCCATATTTTGATAAAAAAAGATATTTTGTTCGAAGCAAAATGTAAAATAACTTTATCTTCATTTTTAATGTTTTATAAAACACGGGTAACTCTTTTGAATGCCCTCCCCAAAACAAAACGAAAACAAAAAAAAGAAGGGCAGCTCTATCCCCACCGACCTGCTTGCTGTCCCCACCGACCAGAAAAAATTAGCAAAATTAATTTGTTTAGTTTTGTAATCCACTATCCCCACCTCCCCTCCCCACCAACCGAAACATTTAGAAAGGCCATCCCCACCACCTGAAATCACTGAGGTGAGGATAATCGATGTATGTGTTCTGAAAGTTGTTCGACAACCCTGAAGTCGAATAGATGTACTGGCGGGCGACAAAAGGTCAGTCGACCTGGGGGGTCATGGGCGACGGGAGACCCGTCGAACAAACCATTAGGCAGCCTATGTTATGAAGCGGGTTCGACAGACCTACTGTCGAACATATGTACTGTAGGACGACAACAGGTCAGTCGACTTGAGGGATTTATGGTGACGGAAGACCCGTCGAACGTTTACAGTGTAGTGATCTATGACTTTAACTATGAACATTCAAAATGTTTTAAACCATTTATACTAATTATGCTTATCAATTCATTCATTCAGTTAAACATGAACATTCAAAATGTTTTAAACCATTTACACTTTGTTAGTCTTGGGATTTAGTCTCCACTTCAATAAAAAATATATAAGCATTAATTGATACTTGTTCTAAAATCATTCGTGCCGATCGTGTATTTGAATGTTCATAGTTAAAGTCATAGATCACTACACTGTAAACGTTCGACGGGTCTTTCGTCGCCATAAATCCCCCACGTCGACTAGCTTGTTGTCGTCCTCCAGTACATATGTTCGACAATAGGAATGTTGAACTCTATCCATAACACATGCTGTCTAATAGTTTGTTCGACGAGCCTCCCGTCGCCCATGACCCCCTAGGTCGACTGACCTTTTGTCTTCCACTAGTACCTCTATTCGACTTCAGGGTTGTCGAACAACTTCCAGAATACATACATCGATTATCCTCACCTCAGTGATTTCAGGTGGTGGGGATGGCCTTTCTAAATATTTCGGTTGGTGGGGAAGGGAGGTGGGGATAGTGGATTACAAAATCAAAAAATTATTTTTGTTAATTTTTTCTGGTCGGTGGGGACGGCATCTAGGTTGGTGGGCGTAGACCTGCCCAAAAAGAAACCCACCATTATAGAAAGCCTCACCTCCTCTTCTACGATTCAATCAGCACCGTCCGTGTGAATGTGTGATCTTTCCCATCAACTCTTCTCTCCGTCTCTGTCCTCCCCACGTCTACTCAAAAAATTTCTTTCACCAAAATTTATTTTTATCTTCACATTTCACTTAATTTTTATCAAGTTAAATCTTATATAGGATATGTAAATTGGTTTTCATTTTTTATAATCAATTGACTCATCCTCATTTAAAACCTATATTTTCCTCCCATTAAATCCATCCTCACCGTTTTTTTAAAAAACATATCAACTTATTCAATCCATTTCGAAAACCGAGTGTTTTCAAAATCAATTCAAAATAAAAAAACCATTTATTAAAGGGTTTTTTATTTATACCTCCCCGCAAAACACCGTATTTAACAATCGCCCCCTCCAATCTTCGTATTCGGGTTTTACTCCCCCGATTTAAATGATAATTTCTTTTTACTCCCTGCGAGGAACCTATTTGTAAATTATTTAATTTTCTTTTTAGTCCCTGATAAGGAGTAAAAAGAAATTATCCTTTAAATCTGGGGAGTAAAACCCAAATACGAAGATTGGAGGGGGCAATTGCTAAATACGGTGGTTTGAGGGGAGTTAAAAATAAAAAACCCTTTATTAAATTGTGAAAACAAAATTAAAATTCAAATCCTCTAAAAAGACACTAAAAAAATGAAATAATTCAAAAAAACGCATTTCATAAAAAACATAGAATAAGATCGAATTTTTGTTTGCGACTTCTCATTTAACAAAAAAAAATAGCGATAAGGAATAATCAATGTTTTTAATTTTTTTTTTTGAAATGCTATTGTTAATTTGATAATTATTCGATTCCAATCACCAAACAAAGTAATTGTAATAGATGCAATATTTTTATTTCGATGAATGCAGAAATGAAACACAAATCATGATATAAAACTAAAATTTAGAATAAAAATAAGTTGCATTTATAAAATGTATGGTTTTTTGTATGTATACCATTAAAAACCTGCTATTTAATTGCATACCACTCTAAATAACCTATTTATTTTTATATAATTGAAATATATATAATTTATGCATTGTTACCATCCTACTTAATTTCTATCCAAAATTTCATTAAAACCTCCATTTCCATTTTCATTGAAGACGCTGTACATGTGAGAGAGGTGATTATTAATTTTCAAAAATAATAATATTTGATCCTCCACATTCAGCTAATTACATATGAGTGCCTGGAAGTCTGAAAATCATCATTGAAAAATATTTCACCCCCTTTGTAATCCAACCCCTCTTTCAACTTAAACGTGTTTTTTATTTTTCATGTGTGACATTGTGTGCACATGCGGCAGCAGCTGAGGGAGTTCCCAGCAAAAACCCGCCGAGTACGTGCTCAGCGGATTTGTTTCCGCCTTATTTCGGTTTGCTTGTTCTCTACGCAAACCCTTTTTGTACGGGCAAATAAATGCGTAAATATTTATCATCAGAGAAGTTTAAAAGAAACGCTTTTTATCAAAAAAAAAAAAAAAAAAAAAAAAAAGTTCAAAATCTCTATTTTTGGAAGAGAAGAATCAGATAGAGAGACAGATGGAGGAGACAGTGAAGTGGGTGAAGGACTACGCATCGTTTCATGAGATACTCTTGGTGGGGGACGGGGACTTCTCCTTCTCACTCAGTCTGGCCAACTCTTTTGGCTCTGCAACCAACATTGTTGCTAGTTCTCTGGACCCACATCGTATATCTCACCGTCTCTCTTTCTCTCTCTTTCCCTCTTTCTGCATTGATTTCTTATGTGGGTATCTCGAAAAATGTGGTTTTTGAGTCATCCTGTATTGGGAAGGTTTTGTCTCTGTGTGAATTTTGTGTGGGGTACTGGGGTATGTGAAATTCTCTCTTTTTGTGAAGGTGATGGGGTTTTCTGAGTATTGTTTTGGGTGTAACTCAGTATTGGGTGGGTTCGTATGGATTAGTTTCTTTGATGGGTATGTGGATTTCTTGTGTGGGTATTCTTGTGTTTTCTGAACTTGGTGGGGTCTGTGTGCAATGGGTAGGGTTTAATGCCTTGGTTTGTTACTGGGTATGTCTCTGTGTGAATTTCTTATGTGGGTATATTAAAAATTTGTGTTTTCTGATGGTGATGGGGTCTGAATGTGTTGTTTGGGTTAACTCCATATTGGGTAGGGTTTCATGCCTTATTTTATTAAATGGTCCCCCACTCAAGTCATCAAAAAATGCAATAATGTTGATTAATGGTTCTGCAGTTTAAAATTATGTTGGATTTATATAGTTTTCCCTCTCCTTTTATTATAATTTTGTATTTGGGAACATGTGACTTATAATTTGTTGGATTGGCTATTCGAGAATTTTTTTTCAATTCTGGATTTATTTGCTACTGGGATTAGTACTTGGAGTGTTCTGTATTGAGTAATGAATCGTCTATTTAGAAAGAAATGTAAATGTGTTTTGATCAGTAAAATTTTGGAGTTTATTTAAATTTTAAGTTGCATTTTTTGCACAGGTGGTAAAAAACTTTTGGCTGTGAAATTATGAAAGGAGAAGTAGAATATGAGTTATTACTTTAATTGCAATGTAGTAACACCCGTTTTCTTGGAAACTTTGAAGAAGCCTCTTTGTGTGAACATTGAATTTAGTATGTTCTTGATAGGTTCAATAATATGTTCATATTCCTGTTAGATTGGTTGTTTCGGCATTTTTTTAAAGAAACTTGGTGGTTTATTTTCAGCATCTCTCAATATAAGTTGTACCAATTATTAAATATACAATTATTGTTTTGTTTTTTAGTGAAATTTTAATCTTTTGGTGAAGTATTGCTGCTATGCAAGCATTTCATTGCGTCTTGTTATTAAATATTGCTTTTGTCTTTGGGCCATGAATTCTACCAGATGTGTTGGTGAAGAAATACAAGAATGCTGGACGGAACTTGGAAAGATTGGCCTGCATGGGTGCAACATTGTTGCATGGGATTGATGCAACAAAAATGAAACATTATCCAGATCTAAGTATGCGTAAATTCGACAGGATTATATTTAACTTCCCTCATGCAGGCTTTAAATGGAATGAAAAGGAGATGCGACAGATAAAGTAAGCAACTTATGCTTCTCAGATTTTGTTCTTTCTGTTTTGAGTTTGATCACCACTTGGGTATATAGCCTTGCTCAGTTGAAAAGAGACTTAAATATACTACGATAGCTTCATAGAAGAGATTGTGAACTCTGGATTTCCTCTTTGATAGATCTTGGTAATCCATAGCACTCTTGCATAACTTATTGGCTTTTGTATAGTGTAAATCATTATGAGGATTATAGTATTATAATGTTTGAGATCTATTAAATTGCAGAAATCTATGATCTTGGATTGTAAGGAAACATCACAATTCGTTTTATTTGTCACCCCCCTCAATCAAGGAGTTTTTATTTTTATTTTTAATATATAGTATTTAATAATGATTCTTATGCATCTTTGCTCCCTATTTGATATCATTCATATTTGATGGTCGTTTTCCTTGCAATCTAGACTGCACAGACAGCTTATCCGTGGCTTCTTCAACAACGCGAGTCACATGCTTCGACCTGATGGAGAAATCCACATAAACCATAAGAAAGGGATTCCATATTCGAATTGGAACCTCAAAAAAATTGCTGAGGAAAACTCTCTCGTGCTACTTGAGTGCGTTGATTTCAAGAGCGAAGACTATCCATCATATGAGAACAAGATAGGAGACGGATCCAATTGCGACAAGCCTTTCTTTTTAGGTGAATGTGGTACTTTCAAATTTGCGATCGGACACACCCACAAAAAGCCAATGGCAATGCAATCAAATCAAGATTTCAAATGGAATGAAGTTGTTCCTCATCATCGGGAGATACCTTTCATCGGAACAACTGAAGTTTTTCCTCTCCCTTGTGCAAGACCTCTAATTGGAAGGACTGAACTTCATCCTCATTTTCATGCAAGATCTCTCATTGAAAGGAGTGAATTTGTTTCTCATCCTCTTGCAAGACCGTTTCATGGAAGCAGTGATGTTGTTCCTCATCCCTTTGCAAGATCTTTCTTCAAAGGGACCGAAGTTGCTTTTCCCCATCCTTTTGCAAGACCTCTTGGTGGAAGGACTGAAGTCGTTCCACATCCTTGGCCAGGATCTTCACCGAAATGGCTGAAATTGCGTCTCATCCTCATGCAAGACCTTCTATTGAAATGACTGATATTGTTCCTCGTCTAAATGACACTTTACGTACAGAGTTTATCTCAAGAAGTGCTTATTGTCATCGGGAGATGGGGATTGACAGTGGGCGCATGAGTCTGTTTAAGGATTATCTATCCGAGAGTAGTCATGCTACATTTAGAAGGACGATCGATCGTGAATTGTATCGTTCTGCTGAGGGATCCTCTTAGGTCCATATTTTATTAGACAATATCTATTTTAATCCCTATCGTAACCGAAACTACTTGGATTTTTATTTGAATTTAATCATACATGACAAATTGCTGTAATACTATTTTAAAATTTATTTGATAAACTATTGTAATACACTAACCTTATTTGTGGTTGACTTTAAGGGATTTACTGATTTCATTTGGATTTTTTCAATTTTCATAAGTGTTTTGGGAGTTATATCGATTTTTTATTTTTTATTTCTTTTTTTTATTTTTTTTATTTTTTTTTATTATAGTAGGTGAGTATAGTATAGCAGGAAAATTTTCAGAAAATGACAGAAACATTTTTAATTATAAGATTAAATCAGATTTTTCATATTATGTGGGAATTTATTTGAATGTATTTATTGAAACAATTTAACTTGGGGACTAAAATTTATTAACTTTACATATTTTCTGAGGACTTGTAACGATTTATCAATTTTAAAAAGACTAAAATTGATTTAGTTAACTTTTGAAAGAGTTCTATCAATTTTTTTATTTAAAAAAAATGAGTGTGACCGAATCTAATATTTTTCTAAAATTATACATCTTTAAAATAATCAAAGGGCTGCCCAGGTAACACTAGTCTTTCTTGTAACACTATATTTTTTTTTTGTAAAGTTTATCTTGTATTTAATAAATTTTTTATATTCCTTCTCTTTAGTCCTTTAATAAAGTAATAAAATAAGTCAGGCTGCAAAATTTATTTATTTCAGTATTTTTTTTTTAAATTTAGACTATATAACTTTCATAGAAGATTATAAGTTTAAAATTTACCTTAAAACAAGTTTACTTTTATTTTTTTGTAGTCTAATAAATCGAAAACCTTTTTTTACAGACAAATAAATGCGTAGCTATATATCATCATTAGTATATGAACCCACCAAAAATATTTATAATGCGTAGCTATATATCATCATTAGTATATGAACCCACCAAAAATATTTATATCATCCCAAATAATAGGCAAAGAAGTTTAAAGAAACGCTTTTTTTACGAAAAAAAATCAAAATCTCTATTTTTAGAAAAGAAAAATCAGATAGATAGATAGAGAGAGAGAGCGAGAGAGATGGAGACAGAGAAGTGGGTGAAGCACTTCGTTTCATGAGATACTCTTGGTGGGGGAGATGGAGACAGAGAAGTGGGTGAAGCACTTCGTTTCATGAGATACTCTTGGTGGGGGAGGGGGACTTCTCCTTCTCACTCTGTCTGGCCTTCTCTTTTGGCTCTGCAACCAACATTGTTGCTAGTTCTCTGGACCCACTTGGTATATCTCACCATCTCTCTCTTTGACGCTCTTTGTGAATTGATTTCTCACGTGGGTATCTCGAAAAATGTAGTTGTTGAGTAATCCTGTATTGGGTAGGTTTTGTCTGTGTGAATTTAGTGTGGGGTGGTGATGCAGACATCATGGACGACCGAGATCAAGTGGAGCATAAGAAGAAGGGACATCTTGATGAATCCGGAGCACCGTGACTTCAAACAGCCATAACTTTTGAACCGTAGATCAGAATCGCTATTATAATATGTCCACGTGTTCGTATCGACGAGCCCTACAGGAGTAGTGGCGTTGCCACTACGTCATTTTTTGGAGCGTTCTGAGATCGTCTTGGGGATCAAATCGACGGTTCAAAGTTATTTTTACTATTTTTGGGTTGTTTTGAGATTGTTATGATTTTATTTCTTTGTTAGGATTTACTATATTTAGATTTGAATTTCAAATCATTATTTGAATTCAAATTTGAATTTTAGTTAGGATTAAATAAAGATCTATTAGATTTGTTTGTTAGATTTAGATAATTAGTTGAAATCCTAATTTGTTGGGATTCTCTTCTATAAATAAGCTTGTAAACCCTATTGATTATTTAGTTTATGAATATTTGAAGTTTGGCTATTTTATCTCTTGTATTTTGTTAGGAGTACTAACAATTGCAAAGACCTCCCAATTCTTTATTATTTCATCCGAACTAGTAGATTATTGAAGCCCAACCCCTGGCATTCTTCTCGAAGAATCAACAGCGCGACGTTGGAGCCTACCGATTTCGTTCTTTTGAACGGATTCGTAGAAGAGCGTGGTTACACGCTGCATCAGGTGGTTAAAAATGGTGTCTTTTTGTGAAGGTGGTGGGGTCTCTCGAGTGTTGTTTTGGTTGTAACTCAGTCTTGGGTGGGTTCGTATGGATTAGTTTCTTTGATGGGTTATGTCTGTGTGGATTTCTTGTGTTTTCTGAACTTGCTGGGGTCTGTGTGTAATGGGTAGGGTTTTATGCCTTGGTTTGTTAATGGGTATATGACTCTGTGTGAATTCTTTATGTGGGTATATTAAAATTTTTTGTTTTCTGATGGTGGTGGGGTCTCAATGTGTTGTTTGGGGTAACTTTGTATTGGGTAGGGTTTCATGCCTTACTTTATTAAAATGGTCCCCCACTCTTTTCATTAAGGAATGCAATAATGTTGATTAATGGTTCTACAATTTAAACTTATGTTGGATATATAGAGTTTTGTCTCTCCTTTTATTATAATTCTGTATTTGGGAACATGTGATTTATAATATGGGCTGTTTGTGAAGTGTTTTATTCTGGATTTATGTTCTACTGGGATTAGTACTTGGAGCGATCGATATAGAGTAACGAATGGTCTATTTAGAAAGAAATGTAGATGTGTTTTAATCAGTCAAATTTTGGAGTTTATTTAAATTGTAAGTTTCATTTTTTGTGAAGTCTGCTATAATCAGGTTTGGAGGAGTAAAGACGCTCATGAGGAGTCATACCAGAGAGGATAGAAGATGGAGTAATATTGATTAGATGAACAGATAGAAGAGCAGCCTCAGCCCAGGTGCTGGGGACTGAAGATGAAAGTAAGAGGGAACGAGCGGTCTCAAGAATATGGCGATGTTTTCTTTCAGCAACACCATTCTGCTCATGAGTATAAGGGCATGATTGCTGAAAGAGAGTGTCATGAGATTAAAGAAGAGAACGCATCGTGGAAGAAACATATTCTTGAGCACAATCAGACCTAAAGATTTTTATACGAGTCTGAAATTGGGTGTGAATCATAGTGGTAAAGACCTCATATATCTTTGGGACCTCAGAACGATGACGCAATAAATAAATCTAGGTAAAACGAGAATAGTCATCAATAAAACTAATGTAATACGAAAAATCACTCTTTGATGTGATATGAGAAGAACCCCAGATATCAGAATGAACAAGTTCAAATGGACTAGAGGGCTGATGATTTCTAGAATAGAATGGAGTAGCAATAAGTTTTGCCAATTTACAGCCCTCACAAACAGAGAGAGGGGAAAAGGAAACACGACCTAAATCACCAGACTGAATAAGGCCTTTAAGTCGAGACTCAGGAACATGACCTAACCTTTTATGCCACAAGTCAGTAGCAGATGTGACAATGCCAGAGAAAGCCGAGGGATCGGGTACAGGAAGAGGAAGATACTCCACATAATATAGTCCGCCAATCCTACGACCAACACCAATCCTCTGCCCTGAACATGGATCCTGCACCAAACACCCAGAAGAGGTAAAAGTAACAGTGAATCCAGAATCACATAGGCGACTAATAGACACAAGATTCATGCAAAAGTCAGGAGCATGCAAAACAAATGGCAATGAAAGTCGGCCAGTAGGGTCAGAGGTGGTGGTAATCAATCCACACTGCATGATGACCAAAGGAGAGCCATTAGCAGTATGAATCGATGGTATGTGAGAGAGTGCAGGTGAGCATGCAGTGATGACAGAATTATCAGGTGTCATATGATGTGAGACACCCGAATCAAAGATCTAACAAACAGGAGTACCCATAGTAGAAGACAATGCAAAGGGAGTAGAAGAACCAGAAATAGGTTGCTGCAGTATCAGGTGGTTGAGGCACTGACTGATCTGATCAGGCTAACCCAATTGTGGCTGAATGGAGTCAAGCGGAGTAGCAGTCGTAGCGGCAATAGGAGGAAGACGATGTCCATGTCTTCTCGATCTATGACGCTTCTTAGTAGGTCTTTGTTTATGGTGATCCATCCAAAAACAGAAACTTCAGATATAATGCTATATTTGACATATCCAACTTGATTTTCCTATTGACTGGTTTAAAATCACACACCACCATCTCACTCAAAAGTTAACACTCACCCCACTCAAAAATTCTCACACATACTGATTTGGAGATGTAGAGACCCTAACCCGTTCGATGACTCTGAACACGATCTTCTTCAGATCCACCTCCACAAACGGCAACACGTTCGCCACCTTTGTTTCTTTTTTTGATTATTGGAGGATTTGTTGATGAAGTGGATGTTTCCTAAGTGGACGGTGAGGGTTGAGTATTATGGAGACACGCGGATCACTATTATAGGTTTGTTTTTAGGTGTTAGGTGTAATTTAGGTGTTTTTTTAAATAATGAAAAAAAAGATCATCAAAATTTCAAAAAGTCAGAGTTCTCAATAAAAAAAATGTACTTGATTCTTAAATAGCTCTTGTTTATATGAGGTAAGTATAGCTTGTTAGATTTGTATTTACAAAACCCAAACCATAAATAGAAAAATAAATAAATCAAACCCATTTAAATAATATTTCATAATAAACAAAATTTAACACTTCTAAATCCCAGCATTTGATTTAATGAATTTGTTTTGTTTTATTTAATATTTGATGAACTTGTTTTTATTTTGAACTTGTTTTAATTTGCTTACTTTTTAAAATTTTACTTAATATTTTAATGACTTTGTTTTACACTGAGTCCATCATTTATCAAAACAAAAATAAAAAACATATTTAGATTGTGCTTAGTATCAAAAAATTAGTTGAGTCAACCCAAAAATAGTTCTCGATCCGCCCCACGTTATATAGCTCTGGTAAAAATGTGTATTGAATAAGAGCAATGTGGACTTTTTTGCATCCTAAGTATATACACACTATATTATTTGGGCTGAATATTGTTTGTGCCTGCTTCTAATATATATACACAGAATATAATTAAAGATCCTTTTTTGGCTAAAATATAAACTTTTTTTTTGCTAAATCATACAACAATACATGGTACTCTAATTAATGCCCATTAATATCTCATTTTACCTCTATAAAAATAGGGTTTGATAGTGATACAATGTAAATCATATTCTGATTTCACAACAAATTAAATCTTTTAAAAATCCCTAAAAAATCGGCTATGAAATTCAATTTCGCAGCAAAAAGTCATTTATTTCGAATCCAAAAGTCATATCTTTTGCTACGAAATTATGTCTCGCAGCCAAAACTAATATACTACGAAATTTTATTTTCGTAGTTGAAAGTTATATATTTTGCTGCGAAATTCAATTTTGCAGCAAAAAGTCATATGCAGCCAAAATGTATAATTTTTGCTGCGAAATTTCAATTTCGCAGAGAAAAGTCATACTTTTTGAAACGAAATATTTTTTTCGTCGAGAAAAGTTAAATTATTCCCTGCGAATTAGATTTTCGTCGGTAAAAGTAATATTTAGCTACGAAATTTTATTTCGTAGAGAAAAGTTCGTAGCTAATAATCCAATTATTGTAGTGATTTATCAAGGATAATCAATTACTGATTATGAAAATCCCTAAATATACATATATATATGATAACCTAAATCAATGATCACTCCCCATCCCGTTCAATGAAAGAGAGATCTACCATTGATTCTAGAGCACCCATCAAAACATTGTAAATAAGGAACCTGTTCTCCCTATTGTGATATGTAAGAAATATTTTTTCACTAAATCCATTGTACAATATCGGTTGACTTGAGCGTGGGAGGGTCTTTCGTATGTCACCCCCACCAAGTAGATTTTCGCCCCTCCAGAATAGCTTATATCATTCCAAAAAATGAGCTTTCAGATATAAGGTCTACAGTACCTTTCTCTCCTCGCCGCGATGTCATGCACCTGCAACTTGATTTCTTGCACCCGCACAGCTATTTGATGGCGCATCCTCAGGTGGAGTGCGCACTGGAAGTTCCGAAAGAGGAACTTCATCAGTCTTCCTCTGCCCTGATGATGGTGCGCCAAGTGGAGCAGGTACTCTTCCACGACGTCCTCCGTATCATAAACAACATCTCTCAATTGCTTCACCCATGTCTTCACCCCCTTGTCATCATCTTCCCTTCGGTTGGCTTCCTCAAGCAGGAAACCATGGATTCCAGATCCTTCATTATGTCCCTCACTTCGGCATGGACGCCTCCCAGTCCCAACAGCCTGGCCTCATTCTCTATGATGGGTTTCAACCCGTCGATGAACAAGTTCACAGCGCTCTCTGCCATTTCTCTTTCTCTCACTTTGTGTTTGGATCACAGAAAATATGCGATCAACAATGTTGTAGTCTTCTTGGTTCAAATTGAGAAATATAGTTTCTTATGAGCCCCTACTTACCTACTTTTGTCGACTTGGTCTTCTCACCATAAACTTGCATTTTTATATATTATTAAATGATTCTTTAAGCCCCCGTTTGGGAAACGGGTTAAGGCGAAATAAATGTGGTATAATGGTGGTATAAGAGTGGATAGAGAAAATGGTTGTTTGTTTGCAGATTATAACTTGGTATTACTAAGCCAGTTTAAACGAGTATAAGAGAGTATAATAATTCTAAGTAACCCCTAAGATAAGCTATACTCACTTTATCTATTCCCATGGGTCCACATGTCAAATCAACTTTTTACATCTTATTTATATTTTATTCTTTATTAACAAAACAACTCAACATTTATTCTTATGTTTTCCAATGAGAATAAAAAAAACACAATCAAACAGAAAATCTCTTATTCATGTAGAATTATTATCTATATATGTATACTTATCTATCCAGAATAACTCAATTCCTCAATCCAAATAGGGCCTAATAGTCCAACAATCTCAACCGATCTAGTGTATCTCTGATTGGTTATCCAAATTTGAATTGGATGCCAATTTTTAGTATCCATAGGTATATGGCACATGGTTTGCACATGGTGTAGTATCCATAGGTAATTAGATGACAATTTTTAGTACATTGATTTGCGCATGGTGGGAGACCAAACGAATAATGATGTATGACCGTTTAAACCAAATACAAATACAAACAAACCATTTTTTTATAAGGGTGTTTAGGTAATTTGCTTTTTCAATGTTTTTTAAAAGTTAAACAGACAACCAATTATATTGGGACACATAATGGGGCTTACAATTTGGGGCCCACGTAGCAAGACTCGATTTTTTTTATAGTAATTTTTTCAAAGGAAAATGTTACATTCTTTTAATGAGATATATACCTTGTTACAGTGGATAAAATGGTTAATCAGGTATATATGACTGTATTTAAGACTATAAAAATGATAAGTATAACAGCGTACTTCTCCAAAACATTTGATACATAAAAAATGCCTTACTTGATTAGTATTATTAAAGACCTAAAGTAGATGCTCTCAGAAAGTTGATGGAATGAGAATAAAGGGAAAAAGTGTAAGAAGAGAAGGAAAGGAAGAAAAAGGTCTAATACAAATGGTAGGGTCCCCCACACCATTTCCCATATCATTCATTTCAAGCCACAAGAACACAACCATATTGATATAGCTTCTGTGATTCGAACGCAGTGAGAGCAAGAGAAATGGCAGAGAGCGCTGTGAAATTGTTAATAGACGTGTTGAAACCCATCATAGAGAATGAGGTGAGGCTGCTGGGAGGCGTCCATGATGAGGTCAAGGACATAATGGATGAGATGGAATCCATGGTTTCCTGCTTGAGGGAAGCCGACCGAAGGGAACACGATGACGAGGGGGTGAAGACATGGGTGAAGCAATTGAGAGAGGCTGCTTATGATACGGAGGACGTCGTGGAAGAGTACCTGCTCCACTTGGCGTGCCATCGTCAGGGCAAAGGAAGACTTGTGAAGTTCCTCCATCGGAGCTTCCTGTGCGTAGTTCACCAGATGACACGCCATAGGATAGCTGCGCGGGTGCAAAAAACAAAGTTGCGAGTGCAAAGTATCGCTGAGAGGAGAGAAAGGTACTGTAGACTTTAAACCTAAAAGCTCTTTTTGGGTGGCGATATAAACTATTTAGGTATTATTAACTATTCTAGCACATATGGATATACTCCTAGAATAAACTACTTTACATTTGATTAAATTTGTTTTTATTGAAAAAGTAATAAACAAGTTTTTCTTTTTTGATTGACTAAGAATAAAATGAGAATAAATGTTTATAAAAGGTGAGACATTGATTTGACATGTGAATCCTTAATTTATAAGATATTATGCAAATTAATTTGACATGTGACCCTAACCAAATTGAGAAAGATGACGGAATACCTATATTAGCCCACTCCCAATTATTCTAGTATAACTTTTTTAATTTTGAGGTGAAAGGTATACTTTTTATTACTGTTAAATGTATTAAGAGTAATTTAATCACTTTTGTCTTTTTCCTTTCTGTACTATAAATATTGCATACAAACCATAATAATATAAATGATTTATTATCTTCAATTCATAATTCTAACAATAACTAAAAAAAAGTTATAATTAGCTCGAACGGAAAACCATTTCACACCCCAACAGAAAACAAGAAAAAGTAGGAAAAATATCCCGAAACTTGAGTAACCGATGAGGGAGGGATCCAAAAGATCCTAAGAACGAGAAACTATACTACTATAGCTATACGATCCTCTATTGTATAGAAATAAATATCTATTTTGGGTTTATTCACTCCTATTCTAACATTTTATTATGCTATTCGTTTACCCAAATATGCAAAGAAGGTATATATAAGCATAGGCGGGGCCAAGTGGGGACGCTCAATTTTTGCAAACCAGGGACTAGCAATATAATAAAGGGTGAATTGCTCAAATACCCCTTGACCAACTCCTCTATTTCTTCTGTACCCCTGAACTTTTTTTTTACCCTTACATCTTTATCTAATTTTTTTTTATCCTCATTTTTTCTTAATATCAGAATTACTTTTCATATAAGACAAATACAAATCACATTCTCTTTCTTCTTCTTTTTCTTCTTCTTCTTCGTTCTCTTCCTCTTCCTTTCATGTCCCCTTTTTTAGGGTTTGTGAGAGGGACCAAATGATTGGCAACACCACCGACCTCACTACGCGCCTCCCCTCCCCGACCAACCCCTGCCGTCTGATTCGTGTACCCCCACTACCCCCATCACCCACACAAATCACAACCGTCCCTCTTCGCCCCATCCGTGCCGCCCCCAAAACCCTCCCGATCTCCTCCCTCCTCTTCCCGTTCACCACCACGAAATCCACCCCCTCCGCTATCCCCCCCACCTCATCCCCCATAACCACCACCTCCGGCCTCCGCCACTACCACCACCCCCTCCGCCGACACAGCCGAGATATACTCTGACCTGGACGTCCCGTTCGGGACCACGCACACGTGTTTCCCGCACGTGTGAGCGGCTGCGATCGAGAGTCCCAGGTTGCTTCGACTCTGTCCCTGCTCGACCACGACTCCAACCCCCCGCCATGGCCGTGACAACCTCCGTCACGTTGGATCCTCCGGAGGGTTATGACCGTCCGATAGGGCCTTCACCATGTCGATGTAGGCCTTCGTTCCGTCTCCAGACACCACACCAACTTCATGTCTCACTCTCTCTCTCTCTCACACACACACAAACACACACACACACACACAGCTCTCTCTCTCTCAGTTCGTTGGATGTGTTTTTGGATGGAAATTGAGTCAAAGATTTGATCTTCATGAGTTAGTTTGTGCCTTTTTTATTTGGTTTTTATGTGATGATATGTTGGATGTTATTTTAGGTTGAATTGAGCTAAATATCTTGTCTTTTAATGGTATTTTCTGTTTTTTGTTTTTGATTTTTTTGATGGGATGTTCTTGAATTTGAATTTTATTTGTTGATTTGATTTTATTTGGGATCTTGGATTTTTGATGTGGTTGATTTGAGTGTTTTGGACTGGAAGGAGGATGGGATGTTGTGGGCTTCTAAAATATTATTTGCTTAAACCATTGATTTCTTTAGATTTAAAATGTTCAGAATTGGTAGGAATAATCAACAATTACATTCTACAAGTGTTTATCAAGTTTTTATAATTTTCCATTTTATATATGTATATGGTTATAATATTTCTATAAATTTGTGTAAATCTCTATCATTTAGATATATATGTAAATGGTTAGTTTAATTATGTAATTGAGAATTAATTGTAGTTGTTACATTGTGCATTATATTATGTAATTGTGTTGTAGTTGACATGTACATGATAGATGTTATTACATTAATAGTTGTTACATTGGGCATTATATTTTATAATTGTGTTGTAGTTTTGGCGTTAGTTTAATTCCATAAACTGATATATCTATGTTTTATGGTTTGGGCATTGCAAGATGTCTAGAGTGTAATTGTGTTGTAGTTGTGGTATTACATTATATGAATGATAATTTTTGTTGTAATTGAGTATTACACTGGTAATTGTTGTGTTGGAGTTGTTACATTGGATATGTAATATTGATAGTTTTTGTAATTGATAGTTTCTGTTCTGTAAGGTTTTATTTATTTATTGTAAGATAGGTAGAACCTTTTCATTAAAAGTAAAAGCCCAATTTGAGAGGACCAAAGAAAGAAGCTGAGGGGCAACTCAACTTCTTAGTCCATAACAATCAAAGTGAAAATACATTGAGGCCTAAGCAGAAGAGAAATCTGCCTCCCCGGTAAGAAACATCCTGAAAAAAAGAAGCCGAGGGGCAACTCACTTTCCCTCTGACTAGGCTGATCTGAACCCCCACACAAGCTCGTCCCCAAGATTTGATAAAATACACTGGGGACTCCCACACATTTTCCGGGTAGACTCTTGTATTGCGAAAAACCTTGCTGTTTCGAGCTAACCAGAGAGCCCACACTACCGCCGGTATAAGAGATTGTGTCACCTTCCCCCTCGCGCTTCTATCTCCCCTTGCTTTCAGCTTTCGACCAGCCTCCCAAAGCCCCTGTAAAGTTTGTATCTATAGGTCGAAGTCTGTTGCCACCTTCAGGAATGCCCATAAGTTCTTGTTAATCGGACATGTTACAAAGAGATGCTCCGGGTTCTCCTCTTCTGTCTTGCACATTGGACACAGGATGTCCGCCTGGAAGGACCACTTAGCTCTGTATGTTTTAGTGAGGACTCTCTCTTGAAACATGAGCCAAACGAATGCCTTCGCCTTCAAAAAAATTTTTGGGCCCCATATTTTACGCCACTTCGATGCTGTTGACGGTAACCGAGGATGTTCTCTTCTCAACCACCTGTAACAACTTTTGATTGTGAATCCCTGTCGAGATTGCGGACTCCAGACTGCCTCGTCCAGCAGGTCCGACACGTCAACAGAGGAGAGCTCCAGCAGCAACTCGAAGAAGACTGCCCCCTCCTCCTCCAATAGCTCACGGGTCAGCATTATCGACCACATATAACTCGAGCCCCGCCTCACCCTATAGTGACAAACTCGACCCGAAGGAGACACCGAGAGTTCGAATATACTACTGGACTGATCGCTTAGTGACTCTTCTCCAAGCTAGTGATCGGTCCAGAACAACACATAGTTGCCATCTCCCACTTTCCATCTAACTGCTGCAGAGAACTGGTCTGTAACCGATAAGATATCTCTCCAAATTCTGGAGACCCTCGAAGACACTTGTGGGAAACGGTGTGACTGTCCCACCCCTACCCGGTATCTTCCCTCTAAAATTTGGTGCCACTGCATAGGATCATGCTGGAGCCATCTCCATTTCTATTTGTACAACAGGGCTGTATTCATGTCTTGTAAGTTTAGGATACCAGCCCCCCCTTCCTTTCTACTACTGCAAATCCAATCCCACTTTACAAGATGGACCTTTTGTGTCCCCGAAGCAGAACCATTCTAGAGAAAGCGCCGTCAGATTCTGTCTAGTCTCCGTAGAACCCCTTTCAGGACTTTAAATAAAGAGAGATAGAATATTGGCAGGTTAGAAAGAACCGACTGCAAAAGAGTAATGCGGCCGCCTAGACTGAGCACCCTACTCTGCCACCCTTCCAGTCTCCGTTCGAAACATTGGACTAGAGGAGCCCATGCCTCAGATTTAAGTCTGCCCAACTGCAGGGGAAGCCCGAGATGACGCACCGGGAATGAGGCGGCTTGGCACCCCATGATATCAGCGAATGTCGACAACTCTCCGCCACTCAAGATGATGCTTAACATTGCACTTTTACTGAAATTTATGTGCAACCCCGAGAGGAATTTAAAGCATTGACAAACGAATTTGACACCCTGGATGGAAGTCTCCTCCGTTGCACATAGAATCACGGTGTTGTCGGTGTTGAAAAATCCGCGTGTGTGGGGGTTCTTCGGGGATTCGGATCGGATGCGTGCCCTGGCGGGCTCGGTCGGATCGTCTTCCCGGAAGGGGTGAGGGTGTTGTTCCTGGTTGAGGCGCCCGACAGCGGCTCAAGAGGATTCAAGGGGTTTTGTGATCGCCACCTGCTTTTTCTAAAAACAGGAAAGGGTTTGGGTCGGATTTGATCGCCTTCGTGGGGAGTTTGTGGGGTCTCCGCTCTGAGACACGGATATACCGTACACAGAGGTGAAAAACAGGTAATCCTATTCTGCTTCCGGGGCTTGACTAAAGGAGTATTGGGACAAATGGAGTGTGGGTGGGGTGTAAGTGTGGGGCGGCTAGTGGGTTTGAGCCGTCTGGATTGGGGCGGCTAGGTAGGGTTAGCCGTCCAGGGTCTGGGGGAATTTGGGCAGGGCTTTGGTAGGAAAAGGGTGGGGTCTTGGGCAGAGGCTAAGCTAGGTTTAGCCTGGGTTTATGGAGGGTGGTATGAGAGGGTATTTTATGTAGGGAATGTGTGTTTCTCTCACAAAAGGGGCTCTCTCTCTCTCTCTCTCTTGGGATTTCTAGTGGGGGAAGGGTTTGAAAAAGTGGGGATGGTGGAATGGTGGTGTTTTTTGGGTTTTGTTGATGTTGTGGATTGATGTTGTAAGGCTTGGGACCTCCTCTATTTATAGTAAAAGAGAGGCAGGGAAATATCCCGAGGGTAATGGAGTGGGTTGGCTTCGATTAGACCCCTCATTAATTCTCTGGTTCTTCTGTTAGAGACCAGGTGACTACTTCCTGGTAGCCGCCCCCATCATGACCTGCCAAACGTCCCATCTCTGACAAGCGGTGGCTTGGGTCAGTTACTTGGATTGATCCGGCCAAGAGAGGGCGGCTAAAGGTCATGACCCGCCGTAATGATTAGCATTTATTGCTGCTTTATGTCCCATCCAGGGGACTGGTCCAAAGTCGGCCAGGGGGCGGTTGGGGGGCGGCTAGTGTAAACTAGCCGCCCAATAAAGGGCGGCTAGTTAGGGCTAGCCGCCCCTTTCCGGGGACTTAGGTTTTTTAGGGTTTTGGGTTTAAGGGTAGGTTTAGGTTTTAGGTCCGGGCTAGGGCTTGTTTTAGGGTTTAGGTCAAGGCTAGGGTTAGGGTTTAGGGCTAAGTCAAGGTTTAGGGTTTCCGGTTTAGGTCTAGGTCAAGGCTTGGGTTAGGGTTTCCGGTTCACCGAACCCTTGGTTCTCTATTGGTGTCCACTTGTGGGATATTTCTGTATGTTACTTGAAGTATTTTTGTCGCTCTGGACGGTCAAAATTGGGGTATCTACAGGTGTCATCGGCATATTGTGTGTGTGACATTGATGGTCCCCCGCGGCCTCTGCCATTCGAAGCATCCGGCTGAGAGCGTTCGCAACCACTGTGAACAACAGTGGAGATAACAGGTCCCCTTGTCTAAGCCCTTTGTTCAAGTGAAAGAAGCCGCAAAGTTTTCCATTCACAAGAACAGACGCCTTGGCCGTTGAGATGCACTCCCTAATCACCCTTATCAGGGGTGGTTCGAACCCGTGACATGATAGGAGATGGAGGAGGAACTCCCACCTCACGTTGTCGTATGCCCTAGCGAAATCTAGTTTAATTAGAATGCCCTGTATTTTGTCTTTGTGAACAGCTGAAATGCACTCTTGTATGGTCATGAAACCATCTTGAAGAAGTCTTCTAGGGATGAAAACTGATTGACAATCCTCCACCATGGTACCTATTACCAATTTCAATTTGTTTGCTGGCACTTCTGTAATCATCTTGTATGAGCCGTTAATGAGGCTGATCGGCCGAAGGTCCCCCAGTTCCACAACACCGACCTTCTTGGGAATCAGGGCTATAGAGGTGGCATTTAGAGCGGCAATCCCTTGAGCAGCGGACCAAAAGTTGGCAAACATTTCTAAGAGATCTTCCTGTGTCGCTTGTCAAAACTCCTGGAAGACTCAAAGATTGAAGCCGTCAGGCCCGGGTGCTTTATCGCCATCCATCCCAAAGATTGCAGACTTTACTTCCTCCAAAGAAAAAAGGATCTTCCAGTGAAGCCCACAAACGGTCATGCACACGACCAAGCTCCTCGTTGTCGATGTGGATTTTTGACACCGAAAAACGGGTTGTGATCCGGTTCTTTCGATCTTGGTTCCGGTCCACACGCGATGTACCGAATCGCTGTTCGAAAGATCGTCCAAGTTCGCTCGACTGCTCCCAAGGACGCTATTGTGATCGCCACTTGTTTTTCCTCAAAAGTAAGACAAGAGGATTTCTTTTGTTACTCGCCTTTGCCAGAAAATTGTGGATTCTCTTCACGTTGACGCAGCCAACCACGCAACGCGGTGAAACTCAGGTACCTCGCACAAAATGATTAAGATCCGATTAGAAAAATGGTGTAGTAAATTATTCTAAAATGAAAAGTAAAAAAGAAATTAAACATGAATACTAAAATGTACCGCGTTGGTTTGTTTAGGGAGGGGATTAGTAATGATTTTACTAACCCCTCCCCAAAAGATTTATCCCTTTAAAATGCAATAAAAATGGGTTGAGATTGATGCACTAACTAAATGATACAAATGAAATTTAAATAAAATAAATAAAAACCAAGCTCTCCCTGTTTTTATTCTTTTGAGCTCCAACATCAACTGCTTCTTACTCTCTCTCTCTCTCTCTCTCTCTCTCTCTTTCATTCATTGCTCTCTCTCTCTCTCTCACATACACACAAGCAAAAAGAACTTTTTTTTTCAAAACACCCTCTAAAAATCTCCTCTTCAAAAACAGCCGACCTCCTCTGTTTTTCTTTTTTTCTCTTTTCTTCCTTCCTCTTTCCCACCAACCGCCGAAGTCATCTTCTCTTTTATAACCCCCAGCCAAACCCTTTTGCTTCCTCACTAAGAAAGCTTAGCCATACCTCCTTGAATCTCTCCCATGCCTTTGAGTGACCATCCGGAATGACCGGCCAGCTCATCACTTCCTTACCTTGCCACTAAGCAAATAATGTGAAAGATCATCCATCCCTCTCAAATCAAATATTTGACTTTTCACCCCTGCATGGCTTACATCTTTGTGTACTTGTGGAAGTGATGTGTGGGCATGGTGTACGTGAGAGTGGGCATAGGGGGTACTAATGCATGCATGTATATATATGATTTTGATGTAGGTAGGGTGTAAGTAAGGTGTAAGGTTGGGGTGGGTGATATGTATGGTGGCATGAAAAAGAAAATGTGATGCTTGTATTTATAGATGCATGATATAGAGAGTTAAACACTTGAGAAATTATAGCATACTAGAAAATAATGCATTTGGAACAAGTATTGAACTGATTGATATATCGCTAGGGATAAGTAAATTGGATCCAAATCGGTCAAAGTGGGGTATCTACACTCGTATCTCCATAGGAGCTGAGAGTTGACGAAGGGAGTGTAGATACCCCAATTTTGACCGTCCAGAGAGACAAAAATACTTCAAGTAACACACGAAAATATCCCACAATTGGGCACCAATAGAGAACCGAAGGTTCGGTAAACCGGAAACCCTAACCCTAGCCTTGACATAAACCTAAACCAAAACCTAAACCCTAACCCTAAGCCAAAACCCTAAACCTTCACCAAATCCTAACCCTAAACCAAACCCTAACCCTAAACCTTGACCAAACCCTAACCCTAAACCTTGACCAAACCCTAGCCCGGACCTAAACCTACTCTAAAAACCAAAACCCTAAAAAACCTAAGTCCCCGGAAAGGGGCGGCTAGCCCTAACTAGCCGCCCCATACAAACTAGCCGCCCCCCAACCGCCCCCTGGCCGACTTTGGACCAGTCCCCTGGATGGGACATAAAGCAGCAATAAATGCTGATCATTGCGGCGGGTCATGACCTTTAACCGCCCTCTCTTGGCCGGATCAATCCAAGTAACCGACCCAAGCCACCGCTTGTCAGAGATGGGACGTTTGGCAGGTCATGATGGGGGCGGCTACCAGGAAGTAGCCGCCCCATCCCGGGCGGCTAGTTAGCACTAGCCGCCCTTCACCTGGTCTCTGACAGAAGAACCAGAGCATTAATGAGAGGTCCAATCGAAGCCAACCCACTCCATTACCCTCGGGATATTTTCCTACCTCTCTTTTACTATAAATAGAGGAGGTCCCAAGCAATGAACAACATCCACAAATCACCAATTCATCTTCATCATCAACCCACCATCCCCACTTGTTCAAAACCCTTCCACCACTAGAAATCCCAAGAGAGAGAGAGAGAGAGAGCCCCTTTTATGAGAGAAACACCCATTCCCTACATAAAATACCCTCTCATCCCACCCTCCATAAACCCAGGCTAAACCTAGCTTAGCCTCTGCCCAAGACCCCTCCCTTTTCCTACCAAAGCCCTGCCCAAATTCCCCCAGACCCTGGACGGCTAACCCTAGCTAGCCGCCCCCTGGCCGACGGCTAAACACAACTAGCCGCCCCCCTATTCACACCCCATATCAACACCCCTTTGACCCATAATTCCTTTAGTCAAGCCTGGAAGCAGAATAAGATTACCTGTTTTTCACCTCTGTGTACGGTATATCCGTGTCTCAGAGCGGAGACCCCACAAACTCCCCACGTAGGCGATCAAATCCAACCCAAACCCTTTCCTGTTTTTAGAAAAAGAAGGTGGCGATCACAAACCCCCCCTGAATCCTCTTGAGCCGCTGTCGGGCGCCTCGACCAGGAACGACACCCTCACCCCTTCCGAGAAGACGATCCGACCGAGCCCGCCAGGGCACGCATCCGATCCGAATCCCCGAAGAACCCCCACACACGCGAATTTTTTGACACCGACAGGGAGGACCTGCGATAAGCTCGAATGAAAAACTCCACAAAAATTTGACTAATTTGCTGAGGATCTTCAACACTAGCACCATCCACACTAATCGAGGCGATATGATTTGTACGACTCCTGTGGTTCGCCATCTTGTGAAAAAAGTTAGTGTTATTATCGCCATCTTTGAGCCACAGTTCATGCGACCTCTGTCTCCATTCGGTTTCTTCCATCTGGAGAAACGACTGCCATTCACCTTTCAAAACAATGCGTCACTCCCTCTTGGCCACCGAAAGCGCGGCCACTTCTTCTTGTCTGTCTAGCAAGTCAACTTCTGACTCGATGCCTTCCTTCCGAGCTCTCCGTGACCTTCTTTGGTCTGAGTTCCATATATTTAGGAGAAGCTTAAGGCGCTTCAACTTGAATGCCACCTTACGTGACCCTCGTAGACCCGGAACTGAGATAGCCCAATTGGTCTCAACAAGCTCTCGGAAGTGGTCACATTGCAACCACCAATTTTTGAATTTGAAATAGTCGGACCAGTATGTTTCATTCCCCTCGTCGAACACTAGTGGAGAGTGATCCGAGGTGATGCGGGGAATGCCTCTGAGATTACAGGATGGAAAACGTTCCTCCCAGAGGTCGTCCATAAAGACCCGATCCAGATGAGCACAAGAAGGAACCTCTCGAAGGTTACTCCAAGTGAAACTTTGATTTGTTAGAGGCACATCCGATAAGCCTTCAACAGCCACCCAGTCTGAAAAACGAGCCATAGCCCCCGAGATCTCCCCGGCCCTGTTCTGGTCTTCAACGAACCGAGTGACATTAAAGTCACCCATTAGGCACCATGGATGATTCCATTCCCCCTTGATGTTGCTAAGTTCCTGCCACAGTTCCTCCCTCCTATCATCCTCATTTGGCCCGTATACACCAGTCCATATCCATCTCCACTGTGTTCTCGTGTCCTCTATCAACAACGAGATCGAGAAATTGAGCACTCTTGTATCTACTTTTTTACATTTTTGATCGTTCCATGCAAGAACTATGCCACTTGAAGCACCCACAGGGGCCTTCAATTCAAAGGATGTTAAGCGTTGCCCTCCAATCAGACACAGGTCAGTCGAAGTGAATGCTTCCATCTTAGTCTCCTGAAAACAGACTAGATGCACTCCTTGGGCCATGACGGTCTCTCTAACGGCCGCCGTTTTACCCGGGTCGTTGAGCCCCCGGATGTTCCAACATATAAATTTGTACATCAATCTAACACTGAAAACCCTTACTCACCCCCTCCGCAGAGCCCTTATAGTTAAGCTGTGGTCCTTCTGTATCTTTCCCGGAGCGAGAGTTGCTCCTGATGCCTGCTTGGATTTGAACAGAAAAGCTTTGAATTGGTACCGCTCACACTCATCCTTGAAGATAACCCCAATCTGAGATGCCTTCAGACACCCCGGGGACCCCAGGAACTCCGCCTCACCTGGCTTGACCACCACTAACCTGGACACATCTCCTCCACTCTATAGGACCATGGCCTGTGGACCCTCGTTCCCTACTGGAAGAGAGGCCGGGGAGCAAACCGCGTCCATCGCCGATGGGGTGGTCACCTCATCCCTCAGGAGCGCCTTCCTGGGAAAAGGCACCTCCTCCTCCAACAGGGTGGGAGAGCGGTCTGCCTCTGTTTCTGACTGGCAAACGATAACTGATTTTATCATTGACCTTTGCATGGTCTTCGCCTCTTGAATTAGCTCCTTGACGGGTTGAGAGAGCGAAGGGTTCGTATGCACATGAAGAGTGCCCATATCGGGTCCTGCTTCAGACATCCGGGTCGGATCCCTCCTCCCAAATGGTGTCCGAGCTAGATAAATGGGCCTGGATCCGCCAAACCCCTTCTGCCGACCACATGCCTTCATATTATTCTTACCCACCACCTGTCATTTGATATGAGAGGACACATCCTTTCTTCTTTCACTCCTTAGACCATCTCCCCTACCATCTGATACAGACGAATCATAAGGAGGACCCAACCTTCCTCGGATGCTAACCAACCTACCTCTATCAGATGCAGTGCACGCCACCTTGCGTTTGAGACTGCCATTTGTGATTTGACCTACCACAAGCATTCCAATGGGAGGTACGGAATTGACAACATTAATTTCCGACTGACCTCCTTGGTGGGGGCCCGAGGAAGCCATGTCATCCATCCCCTCGAGATTCGGACTTGACAGACTCTCCTCCGAAGACTCGACGGAACCCGCTTCGCTTCCGAGCACCTGCACCTGAGTCCCCTTCGAGAGGCCCTCCGAAGCTCTTGCACCTCCTTCAACTGGTCTTCCGTCCCTCGGCAAACGATAAGCATCAATTTTGTGGTCGCACCTGACTATGTCAGCATAGGAGCTGACCTTGGGAGAAAGCAACACCTCCACCAGAACTTTGACCTCCAGCCCCCCTAGGACCACCAGCAACGACGGAGGATGCCACACGTCCTTCAAGACCCAAACAGTCGCCATTGCCGGCAGCAGGATCTCCTCACAATCCAGGATTTCAACATAGTCAAGTAAGAAAACGAATGGTTCAACCACCTTGCGTAGTACCCCCTCGGTTCTCCAGACCATATGAAGGCCCCGAAGCAGCACCCGCCTCTGAAAACCTCCCACCCCCGTGTCGGAAAAGATAGATTCAGAGAAGGAAAGTGTCCCACGGTCAGTCGACATCTTCCTTTCCGACAGGATAAGTTCACGGGCTGCCCAAGAGGGGAGCTGGATGAAGAACTTGTTCGTACCACTCTTCCACACCTGACCGAAAGGAATTTCCTTCCATCTACCTTGAAGTAGATTCAGGAGAGGCAGACATTGCAGCTCGTGATCACCCTCCTAGCTGACCACCACACTCTTTCCCATGGAACAGACTCTGTCCAAAATCTCTGAAGACCACTCCACCTCCACCTGACTAGGGGAGGATAGAGGAAGGAAACCACCTGCTTTTCTGACTTGACCACTTAGAGAAGGCACCACCCTAGGAAAAGACCTGCATACAAAGCTGCGGTGGCCCAACTTCTTACAGGTCCAACAATGAGGGGGGTCATGACAGTCTCTCGCAAGGTGTCCCCTGCCTAAGTATCGGAAACACCCTCTCTGGACATGGGTTGGAAGTGCCCTTCTGGAATGAAGGGCCCCACTTATAGAAGACTCGGGATCTCTGCCGCTTCTCCGAGCCCTACCCCGCACCAGTTGCCACCCCTCCTCCTCCGCCTCCTTAACTCTTCGTAGGGACTGACCACCACCCCTGACCTTAGAGACCGTAGACTCCCTAGCCAAGACTGCCACTCCCTTTCCTTTAGCATTCATGGATAATTGGGCCGCCCGCATCCCACCAGATGGACCCTGAGACTTTCCCTTCTTTGATGCTTCCCCCTGTTCCCCCTCCCTGAAGGGCCTCTTGGACACCGCGACCTCACCCGAGGGAACTAGTCCCTTCTCCTTTGCGCCCTCTAACAGCAACTTCTCGGCCTCCCGATCTGCCTCCAGAGAAAGCTCGAACTCCTCCTCCCCCTTGCATTCCTTCCGTAGCATCGCCTCCTCTGCCTCCGAAGCCAAGCTCATCGCCCTCGCTAAAGAAGCCATTGTCTCCTTTTCCACGATCTCCTCCGCGCTCGCTGTGGAAGCCTTCATCGCCTTCATCGGTTGAAATTTTGTGTGACCCATTAATCAATTGTTTTAAAATATTGGTTTTAAAATCAAACATGTCCGTTTCTGTTCTGTAAGTTAAAATTATATTTATGTGATTGAGCATTATAATTTTGTACTAATTTGATGTGTACATAAAATATTTCAGAAACACGTTTGCCATGATCAAATCTAATGTAGATCATCTGTTCCTCTTGTAAAGACTCCGTATACATAACATAAACTACGATAAGTACAACATGATAAACATATTCAATGTAACAACTACAACTGTAATATAATTAACTAGGACTATTTAATGACGTTAATTTGAGCTCCAACAATACTACAATAAATATGTATCACATGTTTTTCATTAATTAACAACTTGAGTTATAGGGTATGCTTGAACAAGTTCAGAAACTACAATTTAATACCTAATTACATAAATGAATATCAATTACAGAACTGTACTACCAATTTATAGATATGTCAATGACCAGTTACATAGCATCACATTTCTCTGTGGGGATAATTTAGGAAACAAAATGTGATGTGGCAGGGGTGAGGGGTAAAAAAAATGAGATAGCTCTATATGGGTAAAAGAAATAATAAAACAAATCCAGGGATACAGATTAAATAAGGGGGTCCGTTATGGGATATTTGAACAATTCACCCCGCAATAAATCATTAGAAATGACTCTTTTCTATTCTGTGTACAGTATTGCTATTAAGCCAATATGGAAATGTCAAATCTTGACGTCTCACTGTCATTGGGTCTAACATGGTTTGGTTTGGCACATTACCTTCTCGATGTATATGCGATATCTCCCACCCCATAAGAAGATCCAGTCCTTGGTGAATCCTTCGCAGACAGCGAATGGCACTCCAGGGACTGCATGTAAGTGACTAATTAAATTTATTACTAGTTGTTGTTGTTAAAATTTACCTTTAATTAAATTAAATCCCTGACTCTGCGACTGCATGTAAGTGACTAAAAAGGCATACTATTTTCTCATTCGACTTGTAGTGAGATGGGCCTATGCACGTGAGAGAACCGATTTGAGATGGGCTTGCGCACATGCTTACATCATTTTTATTTTTGACAAAATTTATTACTAGTTTTTTTTACGTGAGTTGCAACGTTTGAATTTTGAAAAAAACAAATAATTAATGTCCTTGCAATATTTTATATTTTTTGTTCACTTCCACTGTCAAGAATATGTAAATTTAGTGTCTTTTTTTTTTTACAAATTTGATATGCAAGCATATTGCTCTAATCATACACATTTTATCTATTTTCTAATTAATTAGAAGACTATTATTTTTACCTGAATTTTTTTTTTTTTGGTGGGTATCTGAAAAATATATAGTTATAATGTCAGTTTAATTTTAATGGTAGGCTTTTATTTTGGAGATCAACAAAAGAAATCAAACTATATAATTTGATTGATTATATATGTATTAGTAGGCTTTCCCATTACACGCTATCTCTTTCTTTAGTCCTACTTTATACTTTACTATTGCTTCTAGTTATTTTTGTTTTTTTATACACACAATCTGAAACAGGTACAAATTTGGTGAGGCCAACCGCATTGATTCCGACAATATATATAATGGACCTCGCATGGCAGCTCTGCTCATTGATGAAGCTGAAGTTGTCGGTATCGAAGAGCCCAGAGAGGAATTGGTTGGATGGCTGACAAATGATGAGCCAATTAGGGTTGTGATCTCTGTGGTTGCGATGGCAGGTATGGGGAAGACCACCCTTGTTAAGAAAGTATATGATCATGGCCTGGTGAAGAAGTCGTTCAATTGCTTCGACTTTGTTGTGGTATCCAAAACTTATTCTCTGATTGAGATCATCCGTAACATGATAAAGAAAATGTATGAGCAGAGAAAGAATGAGCTTCCACCAGGTCTAGATCATATGATTAATGTTCATGAGTTAGCACAATTACTCAATAACTACTTACAAGATAAGAGGTATGTCGTCGTCCTCGATGATGTTTGGAATTTGGAATTATGGGAAGAAATCAAATTTGCATTTCCAATTAATAGTTATGGCAGAATCATAATGACAACCCGTGAGTTCACTGTAGCACAGTCGTGCACATTAACTTCTGGTCACCTCTACGTACTCCAACCGTTGAAAGACAATGAGGCGTGGGACCTCTTCTGCAGAACGACCTTTCCATCTGTTCGATGTTGTCCCGATGAATTGGAAGAACTGTCTCGAAATATAGTGAAGCGATGTGAGGGGTTGCCTCTCGCCATCAGGGCGATCGGAGGAATGTTGGCAGTAAAGGATAAGACAATGAGTGAATGGGAGAGGGTCTGTCGTGGCGGCCTTGGTTTACATCTAGATAGTGAGTACAACATTGCCAGCATGAAGAGGATCATTTTGCTTAGTTACAATGATATGTCTTATAATCATAAATCTTGTTTATTGTACCTTAGCCTCTTCCCGGAGGACTACGAGATCAAATTTATGAAGTTGATTCGCTTGTGGACAGCTGAAGGTTTTGTGAAAAGCACTCAGCAAAACATCATGGTTGAAGAGGTCGCAATGGAATACATCAATGTTCTCATCCAGCGGAGCTTGATTCAAGTAGCGGACAGAAACAGTTACGGGAAAGTGATCAGTTGTCGCGTACATGATGTGGTGAGGGAAATCATCCTCTCAAAAGCAAGAGAGGAGAACTTCACTACAGTTGTAAGTAAAGATGGCGTACAAATGAAGAATAGACCTCGGCGTTTGTCTGTTCATGGAAGCTTTGATGCTACTTCACAAGAGAGAAGATTCACCCATGTCAGATCTCTCTTCATGTTTGGCGCAACTGCATCTTCCACATCTTCTGTGCATGAATTCTTTACGAGTTTTCGGTTGTTGAAGGTGTTAGATTTGGATGGTATGTCACTAGAGGTGTTCCCCACTGAAATCACAGAATTGTTACATTTGAGGTATTTGAGCTTGCGTGATACGTCCATAAATGAACTCCCCAAATCTATCAAAAGACTTTGCAATATAGAAACATTGGATCTTAAGGGAACAAAGGTACGTGAACTCCCTGTTGAGATACTTAAGTTATGGCAATTGCGTCATTTACTTGTGTATCGATATGATGTTTCACCTAAATCACCTTTCGACACTGTACAAGGTGTGAGGATAACAATGGGGATAGGACAGATGCTTGAACTACAAAAGCTTTGTTTTATAGATTTGGGTGGGAGGGATAGTGAAGCTGGACAAGTTGAAGAGCTCAGGACGCTGACCAAACTGAAGAGACTGGGGATTATAAATCTCAGAACTAAAGATGGGAGGGATTTATGTGAAGCAATTCAAAATATGGAAGGCCTGCTTGCTTTTTCTGTGACTTCAAGGGATGAAAATGAACTTCTTGATTTATCTCTATCCGAACCGCCAAAGCTACTTGAGCGTGTGTATCTGAAAGGGATGTTAGAAAGTTTACCAAACTGGATCACAATGCTTCAAAACCTTGTTAGGTTGTTCCTACGATGGTCCAAATTGACGGAAGACCCATTTGAATCGCTTCAAAACCTTCCAAACTTAGCAGAACTTGAGCTGTCTAGGGCTTACGATGGGAATGGATTACATTGTCGGGAAGGCGGGTTCAAGAAGCTTAAGGTGCTAAGGATATTTCATTCGAATGAACTGAAGGTGGTGGAGATTGGAAAGGGAGCAATGTGTGGCCTCCAAGTGCTATATATTTGGGACTGCCTGCAGTTGGAGAAGGTTCCCTTCGGGATTGAAAACATCGATAACCTCGAAGAGCTGATTTTCCGAGATATGTGTGAGGAATTTAAAACTAGCGTGCGTAAAGATGCAGTTCTTATGCATCGATTCTCTGAAATTTGATCAAATTCATGTGTGTGATTAAGGAATTGAAATGCTTGTAATAATCTGGGAGAGATGCCGGACTAGTTCATTGATTTTCAGAATGTGTTTTAAATTTGTGCATGTATTTTAAGACTTTGAGTGTGATCAAGGAATTGAAATGCTTGTTATAATCTGGAAAAGCTTTTTTTTCGCCAGGCAAATTTTGTATTTCTATGAAAATTTGAATGTACAATGAATTGAAAAGGAAACAAAAGAAGATAATGGGTCAATAGAATAACAACAGACCCATTGTTTACATTTGATTACATTGTGATCAAAGATAAAAAATTAGAAAAGTTAAAAAATAGGAGGACCGATCAATTGGTAGTCCGGGGAGTGACTTTCCCCTCTTTATCCTCTTACATGATCAACTTAAATTCATCCCAGAAGTGAGGATGTTCATGGAATGAACATCCCACAGGAGATTGGTAGGATACTAGGTGATCCACTGCTCTATTGCCCTCCCAATAAACATGTGTAACTTTTCAATATGTGAATGTTGCTAATGCAGCGTACAAATACGCTCTTCTGTGGATTCGATCAAAGATGCAAAATCTGCAGGCTCTAGCGACGTGGTTGATTCTTCAAGAAGAATATTAGGGTGTTGGGCTTCAACAATCTGTTGATTTCTGACGAAATAGCAGATGATGGAACTCTGCGTAGTTGATATTCACCACGAATAACAAAAATGAGGAAAAAATAATAACTCTAATTATCAATAACTTAATTAATCATTTGATTTAAAAGTATATTTATAAAGTAGAGAATCCTTAACAGATCTCAACTGATTATCTAAATTTGTAAACTAGGATCCTAACAGATTATCTAAATCTGTAAAATTATATCACAAATAAATCTTTTTTTTAATCTTAACTAATATTCAAATTTGAATTCAAATATAAATATAGATACTAAAATAAGGGAATAAATCCTAACAAACTCAAAAGTCATTAAAATTGTAAATGAACCATAATCATCCATGTGATAATCCTTCATGTCGATCAAACGGTCTATGATCACGCGACATCATTCCCTCCCTCTTGAGAAAAACTCATCCTCGAATTTGGTTGAAGGAATTGGTGATGTAGTCCAAGCATTTGATGACGTGATTCGCCGACTTTTATGGAACTAGGGTCCACCTCAATCGAATGTCTTTGGTCAACGCTCCCTGTACAATTTTAACGTAGATAATCTAGAAGTTGTAACTATGAATTCTGAAAAGAATGAATCCTCAAAATGATGGCCGCACGTGTGAAATATTTCTTGTGTGATTTGAACATGGTCAAATATTTGAGGGAACTCTTGAGCTTGGTCTCCTCCATGTCGTCCTCGATCACTTCATCAATGATTTGTGGAATGTTCGAATTCTCAATCTCTTTATCAAAGATAGATGGAAAACTCGCCTCTTCAATCTCTTCATCGAAGATAGGTGGAAATCTCTTCAACGAAGATGGGTGGAAGATTCGCCTCTTCAATCTCTTCATCGAAGATAGGTGAAAGGTTCGCTTCTTCGAATATATTGTTGAAATCACCATCAATAAGCTCATCCTCCACAAATTGTGTAGTTGGTTGTTCTTGATGTCACATAGCGCCATCATCTTTTCCATTTAATTGGTTAACACATCAATTCGCGCGTCCATGTCGTGGATGTGCAGCTCTCCATTGAGAACCTCGCATGGAACCAGACGTCTTCTTGATGACATCTTTTTTTCCTCTCTCTCTCTCTCTCTCTGTTTTTTTTTTAATTGGGATATATCACGAATTACCTCGACGAATCGACAAGGCTCTGATACTAACTGATGTAGCGTGGGGTCACGCTTTTCTGCGGATCTAATCAAAGATGCAAGATCTGCAGGCTCAAACGACACTGTTGATTCTTCACGAAGAATGCTAGAACGATGGACTTCAACGCATCTATTGATTTTTAAGAATACCAGAATAATGGATTTATATGAATCTGTTATTCTTCCAAGAATACCAAATACAATATGAGAATTTTAATGAAAAGAATAATCTTAAATTTTCAAAAATCAAATCGTCAAAGGATCGAAGGTCCGTGAATGCTGTCCAAAGGATGCAACCACGGCCATGAATCCATGCAATCATAGTGGTTGAATAAGTTTCCACCCAAACCCTGGATGCCTTCATAGAGGAGCAAATGCGGAGGCACTCCACTAATCCTTAATTTCAAGAAGGTTAATGGAGGCCGCACGGACCCTCGCAGATAATCTCTAAGACAATCACCGAAGCAGTGCCGTACAAGTGAACCATAAGCAAATTGGTCATCCAATTTTGATCAATCTGAGTTTACTTTGATCTAGCCTTCTGTTGGTGGAGACCAGCTAATTAATCTCCTTTACTATCCCCTATTTTTCCTCTACTACAAAACTGAAATGGGTACACATTTTAATGGTGATTGGAGAGATTGAATCTTCATATTGCTTCCCAGAGAAAGTGGCCTGAGTTGAAGAAAGGATGCGGCGAACAAGCAAGGATTTGGAGCATCGGTCTCTACGAAACGCACTCTCATTTCTTTCCAACCACAAAGACCACAGTTTACACAAGAAAAAAGAGACCTTTTTTTTCTGTTTGAGTGGTTCGAAGGGAGGTGAACCAGGAATAGTGATCTGACAGGGAAGGGTGTCTAACTTGAGAGATGCCCAAAGTTTTGGAAAGTGCTCCACAGAGGTGCTCTACACTTTCCTGTCCAAATGTACACAACATGCACGTGTCTGAGGTCACCAATTGGCAGATTAAAAGGCGTTGCAGTGTAGGGAGTCAATTGAGTGCAACTTGCCAACATAGGGAGCTTCTTCTAGGCGGTTGAATTGGGTTCCAAAGGGCGGCCTTTGTCCAAGAGGAAGGGAGCCCTTTTGGTCTGATGAATTCCCAGCCAATTTTAAGGGGTACATCCCTTGTTTTTTATCCTGTCCAGATCAGCAGGTCTGGTCCTTCACCACCAATTTCAATTTCAACTATATCTGGAAAAGATGCCAGACTTCTGAATTTGTTAGAATTTAATATGTTAAACTCCAAGTATTGTATTACTATGATATCGATATTCTTGATGTTATTAATCCCTATCCTTGGCATTATTTTGTCATATTTTTACATTTATTTTATGGAAGAGAGACAGAGCTGAGGCAGATCCATCCGTTGTGGGAGAGTCTGTGCACCCTCTTCCACAAAGAACATTACTGTAAAGTGAATTTATTATTTTGGTGATTTTGATGTTCAACATACATGTTGTTCTCAGCACAGTTTGAAAAAGGTATATAAAATTTGTTTAGAATGAATAATATCCGTTTTTAGGATTTATGCATGAAGTGAACCGAGCTTTGAAAAAGTTGGACAGCACCCCCGTCTCCATGAAGGCCGGATGACCAAGGATCAAATCTTGAAGAGGGATAGCAATAAGGTAGAGCCCCAACCATCTGATCCTATCATATTGGGATCGGTTTGAGTTTCATGTTTTTAAAGTGCATGGATGAAAATTTGAAGGTTACATATGATGGATATGAAAAACAATATATGTTTTATGTATATTGAGATATTTAATTTGTCTACATTGATGCAATTTATGATAATTTTATGTATAATTCCCCATTACCTCATTATAGTTGACAGTAATGTAGGTTTAAATTTTTCATTTTTAATAATTTTCTGTATTTTACTTTGTTAAATTTCTAATTGAGACTAACTGAGTTATTATATAAAGAGACATGTATTCTAAGAACAGAATAATTTTTTTCTTTGCATTTTAAGAATCTTGATATTGGTTGGATTATGTCATTTTCTGTCACAGCACTCGCATCTGCTTTGAGTTTATAATATTCTAGCTACAAAATCTCAGAAACAAAGAAATTAATCTCTATATATGTATCTGATTTCATGAATATGATTGAAAAAAACAAAATTTTCATGCCATACAATCCAATTGTGATGCTTGCGAGTTCATTAAAAACAGATCGATCTGAATTCTTTTTTGTGGCTCTCCCCACCAGTTGCGCTGTTTTAGACAAATTGTATGCCGGTAAAATGTTATACAAAGTCGTAGAACCAATTGCGAAACCATGTGAAAGATGAACATGTTTCATATGAAATAGTGGTCCTTTTTTTTTTTTTTTGTACAGAGGCCCGGACAGGGCCACACTACTTAGGCTACCAAATAGTGGTTCTTTAATTGTTGACGCACCCAGTTCAAAAGTTGGAATTCTCGAGTTTGAATTACAAAATTTTGAAATTTAGGTGTCACAATGTCGTCACATTTGGTCGGTTGGGTCTAGTTCTTTAAACATTGTTGCAGATGTAGCAAAAAATTTGATCACATGAATCCAAAGTGAAACCATTGTTCAATTGTAGCGAAGCAGCGCCAATTGTATTAACAATTTGAAATATAAAATAGAGTCGACTTGTAACTATGACAATGAATTTCACTCTACCCTGCTCTACGCAGACTGAAAAAATTTGGAACAATAATGATTCTTAGGCTGCTGATGTTGCTAAGGATTTGATCATATGAATCCAAAGTGAAACCATTCTTCAATTGTAGCGAAGCAGCGCTAATTGTATTAAAAATTTGAAAAATAAAACAGAGTCGACTTATAACTATGACAATGAATTTCACTCTACCCTCCTCTATGCAGACTGAAAAAATTTGGAACAATAATGATTCTCAGGCATCATTTTATAAATCATATGGGGGTGGCATATGTGTTAATACCTAATCTGCCCTTCGAGCCATTTTGAGTAACTTCTCTCTATAATTATGAGACAATTAGGTTTTCCGTGCGTGGAGTGCATTCATTTGCCTTTTTTTTGGCTTATCACAATTGAATGAATAATCGACAATTGAATCCAATCTTCAATATTTCATGTTGAATAATTGATATTTGTTTTATAAACAGTGAAGCAGATCAAAAATTTAATTTGATGATTTTTAACTATCTGATTTGATGTTTGAAGGACTTTTCGACCTCTTTTAAAATGGTGTTTGACAATGAAACCATTCTTCAATTGTAGCGAAGAAGCGCTAATTGTATTAAAAATTTGAAAAATAAAACAGAGTCCACTTGTAACTATGACAATGAATTTCACTCTACCCTCCTTTATGCAGATTGAAAACATTTGAAATACTAATGATTCTCAAGTCCCATTTTATAAGCCCTATAAAATAGCATATGTGTTAATACTTAATCTGCCCTTCGAGCCATTTTGAGTAACTTCTCTTTATAATTATGAGACAATTAGGTTTTCCGTGCGTGTAGTGCATTCATTTGCCTTTTTTTTTGCTTATCACAATTGAATGAATAATCGACAATTGAATCCAATCTTCAATATTTCATGTTGAATAATCGATATTTGTTTTATGAACACAGTGAAGCAGATCAAAAATTTAATTTGAAGATTTATCTGTATCTGATTTGATGTTTGAAGGACTTTTCAGCCTCTTTTAATATGGTGTTTGACAATGAAACCATTCTTCAATTGTAGCGAAGCAACGCTATTGTATTAAAAATTTGAAAAATAAAACAGAGTCCACTTGTAACTATGACAATGAATTTCACTCTACCCTCCTTTATGCAGAATGAAAAAATTTGGAACAATAATGATTCTCAAGTCCCATTTTATAAATCCTATGAGATAGCATATGTGTTAATACCTAATATGCCCTTCAAGCCATTTTGGGTAACTTCTCTTTATAATTATGGGACAATTAGGTTTTCCGTGCGTGGAGTGCATTCATTTGCCTTTTTTTTTTTCAATATTTCATGTTGAATAATCGATATTTGTTTTATGAACACAGTGAACGGACTTTTGGGCCTCTTTTAATATGGTGTTTGATGTTAATTATTGTAGGATGTTATTTGGCCTTTTGAATCAGGGAATTGATTTTAATTTTAATTTTAAACTTTGAAGTCTTTTGATATGACATTTTGAATCTGGTATTGGTTGGGTAAACAGTCAGTTACATTTTGTACCTTTTTGGGACTTATTTGCAGTATTTGTCAACAGAAATCCAAGCCCATTAATTGATGGGTTGGGCCTCGTGTGTGCACCCGTAGAGATTTGGTTCAGCAAGTCTCAACAATGGAATGATTTATCTTTATATATAAGCTGAAAATCCAAATGATTTTTACCGATGCGGGACTAAAGTGTTATGAAGAAAAAAGGGAAGGATCTAAATTTTTGATGAACTAAGGAATGGATCACTTAAGACAGGCCTAATACTAACAAGACCACCTATTGAAAGGGCTGAAATTGCTCCTCTAAATTACGTTTTACGTATGGAGTCTATCTTACGAAGTGCTTTTTATCATCGGGAGACGGGGATTGGCCGTGGGAGCTTAGTCTGTTTAAGGATTACTTCACTGAGAGTAGTCGGGCTATATTTGGTAGGGCAATCGATCATGACTCGTATCGTTCCACTGAGGGATCCTTGAGAATTGCGTTCGCGCCATACATGGATGTAAATCCCCGTATGAATTTCCATGACTACATACAGAACATCAAAGAACGTCGTCGATTGAGCTTCTGAGATCAACTTGGCCGAGAGGATTGTTATTTGATGGTCATTATTATCACTTGCTGAAACGCATGGAAGAGACCTTTTTTTTCTGGGGGTTGAACAAAAGCTTTCTTGCATGGAATGCATAGTATCATAAGCTACTCTTGTTATTTTCTCTGATGAATCAAATGTTTTCAGCTTTGCTTTGGACTCTAGCTCCCTCTATGAAGTGCTGGAATGTAGAGACTGAAATCTAAATTGTGAAGGTCTTTGAGTAGTACATTTTGCAGGACTTATTATATGGTCCAGTAAATGTTCAATAACTTTTTATTCTCTTTCGAAGATTCGGATGGAGTTTTTAACGCGTGATGTGGTTACATATGTTTAGATTCTGCATTAATTTTTAAGTTTTTGAATTGTTTTTTAAGATGCAGAGGTAGATTGTGTGTTATGCTGCATTTAGATTTTATGTTCCTGATAGTTGTTTTTTTATTATTTATATTTATTTATGATTTATCATGTCACTGTACCTGTACTGTGTTATACTGTATCTGTATTCTGTTATGTCTGTGTCCCTGTCCAAGGTATTTATTTTGTCCACTGAACCTTTCTACACAAAGTGGTTGCATGAAAGAAACACAATTAAAAACAATTGGGATTATGTGTTTTACCATTCAATGCTTCTAGTTGTGTCCCTTTGGTTGTCCCAATTTCAGTCCACATACCTTTTTTTTAATTGTACCTCATTACTGAGGTACATGTTTTTATAAAAAATGAAACATATATTCTAATTAATTGTATAGATGTATTTATAAAAAATGTAAAAAATTTCAATCAACACATGTACCAAATTAATGTGAATATATGATGTTAACAAAGTATATGAGATTGAAATTGGGTTGAAAAAGTGACTGTGTGTAACAATAAATTCTGTCTTGTTATAAATGTAAATAAAAGAATAAGATTAAATATACCAACCAAAGGAGAAATATGTGAGAGAGATGAAGGAAGAACTCTGTATTTTCTATCTTCTTAAAATTGATCAAATGAATACAATGATGGCCTGTATTTATAGGCATTAAAAGATAGCAACAAATAAGATTTTACAGGGATTTGGTTTTATCTATCCTTTACAAAGTGAAAAGGATTGAGTCTAATCCTTTAGGATAAGTGATGACAAAGTCAAAGTCAAAGTCAAAGTCAGTCATCCATATTTACAACAATCCTTTACAAAGTGAAAATGATTGAGTCTAATCCTTTAGGATAAGTGATGACAAAGTCAAAGTCAGTCATCCATATTTACAACACTCCCCCTTGGATGACCATCAACCATTATACTAAGGTAATTGCTTCATTAAAACCTTATTTGGAAAACCCATTAGGAAAAAACCAAAGCGAAGGAAAAAGAATACAATTACTTGATCTTAGCAATGTTGGACGTGTTTAATACTGCCTCATTAAAACCTTGCTAGGAAAACCCAGTGGGACAAAAACTAGACGAAGGAAAAAGAGTACAATATGTAAAAGATGTCCATGGTTGAATATTGTCATATTTATTAGTTACTCCCCCTGATTTAGGAAAGTCTCAGGCTGTCTGATGATTAAGTCGACGCATGCCAACTTCACGCACCATCTTCTGGAAGGTTGATTTTGGCAGAGCTTTAGTGAAGAGATCTGCAAGATTGTCACTAGAGCGGATCTGTTTGACTTCAATTTCGTGATTCTTTTGAGTTCATGGGTGTAGAAGAACTTCGGTGAGATGTGTTTAGTCCTATCTCCCTTGATGTAACCTCCTTGGATTTGAGCAATGCATGCACTATTGTCTTCGTATATGGTTGTAGGAATATTTGTTGTAGATGACAATCCACAGGTGCTTTGGATATGTTGAATCAATGATCTTAACCAAACACATTCTCTACTAGCTTCATGTAACGCCAATATTTCTGCATGATTAGATGAGGTAGCCACCAATGTTTGCTTTGTAGATCTCCATGAGATAGCAGCATTGTTATTAAGATACACATAGCCTGTCTGTGATCGACCTTTATGAGGATCAGAAAGATAACCTGCATCTGCATAGCCAACTAGATGCGAATCATTAGATTTATCATTTGAATAAAATAAACCCAAATCGGTGGTTCCACGAAGGTATCTCATAATATGCTTGATACCATTCCAATGCCTACGAGTTGGTGCAGAACTGTATCTCGCTAAGAGATTGACTGAGAAGGCTATGTCTGGTCTCGTATATTGAGCCAAGTATAGCAGTGCACCAATAGCACTCAAATATGGTACTTCTGGACCAAGAGTTGCCTCATTTTCATTTTTAGGACGATATGGGTCTTTCTTAACGTCCAAGGATCGAACGACCATGGGTGTACTTAGAGGATGCGCTTTATCCATGTTAAAGCGTTGCAATACCTTTTCTATATATTTTGATTGGTGGATCAATATTCCATTAGAATTTTGTTCGATCTGCAGACCGAGACAATATTTAGTTTTCCCAAGGTCTTTCATTTCAAATTCCTTCTTCAGACATTCTGCAGTTTCGTTGAGCTCTTCAGGAGTCCCAATTAAATTTATGTCATCAACATAAACTGCTAAAATAGCAAATCCCTTATTGGATTTCTTTATAAAGACACATGGGCAAATGAGATTGTTTTCATATCCAGCTTTTATCAAATATTCACTAAGACGGTTGTACCACATTCTTCCAGATTGCTTTAAGCCGTACAATGAACGTCTTAGTTTTATTGAATACATACTCTTTGATTTTGCTTCAGGCAATTTATATCCTTCAGGGATTTTCATATAAATATCAGCATCTAAATTCCCATATAGATAAGCTGTTACAACGTCCATTAGTCTCATATCGAGTTTTTCAGAAACTGCGAGACTTATTAAGTAACGGAACGTTATTGCATCCATAACTGGTGAGTAAGTTTCTTCATAATCAATCCCAGGTTTCTGCAGGAAACCTTGTGCCACAAGACGTGCCTTATATCTAGTGATTTCATTTTTCTCATTTCGTTTTCTTACAAACACCCATTTGTAACCTACAGGGTTTACACCTTTTGGGGTCTGTACTATAGGTCCGAATACACCACGTTTTTCAAGAGAACCCAATTCTGCTTGAATAGCATCTTTCCACTTTGGCCAATCACTTCTTTGTCGACATTCATTTATGCTACGTGGTTCATTATCATCATCGCCCTTTGAAATTTCAGTAGCTACTGCGAATGAAAAAATGTCATCGATGATCATTTCTTTACGATTCCACATTTCTCTTGAATGCGCATAAAATATAGAGATCTCATTATTATTAGGTACATTTTCCTCTTCAAGAGTTTGTACAGTCACTTCTGGGACTCGTGTCACTTCAGGGACATTATACTCTTCTGGAGTTTTAGAGAAAGTGGATCTGTTGTTCATAATCTCTTCTGGAGCATTATGTATAACTTCTTCTGGAGCATTCTTAGGGCATGATATTTCATTTGGTCTCCTCTTCCGGGGAGCTGAATCTTTAGAACCTATAGGTCTTCCACGCTTCTGGCGTGCAGAAGATTCATTTGCCGCCAAATTTGTAGTTTGTCCTCTTGTGACATCTATTCGGGCTGGCACATTTGCAGCTGGTACATGTGATTTGGTCACTTTGGCTGCATCATTGAATGCATCAGGAATTTGATTTGCGATATCCTGAAGATGCAATATCCTTCGTACTTCATTTTCGCATCGAGCGGTACGGGGGTCTAGATGAGACAAAGTGGATGTATTCCACGATAATTCTCGTCGTTCTTCAAGAACGGAACGTACTTCAGGTACGTTCTTCCCTCCCCCTAACGGCGGGAAGAGTGTCTCATCAAAATGACAATCAACAAATCTAGCTGTAAACACATCACCTGTCAATGGTTCCATATAACGAATAATAGAAGGAGAATCATAACCAACATATATTCCCAAACGACGTTGGGGACCCATTTTTGTACGTTGTGGTGGTGGGATAGGAATTTGCACTGCGCAACCAAATTTACGCAAATGTGAAATGTTGGGTTGACAGCCTGACACAAGTTGTGAAGGTGAAAAAGGGCGATAAGCAGTCGGCCTAAGTTTAATTAGCTTAGCAGCATGCAAGATGGCATGTCCCCAAGCAGACACGGGCAATTTGGATTGCATGAGTAAAGGTCTTGCAATAAGTTGTAAACGTTTGATCAAAGATTCGGCTAGACCATTTTGTGTATGAACATGGGGAACTGGGTGTTGAATATCAATACCTTGTGATAAACAGTAATCATCAAAAATTTGAGAAGTAAATTCTCCTGCATTATCTAATCGAATGGACTTAATGTAATGGTCAGGAAAATGCACTCTAAGTCTGATAATTTGAGCAAGTAATCTAGCAAATGCTAAATTACGAGTAGAGAGTAAGCAAACATGTGACCAACGAGTAGATGCATCAATTAAAACCATAAAATATTTAAAAGGTCCGCTATGAGGGTGAATTGGGCCACAAATATCACCATGGATTCTTTGTAAAAAGGATGGAGACTCAGATGCAATTTTAAGAAAAGAAGGTCTAGTAACAAGTTTACCTTGTGAGCAAGGGGTACAAATATAATCACTAGGTAGGGTAAGATGTTGGTTTGTCATAGAGTGTCCATTAGAATTATTCATAATCCTTCGTAACATGTTGGCTCCAGGATGACCCAAGCGATCGTGCCATAATATTAAGGTATTTGGATCATTGAGCTTCAGGCTCATGACAGAGTGTGTTTCTACAACGCTAAGTATTGTCTGGTATAACCCCATGGATAGTGCAGGAAATTTTTTCTAGTGTAAGCTTCAGGCTTCCAACACTAGAAGTAATGCAAAGAAATTCTTTGTTACCTTCATTGCTTGTTTCAATATGGTATCCGTTCATCCTTATGTCTTTAAAACTAAGCAAATTTCTTTTAGAATTGCTTGAATATAGTGCATTCTGGATGAATAGGTGGGTACCATTTGGTAATATCACATGGGCTCTTCCGGAGCCTTCAATAATATTGACTGGTCCAGCAATGGTGGACACCTTAGCTGCATTGTATACCAAGTCAGAGAAAAACTTCTGGTTTTTCAGAATGGTATGAGATGTTGCACTATCTACCAGACAAATGTCATTATTTGTAATGACTTCCCGATCCATACCTTTAAAATGGATAATAAAATTCAGTCATTCAAAATAGAATAAATATTTTAATAAATTAACCATTAAATAAATTAAATGCAGTAAAAAAATATCATGATGCAAAATAATAAAGATAAAGACATTTCAATTTAAATAAT
Organism: Acorus calamus; assembly: GCA_030737845.1. Lineage (NCBI taxonomy): Eukaryota > Viridiplantae > Streptophyta > Magnoliopsida > Acorales > Acoraceae > Acorus > Acorus calamus. Next base: position 4,458,945 of record CM060874.1, on the reverse strand, counting down.
AATGTCAATATCTCAAAAAACTAAGTGAAGGCATATATAAAATTTAGGTCTTCAGGACCATCTCTCAATAATGGCTTTGAAAGTCTCATTATGAATTTTTAGATTTAGCCATTTATGGTATATGCCTTTGAAAAATATGATCACTTATGGTGATCATAACATTCCTTCAGGGAGTTTCACAAGTTCAACAGATCTTTCTGCTCATTTTTTTTAGGTCATCATATATGTGATGTCTCAAGGGAAAAATCAACAATCATTGATACAAAAATAATAAATGATATAATATGAATCTAGATGAGAGCTAATGCTCTGTCAAACCCTTTATCACCGATTCATTCAATCAAGAAAATCATAAATTCAGTGAAGCTAAATGTCATTTTGCATAAAGATCAAATTTTACTTGACTTGTAGTTAAATAAAATCATATTTTATTCACAAACATATTAATGGTCTTAACTTTATAGAGATTTCAATAATCCAATAGGAATATAAAATCTAAGCATTCATAACAGTCAAACTTTATGGGTTCATAAATATAAGACATAAATAAAATAATAATAACCCAATTGTTTATATGGCCACAGGTTACACATTATTTGGAAGAGTAATATTCATTTAAAAAAAATTTCAACCCATCAAAATAAAAATATACATACATGATAACAATCCAAGAAATTACAGGACCGCCATAATAATATCACAGAATATTGATGGTTTTTTAAAAACAACATACATGCAGAAGAAATATTACAATAAAAAATTTTTCACGGGTGGCATGCTTTCAATATATATTGCATGGATTGGTGTATATGAATATTAATAAAATTGCATGGTCTTTATATATATATATATATCCACGTACTATTGCATGCACACACACACATATATATGCATACTGTTTCATCATTTTTTTTCTTTTTTTTAATTATTTATATATACTGTGCATACTATTGCACGTGAATGTTTGGATTGTTATAACACAAATCCGATCCCAAAAAAAATTAAATCCCATAATTAGAAAAATAAATTCAAAATTATTATAGGATATCATAAAGGACATACACGATCGAAACATATGTTCTATCATTTGTTTGTGAGAACTTCTGGTTCTAATAAGAATTCTGGTTCTATTAATTATTTGCGAGAACTTCCGATTCTACACAAAAAAATTAGAACTACAATTTATTTGTGAGAACTTCTGGTTCTACACATGAAATTAGAACTTCTGGTTCTAATTATTTATTTTATAAGAACTTCTGGTTCTACATAAAAAATTAGAACTATAATGTATTTGTGAGAATTTCTGGTTCTACATATGAGATTAGAAATTCGGGTCTAATACATAATATTAGAACTTCTGGTTCTATAAATAAGACTAGAACTTCAGGTTCCATATATAAAATATGAACATCTAGTTCAATATAAAAAAATTAATTAGAACTTCAGGTTCCATAAAATAAAATAAGAACTTCTGGTTCTGTATATAAAATTAATTAGAACTTCAGGTTCCATTAATTATTTGTGAGAATTTCTGGTTCTACACATAAAATTAGAATTTGTGAGAACTTCTGGTTCTGCACATAAAATTAATATTTGTGAGAACTTCTGGTTCTACACATGAAATTAGAATTTGTGAGAACTTCTGGTTCTACATATAAAATTAATATTTGTGAGAACTTCTGGTTCTACACATGAAATTAGAATTTCTTGTTCTAATTACTTATTTGTGAGAACTTCTGGTTCTACATATAGATGTATTATATTTGAATAATAAAAATATTTAAATTTTAATAATAAATGACAAATATGGAACTATTGCATGAAAAATAAATAATCAATTGATAGATGCTGCATACTGTTGCATGGGAAAAATTGCATGCATAATTAGATGTATAAGGGTTGCATGGAAAAAAAATGCACACTGTTTCACATAAAAAATTGCATGCATAATTAGATGTATACAGCTTGCATGAAAAAATGCATACTGTTGCATGGAAAAATCATAACATATGCATGAAAATAATTCACATGGATTGCATGTATGAAAAATAGAAGATAGATGTATTAAGGTTCTACACATAATTTTCCTATGGGTTCCGGGCTTATTGAATAAAATTAATTATATGTATGTAGTAGTTGATTTACATAGAGAATCGTGCTGATAACGTGTTATAAATGTAAATAAAAGAATAAGATTAAATATACCAACCAAAGGAGAAATATGTGAGAGAGATGAAGGAAGAACTCTGTATTTTCTATCTTCTTAAAATTGATCAAATGAATACAATGATGGCCTGTATTTATAGGCATTAAAAGATAGCAACAAATAAGATTTTACAGGGATTTGGTTTTATCTATCCTTTACAAAGTGAAAAGGATTGAGTCTAATCCTTTAGGATAAGTGATGACAAAGTCAAAGTCAAAGTCAGTCATCCATATTTACAACATGTCTCCAATTTTACCAAAAAAGGAAAAATTCTGTCCCTAAAATAACTTTAGTTATTGTACGATGGAAAAATTGAGCTCTGATTCATTCAATCTGTATTGTTGCCCAGCGGTCCCCCCACACTATCATAATGTATGAAAATAATTTTTTTTATTTTTTCAAAGAAAATAAAAATATACTATTGTTTCTCATTGTACACTTTATTTTTTATAATGTATGTACTGGAGTGTATATCTTTTTAAAAAATAACCATTAAGAGTTGTGGACGAGGCTGCATAGAAAGCTAGACATATCATTTCCCTCAAAATTTGACAAAATAATAGCTCAAATCAATGAAAAAATTTTTGATCACAAATTGGGTTGTTGGATCAACATTCTTGTACAATGTCTTTAATCAACAGGGATGTTGTGTATTTCCTTGAATATTCATATGAGAAATACTATGTATTTCTTGCTTTTTGGTACAATATGATTGATGAGGACAAACCCTGGGCATGGGTGAGTAAGACGTTCAGAGCACAGAGCACAGAACACCGAGTCATTGAAGCATCATTTTATTATTTAAAATTAGGATAATTTATTCTCAAATCTTATTCTCTTGTTAAACTAGTTCTTAAGGTTTTGTTCGGATGAGGTTTTAGTTTGATTCGAATTAAGTTAGATTTGAATCATATTTGGATTGGATTAAAGTTTGACTTTGAAAGTAATGTTACTTTAAATAATTTAAAGATATGAGTTTTAAGTGACGATATTTTCAAACGATTGTAACAAATTTGGGAATAGTAGCCTATAGTACGCGCAGATGCGCGTATTATTGATTATATTTTAATATTGAAAAACTTGAGTGAATATTAAATTTTTATTAAAAGATATTTGATAAATAAAATTGATTGTATTCAATGAGAGAATAAAACACAATTCACATATATCATATATGAAAGTATATTATAGAGATTTTTTTTTACAAAAATACATATAAAAATGCTGATTGCATTGTGAGCTACTTTGACGTGAGTTTCATCAACATATCAATATATCACATGAGAAAAAAGTGTTAAGCAAATTAAAAAAAGAAGTTTAAGAGATATCTTTTTATCATATAAAATTAATAATATTATTATGAAATATGATTGAAAAAAGTTATAGAAAAATTGAAATTCAAACATTAGTTGTAGCCGGCTTTCCAGCTCATTTTTTTAATCCTAATTTTATATACATATCAACGAACTTTTCGATAGATATGAATATCAACAAACTTCCGGGAGATTTAAAAAAAAACATATCGGAAACCAACAAAATCAACGAAACCCAAAAAAACATAGAGAATGAACTAAAAAAAGAAAGGGCGTTGTTACACCCAGATCCGTTTTTAGCCCCAATTCCAATTATATATGCGTCGATAAAAAAATTAACCACTTATATGCTTACGCTAACAAGATATATGATTCGAAAGAATTATTTTACATTTTCTATAAATGCATCCATACAATTCATGAAAAAGAGTTGTCAAGGACCTAGTAATAAATACGAGGGACCTATGGTCCATCTGCAAATAACAATAGAAAAAGACAAAGGTGACCGATTTTTTCAGGGATTTAGTTATAAATATGAGGGATCTAGGAGCCTATATGCAAATGCCGGGTTAAAACACCTAGAGAAGAGTTGTCAGGGATGTATAAATCAATATGAGAGATCCAGGGGTCTATCTAAAATATCCAACGGTCATAAATGTGTGAGATCTAGGGGCTCATTTGGAAATATATCCATCTGCAAATATACTCGGTTAAAGTGTTCCGTAGTAATCTTTGACGTTAACGTGCACCTTTGGGTGAAAAATTTGTCGTTATTGTGACAAATTAAAGTAAACTAGGGTATTTGTACACACTAACACGCGTTTTTGTAATCCTATAACTGAAATTTTTTATCGAAATAACTTATTGTAAACAATTTCAGGTAAATAGTGTCTATAGTTTAAAAAATAATGAGGGTGACTTTCTTATATAATCAGTTTCTTAAAGTTTTAAAAAATAGGATGTATAGATTTTTAAAATTTTAATATTTAAATATCATGAAATAAAATATATGTATTATTTTTGGATTGATTTACTATTGTGGGGGAGAAATTTTCCGAAGATCCCCTCTTGGGCCGGATTCTAGTCGATCCGGGCTTTTGAATTGGTTCCGGAGAGATGGCGTGGGCTTGGACTCTTTTCCGAGTTGATCTGATCGAACCGTCCGCTTCTCACCGCCTTTGCCGGGGTCCTCCGCTCGTTCAGGGTCCTGGCCTTCGGGTACCTGTTACTCACACCAGTGTGGTGCCGGCTAACGCCCCTCCGACGCTCAAGTCAGTACCACTTCTCCAGAGAGGGAAGAAGAAGAAGAGGAACTTGGAATGCTTGAACTTTTTAGAGGAGATAGAGTTTCGGGTTTTTCGCATACCTTAGGAGGGAGGGATATCCTTCCTTTTATAGTGAGAGTGGGCGCGCCGATCAGGACCTTAGGGAGTGGCCATAACATAATATGGAATCTCCTACGTGGCCTACGGGTCTCGGACACGTAGCGTCTAGGGATCATCATTGTCCTGTAACGGCTTTCCTGATGCGTTGTCCTTTTTGGTGTCAGATAATATTCCCTTTGTTAATTGTCTCGCCTTGGGGAAGAAGCTCATGACCGACCTGCCGTTCAATCATGAACCCCATTGTGCCCTTCGACCGAGGTGAGCTGCCGCAGTCTCGACCGTTCTCATGGTTACGCGAAAATAGCTTCAGCACTCTGGTCGGGCAATTTTATCCGTGTTGAGTCATAGTCGGGCATATGACTTGCCCGTCCTGACTCTCCTTCGTTTTTCTCATTCGCTCACATCTGGGCCTATCAGGCCCATATGCTTTGCGGGCAGTGGTGCCCCATCCTGGTGTCGTCCGATGGGCCCGAGCTCGTGATCTGGCTCGTGGGCTTATCGGTTGAGAGATGGGCAATGCTGTGTTTTGTCTCTTATTCTTTGTCCTGGTTAAATTCACCTCCTACAAATGCCCCCTTCTTTTGGGCTTCCCGGGTCTCGGAAGTCCGAAAGAATTGATCGGAGGAGACCCGTTCGATAGGGGTGGCGTGTTCCACCAGCTTTCCCTGACTCGACTGTGTCATGACCGGCGACCTCGTCGACATCTCTCTAAGCCACTTGTCGCTTATCCGTACGCCTTCCTCATTAATGTCACGTAAGCGCGGATTTCAAAGACTTCTGCCGCCTCGCCCTTATTTCTAATCATCGCGACGGTTGAGGATACGAAAAATCAGATTCTTATTATACGCTCGGACTGCTCATGCGATTCCCATACCTGCCGCTAAATCAAACTTGTTACGAGTCTTGACTGTTCTCCTGTTCTTCGTCTTCATCTCCTCCGTCCGTTGGCGCAGTCACCTGAGGTCGTCACAGTCGAAGAGTACAGGGGGGAAATGCCCCCTCCGCACGATCCTTCGTCGTTATGGGTTTACTTCGGCCAGGTGGAGGCCGGAAGGATTTTATTCCCCCTGTTTGTGCTGATAGTCGAGTTTCTGAGTTTTTTCGATCTTCACCCCCTCCAGCTCGTTCCGAGCGCGTTCCGCATCCTGGCGGCCGTCACCGCTCTTAATCACGCCCTCGGCATCCACCTTGGGCTTAACGAGGTGAGGAGCTTCTATATCCTGAAGCCCCTGACTGGAGGATGCCCCCACCTTTTACCTATCCCGGAGACCCGCCTCGGGAACACTGATCTTGGACGCCAACGAGTTTATCTACGATTGGCGCTCGAAGGTCCTTCGTGTCCGGGGTCCCTGGTTTCCGGAAGACTGCCCTTTCCGCATCCCCACCAGGATGAGGGGGCCATACTTAGGCTCGGGTAAGCTCCCCTGCCTCCGTATCGAACTCTACTTTGTTCATCTATGAAGTATGGTATTTGGCTTACGACTTTCTCGCGTTTGCTTTAGGTGCGTCTTCTCTGAACGCATGCCCCCGCCAGTGGTTCTGCGATCGGAAGATGTAGAGCGGGCCCTGGCTTTTGAAGGCAGGAGCTGGAAGACCCTGCTTGGTGCGGCTTCTTCGAGCTCCGTCGCTTGTCCTTTCCCGGTTGCTCCACGCCCATCCGTGAGCCGGCCCTCCAACCGGCGTCCTCCGGCCGCCTCTTCTTCTGGTGGCGCCTCTGGTTCCTCCTCTAATCCCGGGGAAATGCTGAAGCGGTCGAGTTGTCAGCCCAAGTTTGCGGTCTGGTCGTCTGTACCCTACGACCGCCCTATCGTTATCGCCGAGGACGAAGATAGCGATGAGGAGACCTTCCTTGGGGGTGGTTACACTCGGACCCCTCCTCTGGCCTTGTCATCCGTGCAGCGGAATCGGGTGAAGGAAGAGAGATCGGGCAGTCCTCGGCCCTTCATTGGCTCGCCCTCCATGACTTTCGAAGAAGGTATGGGCGAGTTCGGTGGTGGGAGCTCTCCTCTATCTCAACCGGCATCGCCCTCCCCGCCTCCTGTAGCTCCCGCGGAGCGTTCCTCCCAGGAGAGGGGGCCTGTCGAGCCTCCACGGTCAACCTCTGCGGCCGAGAGGGGGCCTCGGGCTTCGATGTCCCCTCCCATATCTCCGTCTCGGGTACCCCAATATGTATACTGTGTTAGCCCTTCCCGAGTTGAAGCTATGGGCAGGTATTCCATGCCCCCGGCCCTCTCCCGCAAGGCTAGCCTTGTGGCATGTGGCCATGTCGGTGCCGTGTGCAGGGAGGTGGAGAGGCTGAAGCGCTTGATCGAGGAGGAAGAGAGCGAGCGCTTCAAGGACTTTTGTGCTGGCTTCAGCACGGGCTACTCGGCCAGACAGGACGGTCAAGCCTTCCTTTCAGAGTCTAAGCTGAAGGAGATGTACCAACTCTCTCTTTTTAAAAGGAAGTGCGGTCCTTTCGCGGAGGAAGATCCGGATGCATCAGCTCGGCCGACTCCTTCCACCTCTCGCCCAGGACGCCAGGAGCGAGGCCTGCGTCAATGCTTCATGCTCTCTGCCTCTTTTGATTTTGTTTTCTTTTTGCGAACACCTTCCCGGTGAGCACCGGGCGTTTTATCGGGTGTGGTAATTGATTGTGCCTTTTAATGACTGTGTCCCGAGTTTAAACATTCTTTTGTGTGTTAAGTCTTTTGATTCTTTAAAGATCGGGTGTGGTAATTGATTGTGCCTTTTAATGACTGTGTTGATTGCTTTAATGGAGGAGTTTTCTCTATCGTTCCATCGATAAATGGGCATGGCTCATTATTACATGAGCGCCTCCTCGTAACCATCTAATGTTCGACTCATCTTCCCGTGGTGACATCGGGACTTTGAATTTGCATTGAATGCATGCACGTCATTCTTCGCGTATATATCGGCTCGTGGCAGATGTGTTGCTCACTTCTTTTCTTTTTTTTTTTTTTAAATTTTCTCGCACTGTCTTGTTTTTATCAAAATGTCTACCATTTCTGATAATGTTTCGGTCGTTCCTTATGAGGGCGAGGGCCCTACCCCGGACCGAATTCATGCGTATTCTATTTTTCTCAGATAGAGATAGGGAGACTATTCTTCCCCCTTCCAGACCTCATAGGGTTTTTCCTGAGGTGGTATGGTATCCATCCGCTTCAGTTGACCCCTGGTAGCTACCTGATTCTATCCAGTGTGGTCGCCCTTTGCCATGCGGCCAAGGTGCGATTCAGGCTGAAGGAGCTTTCGAAGTTCTATCTACTTAAACCGTCACAGGGGGGGACGGCAGCTATGGCCTGACCAGGCGTTCGGATGTCCCTCCCCTGATCTTGGACGTGGATGACACCTTCATAGGGTGGAAGACTCATCCTCGGAAGATTTCAGGGATGTGGAAATTAGCGGGTTCTTCATGGCAGCTTCCATCCGTGTTTAGGTCCTCTTCACTTGGTAAATAATCTCTACCTGTTCCGGCATTGTTGTTTTATCGCGTAATCAGTATCTTTTGGGGATTCGTTTCTTATTATTCTCCTCTTTGCAGCAGGGGACTCGGACTGTCCTTCTGACGGAGAGCTCAGGCTAGAGGATATTGCCAAGGCATTGGCCTTTCGGGAGCGGAGCTGGGTTAGCTTACTTGGGGACGCTCCTCGTTGTGCCGAACTAACCTTGGCTCTTCACGTCAGACCATTCCCACTGGTGGCTCGTCGTGCCAGGGGTGGCGTGAGGACAGTGTCCCGTGCCTTTCCCTATTTTGTTCCCGTGGATAGGCCTTCATCCTCACGGCAATCATGTCCTGGGGGACGAGGTGATCCTGGCTCCCGTCGGGCGAGGAGGAATGAACCCATCCTGATTTTTTCCTTGCCGCCGAGGTTATCGTTCGCACAACGGGAAATGGCCGGACGGCCCTCGTCTTCTGCGAAGGTACCAAGGGGACTCCCTGTCCGTGACCCGGAAGAGGAGCGGTTGGAGGACTATGTTTCTGGATACCGAGCTGGCTTCCAAGACGGGTCGTCCGGTCGCGTGTACTCCTCCGTCCGCAAGTTGAACGAGTCCTTCTGTTCGTTGCTAAGGCGCCGACGGGCCGAGACTCGTGCTCGGGGGGAGGGATCAACCGTGCCCTGATCCGATGTTGCGGCCATCTCCTCCAGTTCTGGCGGTCTTGTCTTCCCGTCGAGATGTTTTCATGCTGCCGATCTATGGCCCTCTCTTTTCTTTTAGTTATTGTATTTATATAATAAACAATGCATTTGGAATTTTATCCGGAAGGGACAGTGTGAAATTTGTCACTCCTTCTCTGTCTTTGCTTCTGCATGCCACTGTTTTGATGCTCGTGCCTTTTGGTTCGGTCGACGGGTGAGAACGGGCAGTTTCGCTATAGTCGGGTAAGGGTCCCTCCTGCTCTGGGGGAATTTCTACACGATTTTACCCCTGCACTTACTCTCCTACTTTTTTATAGGTCAAATCGGGCAATCCTCGGTTCTATCTGCCGAGTTCCGTCAATGCCGTTCGATTTCCCAGCTCGGATAGATGACTTGCCGTTGGTGACCACGAAAAACCTGGGCCTCGCGATCGCGCGTATCTTCGGATGTCAGAGACTTGAGCAGGCTTTACACGTGGCCCTTTTGGGCGGGATTTTTAAAGCGTTCGAATCATCTTCCATGATTAGGGCTGCCGCATTTCTCGCCTTCCAAGACCATTCGTCATGCGTTGGTCATTCGAAAAGACGCACTGCCTTTCTGGCAGGTCCGTCGCTTTTAAAACAAGGATTTTATTTTCGTTTTCTAGCGACCGCCGCTTCAATCGCCCAAGTCAAAGGTATTTCTTCTGCTCTCTCGAACCTGTGTATTCGGCTTTCTTCATCTCTGTCTGTTGTAGGGTTTATGTTTTAGGAGAGCTTGGTCCGTTACATTTGTCCTTCTTTCTGTCTCTCTTTTTGTTTTACATTCATCGCACCGATGTCCATCTTGAAATCGCTGGCTGGTATTAGGGGCATGTTTGACATCCCCGAATCGGTTGGGATGGAGTGGTCGCGTTTTGACTCTTTCCCTGTTCCATTGGAACATATGAATCACTCGAATATGTACATATACCCCTCCCAGATTGCGAGGGGTGGCTTAACGTTGCCCTTCCCCCTCTTGTCCGAAAGTTTCTGTCAACGTTCGAGCTTCACCCCACCCAGTGCAATCCCAATTTTTTTAGGGTTTTAATGTGCTATGTCGCCATTAATAGGGATTTTGGTTTGGACTTGGGAGTCCCCGAAATCATGCATACTTATGAGCTCTGAAAGTCTGGTAGGGGTTACCATTTTAGGGCTAGGGACTCTAGACGCAAACTCATAGACGAGCTTCCCGACTCTGACAAGGGTTGGGCCGAAAGCAAGTTGGTCATTCTTTCTGGAAACTGGGAATTCGGCGATGCCCCTGCAGATGTCTGGAAGGTGCCACGCTCCATCTTAATGGGCGCGATTGGTCGGGCGGTCGTTTTCTTCATACGCTTGTAGCTGGACGTTTTCTCTTTATTTTACTGATTTCTCTTCTATTTGGTTCCAGCTCCTGGTGCCAACTCTCGCCCTTCTGACAGCTTGGTGAAGTTGGAGCATGTGAACGCTGCCTTTCAGGTAAACGATCGAGTTTTCTTCAGGCTTCTCGACTGGGATAATCCGAATCCCAGCAACACTCGTCGGTTGAAGCCACGCCTGGCTGACATTTTTGAAGGCCCTTCCTGCCCGGAATCGCAGGTTGTATCTCCGGACGTCCAAGAAGATCGTCCTTCTTTACCAGAAAGGGGCTCTGAGGAATACCTTGAGCCGTTATATAGGCTGGGCTTTGGTGACCCAATGGCGACTGAGAGTTCGTCTAGCGGTGCTCGGCACGGTGCCCGTCCGCGCCGAGGTTCATGAGGGAGCCCACGATCGGGGGAAAAATTCGGCTCCCAATCCGCCGGGAAGTCCGTGACGGGCTCGGAGAAGAAAGGCGACCGTCATCAACTCGGGGAATCTCTGGTTGATGCCCGATCAGGGGATAGGTTGGGACCCGTTGTTACTGGTACCCGTTTTGATGTCAGGAGGAGTCTTGTTCCCGAGGGGAGTTCGACTCAGCCTTCCGCCGATAGGGAGGGGGGACCCACCACAGTGGCTCCCCTCGCCGTCTCTGTTTCTTTGGATAAGGCGAGTACCGATCCTGCTTCAGGATCAAAGACCCCTTCTAGTGAGGAGAAAGTGGCCCGATTAGCGGTACTGCGAGCCGAGGTGGCTGCTCAATCCGGGAGAATCGGGCAGCTCCCTAGTCTGGAGAAGAGGCGATTATCTTCATCGATGCCGGCCTCATCTGTCCCTTCGAAAAAGAGCAGGGTGGCCATGACTAGTCCACTCTCCTCCCCCCAGCCGAGGCAATCTTCAACTGGCGCTTCGACTGGCAAGGGGAAGGAAGTTGTCTCGACTGCACGGCTACCACCTCCACCTTCAACTGTGAAAGACCCCGGGGCCCGTCCTTTCGTCCCCTCTCCTCGGGCAATCTCCTGTTTTGTCCAGACCACTGACTCAGGTCTGAAAGATCGAGATGTGGCTATTGGCCTGACTTGATCAATCGTTCTGGAGAAGGATAAGGCCCTGGCTGGTGCCGTTTCTCTTCTAGAGACTGGTTCGATTCTTCAGAGCATAGCTTATCAGGTACTACATATCCTAATATATATCTGAATGTTCCCAAGCTCAGACTTACTTACGTCGTTCATCCCCTCTTCGTGTAGCTTTGTGTTTACGCGGGCGTGGTGGAACCGTCATATGAGCAACTGGTAGCGGATGTCGTGCGGGCTCACCGTGCTTGCGAAGAGGAGCAGGCCATCTGGGAGAAGGTTGAAGCTCGACTGAAAGCTACGGAGGAGGAACATTCCCGAGTTGTCGAAAGGCTCAAGAGGGAATGCCTCGAGCTGTCCCAGGTGCTGGCCAGGGAGCGAGTTGAGAAGGCTCAGGCAATTGATGAGTTCGAACGGCAGCGAAGGGAAGTCTTGTTGGACTTCGAGATCAATGTGCTTCAGACGGTGAAGGATCGCCTGGACCCAATTGAAGAAAAAGCTACGGAGGCCGCTCTGGCTGCTTATGACCGAGGGTACCGCAAGGGTTTTCAAGATTGCCAGGACGGGGCCTCCGCTCCTGCCGATGAGAGGGTCGTTCAACCTTTAAGCCCGTCCATCACCGTACTTGGGATCGGAGGCACCGGAAGCGATCCAGTTAGCCCAACTGCACTGCCTGAGCTCGGGGAAGCCTCTGAACAGGTAACTAGCTTCCTTGGCTGTAATTTGACTGACATAATAGATGTCGATGGTTTTCCTTCCCCTGGCTGCCTGGATACCCGGTTGTCCAAAAGTCTTTGGCCGCCGATGTTGTGGGGGTTAAGAGAGAACCCTCCGAGAACGTTTATGGGCCCGAAATCCATCATCCTGCGGTCGATGTAGAGGAAGTCATGGGCCGCGTAGATGAGGGTTAGGCAATTCTGGCTGGCCATGTCGTGGACCCCTCCGACGCCGAAGGAGATTCAGTTTCTCTTCTCCGACATGATCCCTCTAGATAAACTTGCGGGGAGCCTTTCATATATATATATATATATATATATATTTTTGGAGTCAACATGGCCTGCAGCCTCTTTATTGTATCTGAACGAGTTAATCTTGGACGATGTATATTTTGTCTTTCTGGTGCGAAATTAATGTTTGCGTAGCTATTTTGCTTTTGTCTATACGTTCGCCGCCTGGCTTTGCTTTTATTTTGGGTTGTTTTACGATTTTGGTGCTATTCCCGAATGATGGATCCGATTCGCTGGGTTCTTGGATTGAGTATTACGAACACTTGCAATTTACGTTATTGCGCATAGTTAGCGTGCATCGATTGAGTAGCGCGCGCTGCAAGGGTTTTGCCTCGCTCGATTGTAGCTTTCAAGCGCCATTCGGCTAGTGCGTGCTGCGAGGGTTGAGTGGTATCGAGTGCTAAAAGCGACCCCGATCAGACTCAGCCCGTTGAGCGCGGCTTAGGGGGCCATTCGGCTAGTGCGTGCTGCGAAGGCTGAGTGGTATCGAGTGCTAAAAGCGACCCCGATCAGACTCAGCCCGTTGAGCACGGCTTAGGGGGACATTCGGCTAGTGCGTGCTGCAAGGGCTGAGTGGTATCGAGTGCTAAAAGCGACCCCGATCAGACTCAGCCCATTTAGCGCGGGTTAGGGGGCCATTCGGCTAGTGCGTGCTGCGAGGGCTGAGTGGTATCGAGTGCTAAAAATGACCCCGATCAGACTCAGCTCGTTGAGCGCGGCTCAGGGGGCCATTCGGCTAGTGCGAGCTGCGAGGGCTGAGTGATATCGAGTGCTAAAAGCGACCCCGATCAGACTCAGCTCGTTGAGCCTGTCTTTTATTGTTGTGTTGCTCTGCACTCAGAAGATTTAAAGGAAGAAACAAGAAGCTTCTCATTTAATGATCATGATCCCGCGGTTCCTCGCCTGCTCTGAATGAATTCGGCTGGTTCCGAGCCTCTGACGGGGGCGGCGGTGGCGTTTTTTCTCCGCGCTTCAAGAACTGCAGCATCAGTCCCTCCATATATCCTAAGCGTTGGTTCATAAGTTCCATTTCCTTCGCAAGATCGCGCCCGGCCTCCGGGGTCGGGTATTGGGAGGATGATCCGAGTTGTGCTTTACCTTTCTGTGGAGGGGGGTCGTCAGGCGTCACCCTTCCTTCCTCCACGTCATGTTCGTGGACCGTGGATCGAGTCCTCGCCACCATCTTTGCCGGTAAATTTGCTGGGACGGCCTTTTGCTCTATATCCCACAGACGGCGCCAAATGTGGGGGCGGAATTTTCCGAAGATCCCCTCCTGGGCCGGATTCTAGTCGATCCGGGCTTTTGAATTGGTTCCGGAGAGATGGCGTGGGCTTGGACTCTTTTCCGAGTTGATCTGATCGAACCGTCCGCTTCTCACCGCCTTTGCCGGGGTCCTTCGCTCGTTCAGGGTCCTGGCCTTCGGGTACCTGTCACTCACACCAGTGTGGTGCCGGCTAACGCCCCTCCGACGCTCAAGTCAGTACCACTTCTCCAGATAGGGAAGAAGAAGAAGAGGAACTTGGAATGCTTGAACTTTTTAGAGGAGATAGAGTTTTGGGTTTTTCGCATACCTTAGGAGGGAGGGATATCCTCCCTTTTATAGTGAGAGTGGGAGCGCCGATCAGGACCTTAGGAAGTGGCCATAACATAATATGGAATCTTCTACGTGGCCTACGGGTCTTGGACACGTAGCGTCTAGGGATCATCATTGTCCTGTAACGGCTTTTCTGACGCGTTGTCCTTTTTGGTGTCAGATAATATTCCCTTTGTTAACTGTCTCTCATTGGGGAAGAAGCTCATGACCGACCTGCCGTTCAATCATGAACCCCGTTGTGCCCTTCGACCGAGGTGAGCTGCTGCAGTCTCGACTGTTCTCATGGTTACGCGAAAATAGCTTCAGCACTCTGGTCGGGCAATTTTATCCGTGTTGAGTCATAGTAGGGCATATGACTTGGCCGTCCTGACTCTCCTTCGTTTTTCTCATTCGCTCACATCTGGGCCAGTCAGGCCCATATGCTTTGCGGGCAGTGGTGCCCCATCCTGGTGTCGCCCGATGGGCCCGAGCTCGTGATCTGGCTCGTGGGCTTATCGGTTGAGAGATGGGCCATGCTGTGTTTTATCTTGGTTAAATTCGCCTCCTACAACTATATATATATATATTTTTTAACAGTGATGATTTTGTTTTTAAAAATATGAAATCCATAATGGTCAAAATTAAACAATTATAAATGTTTTTTAAAAAATAAAAATAATTAATGAGATCTGAGAAGTTCTTAGAAGACAGTTATGAAGAAAAATTCTTGTGTATTAATATGGCCTTATAGTGCAAACATGGCCTTATTAGTTAGATGTATGCACATCCGCACGTAATTGAATTGTATAAGTTGTTATAGATTATAATTGAAAGGTAAACAAAAGTCTATATTATTATAAACAATTCTTTTAAAACAAAAACAATGTTTGAAAACTGGAGTTCTATTATGTATATTTTATGTTTTTTAAATAAAAAACATATTATTGTATTTCTACGTTTACTTATTTTTCATATAACATTTCCCTTTCCAATTTGAAATACACTTTTATGTACCTTTTTAATAATTTAATAATCATTTACGATGTGTATACCTCCATACATGAGATTTATATCTTGTTAATTTTTTGGATGTACGTGCACTCATCCGTCATTGAATTATATAAGTTAATTTATATTATAATTCGAAAATAAACAAAAGTCCATATTATTATAGGCAATTCTTCAAAAACAATAACAATGTTTGATAATTGGGGTTCTATTATGTATATTTCATATTTTGAAATAAAATAATATATTGTATTACTTTATATTATAATTGAAAGATAAACAAGAGTCCATATTATTATAAGCAATTCTTCAAAACAAATAGAATATCTGATAACTGGGGTTCTATTGTGTATATTTTATATTTTGAAATAAAGTATATTATTTTATTTCAGTATACACTTATTTTTTACAACTCGAAATATATATCCTCATATACTTTTTTAGTCATTTAATAGTCATCTTAGGGATGTATATACCTCAGTAGGTGAGATATATACCTTGTTAATTTTTGTAATATTTACTAAAAATGAGTATATTAAATTCAAAAGAGCTCGGCTACATAGGCCCCATTATATAAGCCCCACTCATAGGCCCCATGATGTATCAAATTTTTATTGGATGTCTAGTTGTTCTTTATAAAAGGGCAAAAAATCAAAGTACGGAACTACCCCTATTTCTAACCGTTTCTTCTAATACACATCCACCACTTAAAAAAACTATTCCCGCTAACCTACTCATCATCGTCGAACGGCGTCACCACTTTTGGATTCCTTTCATTGCTCTCTATCATATGAGAGGTGGTTCGACTACCTTTTTGGTCCTCCTCCGGATTCCACATTTTTCAACCTTCATATCCACTTTTTGATGAATGTAAGTAACTTTTGATAAAACATTAAGATCATATAAAAAAGTCAGTTACATTTCGTGCATATAACTTAGTTTCAAAATATATTATACAAATAGTTCAGTTAACTGAATTTTATTATTTAATGCATGTAAACATTTGTTATATTTCAAATATATAACTGTCTTACAAAATATAATGCATAAATGTTCATATTAGTTTGAAAATGTAATACAACTATATGCGAATATAACATCAAAACTCTATCAAATCTTTCAAAAAACATATTTAAATCAAACACCAGATTCAAAGAAAAAATTATAACCAAAAGTCATATCAAAGGCTACCATATTTAATATGAAACATCAAATTCAAGAAAAAATGTAATAAAAAAATAAAAAGAAAGGTCATACATGAATCAACGGACATTGAAAACGATAGGCAAATCGATCAACTGCACAAAAAGAGCTAATTACATTCGTGAATATAACTAACTTTTACAATATATTCATATAATTACATTCATAAATGTAACTATTTATAAAAAGTGTATAAATCTACAAATTAATTTGAAATGTAATTATCTTTAGAAAATTAATGCATATAAGTTCAATAAAATTATGAATATGTAATTGACTTTAAATATTAACAATAGCATTTGAGATTCAAACTTCAACATCAAAACATCAGATCACAAAAATATGTAAAAAATATCACATAAACTAATGCAATTGGTTTGTTAGATACATTTGAAATGTATCTGAATTTCAAAAAAAAAAAACGGTGGAGATTGAGGTTGGAGGAGGTGGAGGCTGGAGGAAGGCTTGAAAGGTAGTCAAACCACCTCTCATATAATAGAGGACAACGAGAGGAATCCAGAGGTGGTGACGTTGGTTAACAGAGATAAACAGACAGACCGGAATGATTTTTTAAAGTAGTAGATGACTTAGGAGGGTATAATGGGTAATGTCATCAATGCCACCTCATGGGGCTTACATGGGGCCTATGTAATGGGGACTGTGAATCATTTTCCATTTCAAAATGGTGTAATATTTCCTATTTTACAACATTAAAACATATATATATATATATATATGATAACTGCATTTGGGGTTGTATTTGGAACTGTACCTAACATTAAGTGAATATTCATTCAGAGTTATATTAAAAATGAAATAACAAAAAACATTTATTCTTTCTCTTACAAGGACAGTAATTTTTGAAATGTTTTAGACTCAAATCATTTTTGCTAATCACTGCTCATTAAAAAAAAGATTATCGAACCCCCTAAAAACAATCTAATCAATAAAAAGAACACTGCCCTAATTGGGATTAGGGATCTGTTTATAAATCTTGGAATAGGATGAGAGACCTGTTTATAACACAGATAGGGTCTATTTCTGAAACCGGTGGAACCTGGGGACGGATCTGTAGAAAGCCCAGGAAAAGACAAAACCGGCCGTCTTTTCTCAGGGAGTTGGCTGTAAATACGAAGGACCTATTTATAACGCATGAAGGGGCCTCTTTGTGAAACATATAAAATATGGGGGTGTATATGCCAAATCACAGTTCATTTAGGGGTCGGCAATGGGCCGGGCTTGGGTTCGGGCCCACGGGCGGGCCTACGAGCCCAAATTCAAAACATTTTATTTTTTTATTTTACATTTTTTATTTGTATATAATGTTAAAATAACACAAAATTTAAAGTATAATGTTGAAAAAATAATTTATATCTATTGAATTTTCAAAATAAAAATATTAAATGAATTTATTACTTACAAAAATGAATAACTACATGTATCTAACTAGGTTGACACCTACATAAATAATAATAATTTGTATAACTTAACCACAATTCAAATAAATATTACACGTTAATAGTTTATTGGATTATCCTCCACGGGCCTACGGCCGGGCCTACAGGCCAACCCGAACGGGCTGGGCTCGGGCGGGCCTACGGGCCGGGCCGGGCCGGGCCTGGGCCCCAGAACCAGGCCCAAGCCCGACCCTTCCTGAAAACGGTCCGGGCCTGCCGGCCCGCGAACGGGCCCGGGCCGGGCTTTCGGGCCTCGGACCTATTGAAGACCCTTAAGTTCATTTGTCTCGTCTCAATTTTAGGTAATAGGGTATAGAAAATAATATAATATATATAGTATACAAATAATAATGATTACAACTGATTTCATATTTATTTAATACATAACCCATACAAATAATAATGATTTCATATATAGTAGCAATCTTCCACTAGGCTGGGTAGAGGAAGTTGCTAGTCGTGTGTGCGTGCGCTCTGTATACCTCTGTATTCGTCAGTGAAGAAATAGAGAGAAGTGTGGGACATAAAAGATATTTTAACATTTTTTAATGCCTTTTTTTTCTCTTTGAGTTGAAAGAGTCCTGACAATGATGGATATATATATATATATATATATATATATATAGAGTAAACCGATAATATGCGGTTGTGCGATCGCGATCGCGGGCCGTTCGATCCGTGATCGACGGCCGCAGTATATCACGAGTGTATATATATATATATATATATATATATATATATATATATATATATATATATATACACGCTCGCGATTAGGTGCGGCGAACGGCGGGTGCGACCGCAACGTGGGTCGTTCGATCACGGGTCCATCGCATCCGACGGTCGATGTGAATCGCATCCGACCGTCCGATACGATGGACCCGTGATCGCTGCCGCACCCGCTGTTCGCCGCACCTAATCGGTTCCATATATATATATATATATATATATATATATATATATATATATATATATGGCTGATTACCTGCGGCGAACGGCAGGTGCGGCGTCGATCACGGGTCAATCGCATCGGACGGTCGGGTGCGATTCACGTCGACCGTTGGATGCGATGGACCCGCGATCGAACGGCCCACGTCGCGGCCGCACCCGCCGTTCGCCGCACCTAATCGCTCGCCTATATATATATATATATATACACGCGAGCAATTATGTGCGGTGAACGGCGGGTGCGGCCACGACGTGGGTCGTTCGATCGCGGGTCCATCGCATCCAACGATCGATGTGAATCGCACCCGACCGTCCGATGCGATGGACCCGTGATCGACGCCGCACCCGCCGTTCGCCGCACGTAATCACCCCTATATATATATATATACGACCGCGATGAGGTGCGGCGGCCGCACCGTGCGGCAGCCGTCCGATCGCGAGTCCATCGCATCCAACGGTCGACGTGAATCGCACCCGACCGTCCGATGTGATGGACCCGTGATCGACGGCCGTGGTCGACGCCGCACCGTGCGGCCGCCGCACCTAATCGGCCCTCTATATATATGCGTGCGTACGCGCGTTCTTGCATGCGTGCGAGCCCGTATGCGTGCGTATCTGAGTCTTTGACATTTCTAGTCTATTTTAAGTATTTTTATGTGTTTGTATGTGGTTATACTCACTCCTATTGATACCCTTACCTTGCAGACCTCGTCGGATGGGATGTGCATCGATCCGGGTATCGGTGAGTGGTTCGATCCAACACTTTGGGATGCGCTCGATGCACGCCGCCGTGCATTGTGCATCCTTGGGGCATCTCGACCCCTAAATATGCTAGATATTTGCATGTTAGGGTTGTATAGCTCGTATATTGTGTAGAACCTCCTAGTCTACCCTATACTTGCATATGTATGTATTCATGTTTGAATAAACGTGTTTTCATGCGCCCCTTGTGTTTTGGGCATATATTTTCGAATGAGTGTATGGATGTATAGAATATGAATGCCTTAGGTAGTATTGTAATACTCCTCTCCCCCTATATTAATTATATCCAGCATGTTAAACCTTGTGTTAATAACCGGATGCGTACTAATATTCCTTTACGATTAGACTGGAGGAATGGTGTAGTTGTTGCACCCATCTGTTGGGGAAAAGCTAGGACCAGCTTTTCGGAGAGGATGAGACTTTCCCTCTCTCTCGCCCTCCCTCTTTGCGTAAACTGAGTAAGTAGATATGATTCCTACTTGACTCAGGTTCGCTTGGGATTATCGGTATGCACCCCCTTGGAGTTGGTGATATCCAACGCCTGCTTGAGTCATCTTTTACATGATTGAATGTTTATTATGACCTTATAAGCATGTTTAAGTGGGTCATACCTTGTATGCATATTGTATGATTTGTTGTTTATGATGTAAATCCATTTTAGGGAGTACCCCTATAGTAATATATATATATATATATATATATATATATATATATATATATATAGACTCGTGATTACGTGCGCTCGTGCGGTCGGTGCGGATTCAACGTGCGTCGTCCGATCGCGGGTCAATCGCATCGGACGGTCGGGTGCGATTCACGTCGACCGTTGGATGCGATGGATCCGCGATCGGATGACGCACGTCGAATCCGCACGTCCGCACGCTACCGCACGACTATATATATATATATATAGGGCCGATTAGGTGCGGCGTCGATCGTGGGCCGTCGATCACGGGTCCATCGCATCGGATGGTCGGATGCGATTCACGTCGACCGTTGGATTCGATGGACCCGCGATCGAACGGCCCACGTCGCGGCCGCACCTGCCGTTCGCCGCATCTAATCGCCCCCGTATATATATATATATATATATATATATATATATATATATATATATATATATATATATATATACGGGGGCGATTAGATGCGGCGAACGGCAGGTGCGGCCGCGACGTGGGCCGTTCGATCGCGGGTCCATCGAATCCAACGGTCGACGTGAATCGCATCCGACCGTCCGATGCGATGGACCCGTGATCGACGGCCCACGATCGACGCCGCACCTACCGTTCGCCGCACGATATCAGCACCCTATATATATATATATATATATATATATATATATATATATATATATATATATAGGGTGCTGATATCGTGCAGCTCGTGCGCTTAGGGGTCCACCGTGCGGGAAGCCATCTGGTCCGTTCGATTTGAGTGCATTCATCGTGTGGTGGTCGTGAGTTTGAGATATAACAAAGGATCTCAAATGGAACCGGCTGAATCGGTAGGAAATAAAAACAAAAACAAAAACAAAAACTCCCTTTCTCTTCCCTGTGTTTTCTCTGTATTAAACCCCT
Source organism: Acorus calamus (assembly GCA_030737845.1). Lineage (NCBI taxonomy): Eukaryota > Viridiplantae > Streptophyta > Magnoliopsida > Acorales > Acoraceae > Acorus > Acorus calamus. The sequence continues at coordinate 4,437,930 of CM060874.1, read as the reverse complement.
CTCTCATTCGCTCATATTGAAACTCCCTCTCTCTTCCCTGTGTTTTCTCTGTGTATCACCCATCAGAACATCTTCGCTCTTATTGCACTCGTCCTAGCGCGCGTACATCCCCGTCCCTTCCTCCACCCCTCGAAGGCACCCTTCCCGGCACACCGCACCGACATCCCCTTCCAGCACCCTTCCCCGGCATCCCCTTCAGCGGCATCCCCTTGCATACCTTCAGCGGCTTCCCCTTCATCGATCCACTGTAAGATTATAGCTTACCTTCTTTGATTTGCATTGATGATTTAGGGTTTAGATTTTTTTTAAGGGTTTCTAAGTTTTGTATTTTGTGTTTTTTTTTATGGGTTCTTAAGTTTTGTTTTTGAATGGTTTTTTATTATTTGGGTTGATTAGTTATTTTGTATGACAATGTCATACTTTTCAACATTGTGTTTGAGGAGGTAACGATGAATGACCTATGGAACCAGGAAAAATAATTGAATAAAGGCGTGCAATAACTTTCTTAATAGATTGCTACTATATTTTTCTAAAAAAAAAAATGGTATGTTGGATGCTTTATGCATTTGGGAAAATAAATAATTCTGAAAAAGAGGTCGTTTGGAAGTGTGTTAGTGTGTAATAACTGATAATGTGGGTTTTCTGTATTATTAGTTCTTTTGCAAGCTTTTATCCCCTGTTTTGAGTGTCATACATGGATTCCACTTGTGGGTGTGGATTTTATGTGATTGACATTTATGAAGTTGCAAAAATCTCTTCTTTTTCCTGGATTTTGGTGAATATGTGGTAATGAAAAGATCTGTTGTGTATTTAGTTTCAGGTCATTGGTTTTACTGCTGACTAAATCAGATAACTCTCATGTTGTGTCTGCTGTATTTGATTATGTGTTGTCTATCAAAAACTATGAAAAAAACATAAACATATTTCATTTATGCCCCATTTATACCCTTTAAGATTCCAAGTATACACATAACTTTAATGAAAGATCAAATTAATTCCTATGTCGCATATACATAAACATGGATAAGTATAAACTCCATGAGATCCTATAGTTTCACTTTTATGGCTGGTCCTGGTCACTGTTTAAATTCATCTATATTTAACACTCCTATGCCCACTCAATAGATGATCCTTTGGCCTTCCTGTTTCTATGACTGATTATGTTTCAATGTATATGTGAATCAGTCACCAGAAGAGTTGACCATTAAACAAGGTCTCATGACAGAAGAATACAACAGACTCAACCTGTTTAATATATCAACCTCAACCTGTTTAATACATCAACATGTTTAGTACATGAAACATGAACCATTTTATTTTACCCTTCTTGATTTACATTGATGACTTAGGGTTTCAAGTTTATTTTTTCTTTTAAAGGTTCCTATGTTATGTTCTTGAAGGGTTTGTAATTTTTTGGATTGATTAGTTATGGGTTTTTTGTTTAGGGTTAATGAATATATAATATTGGGTTAATGAGTTTGGATTTGAGCATCCTATTAATTGAGATAGAAAACAGGGGAAATGTCCAATGATTTACAACAATTTTTTAACAGGTCTAATTGTTTGGAAAACGGAATAGTGTTAACAAGACTTAAAAAATTATTTGCTTATCCAAGAAGAATGTTTCTTAACATAATGACTGTGCCAACTCCATTTCTAAGATTAAAAAAAACATGAGATTGATAATTGAACATTACCATTTCCTCAACTATAAGAAGCTTTATTACAGGCATGCATAATGACATTAAATATTTTAGTGAGCAATCATGCATAATCATTGAAATAAGTGAATATCCTTTTGGTAGTAGCCTCACAACATATCACAAAACATTGTTTGATGAAAATGGCTTATGAGTATTGTTTGATGGTAAGTAAATTATTTCTCTTCTTTGTTGTCATGTTACAGTTAAAATGTTTAGTGGAGATGATGATACACGTGAAGAAACTCTTGAGAATTTAGAATCATTTTATGGTGTTCATAGTAGTTTGTGGATTCCGGATGTAGATGAACAATGTAAACCAACCATGGGAAAGCAGAGAAGTTCTATGTGAATTATGCAAAAATTTCATGCTTTTCTGTTCGAAAGTCATCCACAAAATATCGTAATAATGATGGTGCAAAAGAACTTTATTTGAGAGAATTTGTTTGTTCTAAAGAAGGATTTAAAAAATCTTTCAATATCAAACAATCCCGAGGACATGTGAGATTAGGTTGCAAGGCTAAAATTAGTTTAATGAAAGATGGTGAAATATGGAAGGTGCACAATCTTGTTCAAGGTCATTCCCATATTTTGTGTACTCCCAGAAAAACACACCTCTTGAGATCACATAGAGAAGTAACAAATGCTCAAAAATCTTTTATTGACACATTAAAAGGAGCTAATGTCAGCACTGCACAAGCCATGTCTATTTTGGGTATGGATTCAGGAGGGTATGAGGAGGTTGGATGCACGGAGAGAGACATTCGAAACTATATAAGTAAAAATCGAAATGAACGCAAGGATTATGATGCAGAATTATTTCTGAACCACTTCAAGGAAAAATCTGAAATGAATCCATCTTTTTTTTTGCGTTATGAGGTGGATAAAGACAACAAGTTGACACACTGTTTTTGGGCCGATGGGGGTGCAAGAACGGCCTACGGTCATTTTGGAGATGTAGTTGTGTTTGACACAACTTATAGCACAAACAAGTATTCTCTAATATTTGCACCTTTTACTGGAGTGAATCATCATTTTCAATCCATTAATTTTGGTTGTGGCTTGTTGAATGATGAGAAGATTGATTCATTTATGTGGCTTTTTAAAAAATGGCTGGAAGCAATGGGAAATAGTACTCCAAAAGCATTCATAACTGATCAAGATCCGGCAATTGGGGCTGCAATTGCATATTTGTTTCCTCATGTGCCTCACAGATTTTGCATTTGGCACATAATGAAGAAGGTAACAGAGAAAGTTAGTCCAGTTTCTTATAGAAGTGATTTTTTGGAGCCCTTCAAAGCATGCGTATATGATTCAGAAACTTCAGATGAATTTGAAGAAAAGTGGTGGGGGATAATTAGAAAATTCAAGTTAGAGCAGAATGAATGGTTGGCAACAATGTATCTTATCCGTGAAAAGTGGATTCCATTATATTTTAAAGACATTTTCATGGCAGGAATGAAGAGTAGTCAACGAAGTGAATCCCAAAATTCTGTTTTTGATAAATACTTCAACAAAAATAACAGTCTCATAGAGTTCATTCATCTTTTTGAAAGGGCATTAGAACGACAAAGGTACAATGAACTAGTGGCTGATCATGGGACATTTGATAAAAGTCCAGAACTTGCCACAAATTATGTTATTGAATCTCAAATGGCGAAACGATATACTCACAAGATTTTTTACATGTTCCAAAAAGAAGTTATATCTTCCATGCAGTTTGGATCAATTATGAAATTGTCAGAAGATGTTCAAGTTCATATTGTTAAAAGAGTGGGGATGGGGGATTCATCTAGTTTTCATGAAGTTTCGTTTAATCCCTCATCTAAAGAAATCAATTGCTCATGCAAAAAGTTTGAGAATGAAGGCATTCCATGTTCTCATATTATTGTTGTTTTGAGAAACAATTACCTGGATTGCTTGCCTGAAAATCTCATCCTTGAAAGATGGACTATCACAGCCAAATCGAGGTCAATATATGATAAGGATGGATTAGAACTTCAAGCACATAGTACATCAGGTCAGTCAAGTGGTTGCAAGAACATTGAGATTGTACGTGGTTTTGCAGAATGTTTGAATAATGCTCCTGTTGAAGTGTGCAACGTAGCGAAAGATATGTTGGTTGAATTGCAAAAAATGAAGGCATCACACAATGCAAGTGGCAGTAACATCCCACCACATTGTACTAACATGTCAATTCCTTCAATTGTGAATGTTCATCCCCCAAATATTTCAAAACCCAAAGGCAGTGGAAAAAGATTGAAGGGGGGCAAGGAAATAGCGATGGAAGAGATGGGTAAGAGAAGAACTTGCAGTGTATGTGGTAAAAAGGATAAACACAACGCACGTACTTGTCCCAAATTGAAAGAAATGTAAGTCTAGAATCCTTTTTGAGATAACATTTTTTCATTCCATATTTTCTTCGTGAAGAATGATAGTTTGTGATTATTTCAGGTTATCACTAAATACTGAAGATAATTCCATTCCATTAAATGAAACTCCTGCTTCTAATATTTGCACGTACAGACACATGGTAAACAATTTTTCTCAATGTTGAAGTCCGTTTGGTCAGTTGTTTTATGAGTTTTAACTAATACTTGCCTCAATTTAAATCATTGTAGACTCTAGATAATGAACGTCAGAATACATCTCGGAGACTAAGCTTTGATCTTAACACTGGTATGGTTGTAACGAAAAGCCTAAATGATGATGATATCTTGTCTTCAATTTACTTCAACATGCAGGTCTTCATCACATTTATCATTTTTTATATGTATTGCAGATCATGGGAGTTCAAATATCTAATAGTAGATGAAAAAGCCAGAACAACAAAAGAACGAGATGTCTTTTTTGGACATTGATGTATAAGAAATCATGTAATTATTTCAATGATGTAACCACAATACTTTTGTAATTTTGTAGAACAACATTTCAATTTACTAGATGTGTACATGTAACCATTTTTTGGATTTGTTATCAACATCTCTGTATGTGTTTTAAGAAACAGTTACCAACATAAGACTAACTAGTTATATATTTGTGTGAAGTTACTTAACTATCTCTGAGAATAAATTACATACATACACGATTTGACTTATTTCATATTTTAAAGTTACCAACATATCTGGATGTGTTTTAAGATACAGTTACATATATAATACTAACTACTTACATAGTGTGAGTTTGTTCATCCAATGTTGAGTTTTTCTTGTCAATTTGACCAACATCTTCATCCTTTTCAACAAATTTATCTTGTTTGGAGGAGGACATCGAATATCCATTAGAATCATCTTCATCTTCATCCCACTTCATACCCGATTGTGCATTATGGAATGATTTCATCCACATATGAATTTCTGTTGTCAATCGGGAGTTCTCACCTGTGAGTCGGTCATTTTCTTTCATCAGTCTCACATTTTCCTCAAACAGTCTGTCTCTTTCTACTTTGATGGATTCCAAGCTATCTTTGTTTGATTCTTTTTTTTGATCTTGTGTAGCCTTTTTTGAAAGAAACCTATTTTCCACATCGCGAGGCACAAGTCTTTCAATCACCTATAAACAGCAACATTGAAATTAATGTCCACAACTTTCAAAGTTATATTGACCTTAAAATACATATAATCTGAATAATAAACAAGCCAATATTAAACATACACTTACTTGGAAGTCTTTCATCCCCTCAATTAGGTTAGCCGCTGAATTTTTTCGATGATGTTTGATTGATTCCCATTTGAAAAGTCGGGGAACTTTATCGCGTGCAATGGACTTGGGTTTCACAATATTGCTATGCTCGAAGACAAACACCTGTCAAAATAAAAATTTAAATATTACAAATGAGTTTTGTTTGATGTAATTAACATAAGAAGGATGACTTACATTGATGAGAATAGCACACCCATTGATATATCCTGCGGTTTGACTTTCCCCTCTTTTTTTTCTTCTTACCCGATCAGACGCATCGGGTATGTGCTTTATCAAAAATCTATGCACAGCATCTGCCCATGCATAGTCCTGTAGTCTTTCAATCTCATCGACATAGCTCAGCAGTTGAATAGGTAACGAGAAATTAGTTTGAGGAAAAAGAACAGTGGAAAATAACAAAACAACCATCATCTTCGTGAAATCTTCCAATGGCCCTAACTCCTCATACATTAGTCGCTGGAGATGCCTTACTATTACATTTGTTGTTGGAAGAGATTTATCAAAAAACCTTTTTTGGAACTCTGTACACTCACCGTGCTTTTCAAAGTCAACAATATCTCCATAACTACTCAAGCCTAGGATTAACGCACAATCGGAGACTTTGAAGGGGATAATTGAATTTCCTAGTTTGAATCCTTTTCTTCCTTTCTCCCATACTGCACAACTTTCTTCCAAGATGATTCTTTCACACAAAAGATTGGGCATCTTAAGAAAATGCCCAAACGGTGTCCTATTCATTGCTTTCATATGCCGTTCTTGGAGTTCTAACTTTTGAACAATCTTGAGAAATTTGGTCGGGTAACATCTCATGTTCAATGTATTTTGACCAATTTTAACTTTATCCTGTCAAATTGTTTATAGATATAAAAATAAGAAATATGTTGAGTTTTGGCTTAAGGTGATTAAAGTATCAAAATAAAGAAAGTACTCATCATAATTTAAATTACCTTTTGTATGGTCTTTTTGTTTGTCAGGGATCTCAAATTCTTTGAAATGCTTTTTTCATTTGATTTTGTCGAAGAAGGCTTGGTAGATTGTTTGGCTTTTTTAAGTGGTTGCTCATGTTTTTCCTTTTTCGAAGTTGCAGCAAGCCTCTTACGTCGAGCCATATCTGAAAAAATTGACAAATCATAGATAATATTAATTATATCAGTATGTTATGTACCTACAAGAGTGCATATTCATAGGTGATGATGGAGTGGAGTTGATACATTAGATACATGCAGATACTTTTGTAGATGCTACTATCATCTGGCATAGAATATAAAATATCTAAACAGACTATACTATGCCAATATATACTTCATATAATAATGTATACATACAGTTGATTCAAAAAGTTGGAAACACACAAGGTCAAATAGCCAATCAGTCCTACCCCATATCACGAAGAAAATATGGAAGGGAATTGGAAAGTCAAACAAAACAATCCAAATCGCCAACCCCAACTTCCACCAAAAAAAAAACCAACCCCATCAACATAAATGTAACTGAGGTCTAATTCATATATATAAAGCCAGTCAGGCAATCTTAACACAACATAGTAACAAAAACAACATGCAAACTAAAAAACATCAATCAGTCAACAAGATATTTATGAGACAGCAACAAATGATAGTACTCAAAATACTATAACATTTGGATACTATTTCTAAAGAACAATGAGTGCTCAATTCATTAACATTTTTTTTTTTGGAAATGGTAGACCTTTTGTAACTAACAAAAGAGTTACAATTGGTTCAAAAATACTCCAAAGAGGGGAGCAAAAGAAACTAGGAACAAGATACATAAAATGAAAAGAAGAAACCCAGAATGATCACAAAAGGTTTGCGATCCATCTGGGAGCAGAGTGGGGAAGAATCTACTGAATCTATGTAACCAACCATTATTCATCAAATAAAGAAAGACAAGTCCACAATCAGTCTATAGTGTGACACATCAAGAACAAACATAGCTAATATAAAGTGTAATACACCAAGAAGAAACATAGCTGATACACAAGATTGTTGACATTAAGAAGAAACATAACTCATACAAAGATGAAATGAAAACAGGACATACAACAAGCCACATGTATAAAAATTTGTTGAAAGTGATCTAGTAAGATTTCTAGCAAACACTATAAAAATATTCAGCAAATCCATAATTAAGGAAAGTGGTGCATCCAGCTTACATTGAGAATATCCTTGGAAACACAGACTGAAGATCATGAGGGAAGCTCAAAATCCTTCAAATCCATGGCAATTTCTACTCCAATTTACAAGTTCTTTGTATCAAACTATCATAATACATGCATCAAATCTTGGTTACCAAAAAAAAAAAAAAAAGAGAACAAGGACAATTGATCAGAACTTACACTCTTACAGTGTTATTTAGATTCCTGTAAATTATTTTTATATTACTGTAAATTTCATCGCAAAACAAATTTCAATTATATAACAATCAAATTATCATGAAACTAGATTGACTATAAGATAAAACATGAGTGGACTTGGTGATTAACATAAGAAGCACACCAATTTACTGAATCAATGTAAATCAAGAAGGGTAAAATAAAATGGTTCATGTTTCATGTACTAAACATGTTGATGTATTAAACAGGTTGAGGTTGATATATTAAACAGGTTGAATCTGTTGTATTCTTCTGTCATGAGACCTTGTTTAATGGTCAACTCTTCCGGTGACTGATTCACATATACATTGAAACATAATCAGTCATAGAAACAGGAAGGCCAAAGGATCATCTATTGAGTGGGCATAGGAGTGTTTGTTAGACCTGTGCCATTTAGAGTCCTAATTTCGATCGGAGTCGCTAAAATTTTGATCTTTAGTTACCTAAGAGGGTTTGAAGACTCTGATTAATAAATCTAACTGCATATTATGGGTCCTGGTACTGTTTTGTACTGCCCATAAAATTTTCTTTTAATTCCGATAACGTTTTTGGAATTATGCAGTTTTGGATTGGTATTCGGATTTGATTTTATTAAAATCCAAGATGATGAGCTAAAAATCCGATATTATTACGAGATGTTCAGTTTTGAGATAGCTTCCATATAGAAGTGGAATTGGATCAACTGGATTCGTATATCAAAAGTTATGGGTATTTTTCCGTATATACCCCGAAGTTGAGAAATCCAGGCAGCAGCCCTGTAAGATGTTCAGCCTAGATTTATAAATAGCTGGAGAGGTTATTTGATCTGGGTGTAAACATGAAAGCTGTAGATAATCTTCTTAGCTTTCCAATGCCACTGGAATCGTGCAATTTGGAGCTGTATTGAGGAAGTTATTGCCGTTTAAGTGAAGGCTGCGCAGAGGTTTTAAGTCCGAGGATGACTTGGTCATTTACTTGACCTTTGCTTATTTAATCCCCAAATGTGCACGACTTTGGGTCTCTCCTCCTCTCTTTTCTGGTCCAGCCCCCCCTTTTGTGTGTGTTTTGGGTGGAGGAGGTGATGGTGGTGGAGAAGAAGATCAAGAAGGAGTGGAAAAGGTGTGTTTATGTTGTTGTTGTGCTTTGTTATCCTCCCTTCTTAATCCATCTTCCTCAAGCTCCCCCTCATTGTTTTCCCCTCCCCTTTGGACAGCAGCCCCCCATGTGTTTGTTGAAATGCCACAAAGGCTTAGATGAAGCAAGAAGAGCTAGGAAGAGGTGGTGGTAGCGGCGGTTGCGGTCGAGGTGGGCATGGGTGTGCTTGCGAGCCCCTCCATCTCCCCCTTCCTTTCCCCCTCTCCTTTTGGTGAGTTTTCCCTCTTCTTTTGGTGGTTTTTATGCATGCTAGGGTGCTTGGGGAGTCATGCATGCCATGTGGTTGAGTTTGGGTGCATGTGGGGGGCATGGGAGTTGGTTTGGAGGCTTGGGCGCGCGGGTCCGCGCGCGTGGGCGCGCGCGGGTGCACGCGGGGGTCGGGCGCGCGGTTGCGCGCGGGCGCGCGCGGTCTGCGCGCGGCAAGCGCGCAGTGCGCGCGGGTGGTGCTCGCAGGCGCGCAGGAGCGCGCCTGGGCGCGCGGCAGTGCGCCGGGGGTGTGCGGGAGTGCGTGCGCGTGTGCGCATGCGTGCGTATGAGTGCGGGGGCCACGCGTGTGGCTGCCCGGGGGTTCGGATGGGTGTCAGGGTGCTCGGATATGCGTGCGTACGCGCGTTCTTGCATGCGTGCGAGCCCGTATGCGTGCGTATCTGAGTCTTTGACATTTCTAGTCTATTTTAAGTATTTTTATGTGTTTGTATGTGGTTATACTCACTCCTATTGATACCCTTACCTTGCAGACCTCGTCGGATGGGATGTGCATCGATCCGGGTATCGGTGAGTGGTTCGATCCAACACTTTGGGATGCGCTCGATGCACGCCGCCGTGCATTGTGCATCCTTGGGGCATCTCGACCCCTAAATATGCTAGATATTTGCATGTTAGGGTTGTATAGCTCGTATATTGTGTAGAACCTCCTAGTCTACCCTATACTTGCATATGTATGTATTCATGTTTGAATAAACGTGTTTTCATGCGCCCCTTGTGTTTTGGGCATATATTTTCGAATGAGTGTATGGATGTATAGAATATGAATGCCTTAGGTAGTATTGTAATACTCCTCTCCCCCTATATTAATTATATCCAGCATGTTAAACCTTGTGTTAATAACCGGATGCGTACTAATATTCCTTTACGATTAGACTGGAGGAATGGTGTAGTTGTTGCACCCATCTGTTGGGGAAAAGCTAGGACCAGCTTTTCGGAGAGGATGAGACTTTCCCTCTCTCTCGCCCTCCCTCTTTGCGTAAACTGAGTAACTAGATATGATTCCTACTTGACTCAGGTTCGCTTGGGATTATCGGTATGCACCCCCTTGGAGTTGGTGATATCCAACGCCTGCTTGAGTCATCTTTTACATGATTGAATGTTTATTATGACCTTATAAGCATGTTTAAGTGGGTCATACCTTGTATGCATATTGTATGATTTGTTGTTTATGATGTAAATCCATTTTAGGGAGTACCCCTATAGTAATATATATATATATTATTGTGCATGTGGCACATATTATCATGTTATGATTCTCCTCATATATATATATATGTGCGCATGCTAAACTAATTTGGCCTATCCGTAATAGGCGAGGGTATGACCCGCGGTCGGGTCGTACCCTATTAGTTAAAACACCAGCGATGTAATCGTCCCGTGCATCCGAGTGATGCATTCGTATCGAATTCTAAAGAATTCATCGTGGCATCGACTTTGTTAAACCGATAGCTACGGCATTAACTTGGGCCTACCTGGGCTAGGCGTGTGTCTGAACCGCCTATTGGGTTATGCCCCTGGCTTTTCTACACGAGTGTAGAGATAGTCCTCGCGTTCGAGTGACGCCTCCGTGAGGGAATACAAGAGTATGCGATATCATCGATATATGTGAGTAAGTACCAAGGGTAGTTGGCTTTCCCATAGGGTTCGCATTGCGAACGCAAGGTGCTTCCTCCTGACATCGTCATGAGTCGAAGCTACCCGACATAGAAGCTGTCCTGTAGGGTGCCACCACTTGTAGGTGCTACCGATGCGTACCGCGGTACACATCTAGGGAATGTACTGATCGTGGAAGGCCGACAGGTAGAGGCTGCACGGGAGATAGCTACCAAGTGATATTTCGGGCTTCAAGTCGTTCTCCCCTTCGTCGGATCCGAGTTGAAGCTGCCCGGTTCGTAGTTGTCCTGTGGGGTGCTCCCAGACGTATTTATGACACCTATTGGTGCGCCCATATGGTAGAGATAGCGGTCATGGAGAGGCTACCAGGTAGAGGCTCCCCGGGAGAGGGCTACCGGATGACGATGGGTGTACAGAAACTGAGTTCGTTTCAAAAGTCCCTAGAGCCACCCCTCTGGGGGCTTGGGTGAGGATGAGTTGTTGTCACGTCGCCAAGTGACCCAAATACCCATCGAGTATTCTCTGGGTTTGTTACTTTTGACGCTTGAGGTATCGAAGTATATCTCTACCTCGTAGCAGATGGACGCGTTTGTAGATACCCCAATTTTGACCGTGCAAAGAGACAGAAATACTTCAAGTAACACACGGAAATATCCCAGAAGTGGACACCAATAGAGAACCGAAGGTTCGGTAAACCGGAAACCCTAGAACCTTGACCTAGCCCTAAACCCTAATCCCAGCCTTGACCTAAACCTAAGGAAACCCTAGAACCTTGGCCTAGCCCTAAACCCCAAACCCTAGCCCTAAACCCTAAATCCCAGCCTTGACCTAAACCTAAACCGGAACCCTAAACCTTGACCTAACCCTAAACCTAAGCCAAACCCTAACCCAGACCTAAACCAAAAAAACCAAAACCCTAAAAGAACTAAATCCCTGGAAAGGGACGGCTATCCCTAACTAGCCGCCCCTCACTGGGCGGCTAGTTTACACTAGCCGCCCCCCTAACCGCCCCCTGGCCGACTTTGGACCAGTTCCCTGGATGGGACATAAAGCAATATTAAATGCTGATCATTGCGGCGGGTCATGACCTTTAGCCGCCCTCTCTTGGCCGGATCAAACCAAGTAGCCGACCCAAGCCACCGCTTGTCAGAGATGGGACGTTTGGCAGGTCATGATAGGGGCGGCTACCAGGAAGTAGCCGCCCCATCCTGGGCGGCTAGATCCAACTAGCCGCCCTTCACCTGTTCTCTGGCAGAAGGACCAGAGCATTAATGAGAGGTCCAATCAAAGCCAAACCACTCCATTGCCCTCGGGATATTTTCCTGCCCCTCTTTTACTATAAATAGCGGGGTCCCAAGCCCAAATATAACATCAACAAATCCACAAACAACCATTCCACACCAACATCCCACAATTCACATTCCCTTTTCACACTAGAAATCCCAAGAGAGAGAGAGAGAGCCCTTTTGTGAGAGAAACACCCATTCCCCACATAAAATACCCTCTCATCTCACCCTCCAAAAGCCCGGGCTAAACCTAGCTTAGCCTCTGCCCAAAACTAAACCCATTTCCTACCAAACCCCTGCCCAAATCAAACCAGACCTGGGACGGCTAAACCCTACTAGCCGCCCCTGACCAGACGGCTAGATCCAACTAGCCGCCCCCCTATACACACCCCATACTCACACCCCTTTGTCCCATAACTCCTTTAGTCAAGCCCGGGAGCAGAATAGGATTACCTGTTTTTCACCTCTGTGTACGGTATATCCGTGTCTCAGAGCGGAGACCCTACAAACTCCCCACGTAGGCGATCAAACCCAAACCCTTTCCTGTTTTTAGAAAAAGCAGGTGGCGATCACAAACCCCCCCTTGAATCCTCTTGAGCCGCTGTCGGGCGCCTCGACCAGGAACCACAACCCTCACCCCTTCCGAGGAGACGATCCGGCCGAGCCCGCCAGGGCACGCATCCGATCCGAACCCTCCGAAGAACCCCCACACACGCGCGGACCCCTTTTCGACGCCGACGGTGGGACCTCCCTCGTGAAAAACAACGAAAGGTAATCCTCTTCTGCCCCCTTTTACAAACTTGACTAAAATGCTATCAACCCTCTAGGAAGGTTAGAGTTTCTCACTCCTTGAATTAAATCCTCTTCTACTGTGCATTATAACATCCTTTACTGCTTTCGTAAGTCGCACACAGCTGCGCAATCCTTTACTGCTTTCGTAAGTCGCACACAGCTGCGCAATCCTTTACTGCTTTCGTAAGTCGCACACAGCTGCGCAATCCTTTACTGCTTTATTTACTGCTTTCAATCTGCATTCATCCCCCCACTCTACGTCATGGAATCCCACATGGAAGAGGAGATATTAGAGGAAAGGAATCACCAAGAGGGTCAGGCCACACAGTTCCTGACCCATCTAGAGGAAAGGATGGCTAGTCTAGGGTATCAAACGGTAGAGGACATGTTTCATGACCTCGTTGACTACCGTCATGCCAAGACCTCGAGACAGGAAACCCCTGTCGAAACCCCTAAATCCACTCCCAAAGCCCCACCAACACCCAGTCACTCGGTCAACCCGAGTGTCTTTTCATTCACCCCCCTTTCCCCCGCGAATCCAATGTTCCCGGCCGTTTCCACCCCAGGCCCCTACCAAACCACCCCAAACCCGGGACCGCTAGGCAGCCCTCCCCGGGGAGAAACACTGACGATACCATCCGGAGAATTCTCTCCGAGACTGGTCCCTCGGCCCCCAAACACATGTCTCTACATAACCTGAGACAAATCCCGTCAGTCCACCTACCGGAGGGATTCAAAATCCCCAAATTCCGCCGGTACAACGGTCGTGGAGACCCAGACATTCATTTGACTGCCTTTTATCTAGACGCACGCCCGTTTCTAGATAATCAACCTCTACTAGTCTTCCTCTTCCAGAAATCATTGGAAGGAGAAGCACTACAATGGTTCTCCACCCTCCCTGTAGATCACTTGTCGAATTTCTCGGCTGTAAGCGAGAAATTCTTGGGCCGCTACGGTTACCAGAGGATTAGGACCCCCTCTATTTCAGATCTAACCGTAGAGAGAATGAGGCCTAGGGAGGAATTCGAACAATACGTGTCTCGGTGGCGCACCCTTGTCCACCGAACCGGTCTGCAACTCACAGAATGTCAAGAAATTGACATGATGTTACAGAGCCTGAGTCCAGAGCTCCGTACGAGCCTTTCGTACGGAGACTGCACTACGTATCAACTTCTGATTGACCGCCACAACAGGATTTCCCGTTGTACAGCCCCAGCAGTCCAAACCCAGTCCCCACCTATCTGCCATAGGGTTGGACAACCGCCTCGTAAGGCGCAAACCCCCACGGTAGAGGGGATCATTAACCAAGTATCGGCACTCTACCCGAACGGAGCACGAGTTCCTGACCGAGGAACAACTCCGAGACAGTACACGCCCGGATCATCCGGATATGCACCGCCTCGGCAAGCAAATCAACATTTTACCCCTCGATCAGTACCCGTCCCCATGCCAATACGACAAAGCCCCACAGTCCAAGATTTCCCACTCCAAAGCCCTATAATCCAGAGCCAAACTCAAACTCGGGCTCCCTTTTACTCCTCCCCCCCAAGAGCACAAAATCCAACCCCTAGGCAGCCTGTACAAAGCTCTTACAACGAGGTTTGACCACCCGCATCCTACGACCAAAGACGAATGGGAAAGAGGGACTCTTACCCTCCCCTCCCAGAAACTTTAACTAGGATCTTTAGGGTGATGTTGGACACAAATAGTATCTCCCTCCCCGACGCCAGGCCTTCACTACCCGGGGCCAGCACGGCGCGTTACTGTCAATATCATCAACAATATGGCCATACCGTAGAACAATGCATTGTTTTTCGGGACTTCGTTTATGATCTTAATGATGACAGGCGCCTTGACTGGGCCATGATCAAAGGCCATCTGAGCCAGGGAAATCCCCAAGCACCCAAGCCACTTAGCATATTGACTGACCCCTTGCCAGGACATACCCAAGCCTCCACATCTGGAGCCCACGCGGTCAACATGATCAGGAGAGGGAGACAACCATCGCCAGAACCAAGCAGCTCGGAAGGCTACTGATGGCAGCCTATCCGAAGGGTCCGAGGAGGAAGAGCAGAACGAGCCCTTCCAGCTGAACCTCGACGACCATGACCTCACCATACTCTATGGCGAAGAAGAAGACGCACTCCTCGCCCTTCCCGCAGTCATCAACCTTGAGTCCGACGAAAGCGGACTAGAAAACCCAAGAGAAGACGAAGAAGAGCCATTCGAGGAGATCCCCGAAGGAGCTAGCGAAGGACCCAAAGGAGGGGAATGTACGTTGGATGATCTGCATCCAGACGATAACGGGTCCTCTAAGAGTACCGACACTGTCAATGGCCCCCGCCGCCCGATGACCATTTCATTCACTGACCAAGACCTCCCAGATCCCCGACTGCGAGTCTACCCCCTACACATCCGCGGACGACTTCAGATGTTGTGACTGAACAACATCTTTGTAGACCCAGGATCGGGCATGAACATAATGACATGCTCCACTTACCAAAAGATACCCGGACTAGGCCGTCCTCCCGTCCACCCGGCCCACCATACTATCCAAGCTTTCAACCATACCGGGAAGACTCTCCGCGGCCCCGGAACATTCGAGCTATCCGTCGGACCTCTCATCTGCGAAGTAGCCTGCTTCGTGGCCGACATCGACACGAGGTACCCATTGATGCTGGGGCGACCGTGGTTAGACAGCATCCAAGCTATCTGTTCCCCCCGACACCAATGCCTTCGACTGCCCTTCTTAATCATGTACTGACAATTTGGGGAGAAGCACGCCTCCAATACGAGAACGAGAACAATTGGGCCATACACAATATGTTCACCTTAGCCCTCCGACCGAGGAACGAGAATGAAGGCGGTAGCCCACCTGGGTCCCCTTGTGACAACAACTCTCCCTCAGAAGAAGCGGCCAGGACCCAGCGTCCACCAAGCAATCTTGCGGTGCCCAACTCGATCACCTTCCTCCCCCATGAAGTCGCAAAAGCCAGAGCACGTTCCGCACCCCTCTCAATCACCGCCATACTCGGGGGAAGGGAATTCCGTCACATTCTCATTGACACGGGAGCGGAAACTAACGTCCTTACATATTCCGCCTACCAAAAGCTAGAAGGCCAGGTTCCCAGATTGGAGCCCTCGGACGAATACATTTACGCCTTCGACAGCACACGCAAGAACGCCTGCGGACTAGTCACGCTCCCACTGAAGATCGGCCCAGTCTCCACCATCGTTAACTGCATGGTGATGAACATTCAATCACCCCACCCTCTGATTGTTGGGAGGACATGGCTCAACAGCATCGAAGCCGTCTCATCCACCCGACACCAATGTCTTCGCTTCCCGTACCGCGGGAAGGTAATATCCATATGGGGAGAGGCGCGCTCTAATAATACTCAGGCCCGAAATTGGAGCGTCTGTGCCATGCGCATCCGGCTAGAGGTGCTCGCATGTTGGCAACCAGGTGCCACAGACGAAGAACTACTCCATCAAGGGAGGCCTTTGAAAAGACTCAGGGAGGGAGAATTTGGGAACAGGGGACCCCCACCAGACATCAGCCGGCCATCAAAAAGAAGCCGACCCGAGGAGGCAATACAAATCCAAGAACCAGGTACCGATCCTCCCGGGTAAGCTTTCATCCCCTATACATATTTATTTACAGCTTTTCCTCCAAAAATACAAAAGACCAAAATATTTGTTTACCAGCTTTCCGCTTTCAACTCCTGTACATATTTATTTACAGCTTTTCCAAAAATACAAAAGACCAAAATATTTGTTTACTAACTTTCGCTTTCAACTCCTGTACATATTTGTTTACCTGCTTCCAAAAAAAAAAAACAAAAAAAAAAAACAAAAAAAAAAAAACAAAAAAAAGAAACAAAAATCCAAAAAAAAATGTACATGCTAATCAGCTTTCATTTCTCAACCTTGAGCATACTTGTTTCCAAGCATCCTTCTTCAGAACAAAAAAAAAAAAAATGTTTTCTAACTGTCTTTACATCATTTCTAAAAACAACGAAAATATTTACAAACTACATTTCCACACTCTTCTCCACGACGAAAATGTTTTCCAAATCTACGCTTCCACACCTTTCCTTCAAAGCAAAATGTTTTACAAAGCCATACTTCCATGATTTCCACCGAAAAAAAAAAAAAACGTTTTACAAACGGTATTTCCATACTTGTCTTCTAAAAATAAAATCGTTTTCTAAACTTTATCTCCATTCTTTTCCTTCCAAAAACATATCTTTTCGCCAACACAGGCCCCTTTTCAAAAACATAAGTATACATTTGTCCTTACTACGCCTCGAACTACTGGACGAGAAGAGATTAAGAGCGGCAGACCATGCCCAGGCCTACCAAAGAAGGGTGGCAAGGGCATTTGAAAAGAAGGTGATAAAAAGAAAATTTGAAATCGGGGAATTAGTACTTAAGCAAATCATGCCATCAAGGCAGTCTCACCCGAGAGGAAAGCTGCAACCCACATGGGAGGGACCCTATGTGATCACCCATGCCTATTCCGGGAATGCCTACCGCCTGGTAGATGCCGAAGGAGTCGAGGTTCCAGGTTCGTGGAATGCACTTTATCTAAAGAAATTCCATGCATGAAAAGCTTTCAATAGTTAAGAACTATTATTCTTCCTTCCTGCGATTTCCAGCGTTTAGTACTTGATGATAGAATTATAAGACTCTCAAAGATAAACTCGTATCTATTTGAACACGTTTCCGCCAAATCATATCGTTCCCTTCACACACGTATAACTGGACATGATTTGCCTGATGGAAGAAAAATTGCCTACCCCGTAGACTGGGACAATTTAAAACTCCCCAAAGCAAAATATCCCTTATTTTCGCCCCGCTCGTATTAACCCTAGGTCAAAATGAGGAGTTACCCGGACCTAGCATATGTCCCAAAAACTGGCTCTGGCACTATATAAACACTTCTAGAGTGGAAGCATGAAAAGAATCGGGGTGAAAAACAGAAGAGCCCCCCCCTCAACTCGAATCAAAACACAAAAAACAAAAAAAAAGAGAAAGATAGGCAAGGAGAGGCCAAACACCCAAGTGAACGGGTTAAACTCTCTATTTAGCAGGCTTACACGCCTTTACGCACGGTATACGCTAAACAACGGCTATACCAGTACAGATCCAAACAACGGACTGTACCTTTCCACCCAAAAATAAAGAAGTGGTAAAAAGAAGAAAGCCAGAGGGACCTAGGAAGTAAGACATGTGCTAGACTGGGACAATTCTAAAATATTGCCCGAAAGGAAGATATTACTCTTACCCCATTCACCCTCTCCCCTTTTTATTTTTGCAATGGGGGTTGAAAATTGAGCTATGTCCGCCAGGAAAAGCGAAATTTTGACCGAAGGCAGATCACGTCCAGGTTTACACCTACACACACACTCACACGAATTCATTTAGGAACTTGCCTATCCAAAGGAAGCTTGTTTGACTTGATTCTTGGTACACTCATGGATTTTTCAGCATGTTTAGAATAATACGATTAAGCATTTGAAAACCATGAACCTAGGAAAATCGACGCCTAAGGCTTATGCCTCTTAAATACAATCCTGGTTTGGACATGAGTGACCACAAGGGCTCCTCCACGGGGACTTGATGGCGTCTTTTTCTTATGAAAATCAAGAACATTGCCCTCTCACCTAAAAAGTCATTGAAGAACTAAAATGCCCCCTTATGCCACATATACTTACGCATAAGCGTGCATTTTCCTTTTCCAAAACACTTTGGCATCCGATTTTCTTGAAAATTGTCCCCGCATATTAAAATTGTCCCCACATATTGTCCCCACAAATGTTAAAATTGTCTCCACTCACCTCATGTCCTTCCACACATGCGTGAGAAGAAATTGTCTCCAACTCCTACACATAAGCTCTTCTTCACTCACGCACTTGGAATCCCTTCCTTGCGCACTAAAGCCTGGTCTCCCGCACTTTTACTTTCTCGCATTTATATTTCCATTCCGCCTTAAGATGGATTGTAGCCCTTGACAATTCAAGCAAGAAGGGCTCGAAAGTCAGTGCAGGGGCACAATCTGGACAGATTTAACACTTGGTCCATGGAAAGAATGTTTTTATAGGTATTGGAGGATAGAACGGCCGCAAAGACTTTCAGCAACAGCAGCAGACAGGAGCAACAGGACCAAACTACCCCAGGCAGGGGGCGGCTAAGCCCGACTAGCCGCCCCTCACTGGGCGGCTAGTTTGTACTAGCCGCCCCTGCCCTCTGTTCCAGGTAAGGAAGCCCCAGGCAGGGGGCGGCTAAACACAACTAGCCGCCCCTCACTGGGCGGCTAGTTCACACTAGCCGCCCCCTGCCTGCACCTATACCAGTGCTGTCAGTCCTATTCTAATCAAATCTTCGTATCTCCAAAGACCTATTAAGAACATTTCATTCCAAAAATTTCATACACACATTTCATACGCATATACATTCATAAAACCAATATAAATACACTCCGAAAACAACCATATCTCGAAATCATATATCCATCCATGAATCAAACCTATGAAACCAAGATTCATCTACACAAACATACATATCCATGAACCATCCATGCTAAACTACTCTAACACATGCATATAAAGGAGAATGATTAAATTGTCCCACTCAAAACCTAAAAGAGGGCATAAAAACTAAAAGACTGTTTCTTTTTTTAAAAAAACTAAAAGAGGGCATAAAAGGGAATCTCTTCCTTCAAAGCACTCCAAAATCCGAAAGTCTTGAGCTTTATCTCACCGAAATATCACCTAAGTCAAAACAAAAGAAGAAAAGCATGAATTCATCGCATATATACTATTCTTCTACTTAAAACCAAGACACAAAAGCTATACCTCGGCGTATCATCATCCGCTGGAGGCTGAGTAGGAGGAACGTCCTGACTTGGCTGAGAAGGGAGCGGCGGATGAGGAGAAGACTGAACCTCTGGAGCATCGGGAGCAGCAGGAGTCTCTCGAACCGAAGACGCGGCCCTCGCGTATATCCCACGACTCCGAGACGCCGAAGGACGAGAGGCACGGCTAAAGGTGGCCCCGGTAGCCAAGGAAGCCGAGAGAGAATGGTCAGGCTCAAGTGGAAGAAGATCAAGGTCCGCCTCGGTCATAGAGCCCCCTCCGACCAACTTCCCCCTCATAGTGGCCTCCCAGAGACGGACCTGCTGCATGTCCTATCTCTCCTCTCCAATCTCTGTCGGAGGCGACTCTCGTCCCTCTGGCCCGATCCTCGGCAACCCTCAACCTCTCCTCCAACTCCCGCGCCCTCGCTTCCGACGCCCTGAGTGCCTCTCTGTCCCTATCCCCGGCCGCCTGGAGAGAACGAACCAGGTCTCCCATCAAACCTCCGGGAACACCCGCCGAAGCCTCCAACTCCGACACCCTCATCTGGAGGGAGTCCCTCTCACGGCCTAGGGTAATGAACCCCTCCTCCCTCGAGGCTATCATGGACCTCAGCCGGTCCACCTCCTCCTCAGCCCGAGAAGCCCTGCCCCTCGCCTGGCCCAACTCCATCCTTGTGGCCGTCAGCTCATTCGGGCCACATCCAACTCCCTCGTCAATTCGAGCTCTCGCTCGGACACCACGGAAGGAGGAGGGACGGAAGAAGAAGAAGCGCCATCGGCCCTCGCTCTCGACAGAGCATCCACCTGAGCCTCGAGGACCCGGACCTGGTCCTGCAAGCGTCCTCTCTGTGCCCGCAACGCCTCTATCTGCCTGGCCCGCGCTTGGAGGTGCTCGTTGGCGGTCTTGAGCCTCTTCTCCATCTCATTCAACTCAACCTGCAAAAGGAAATACCATTCAGAAGAGTTCAAACAAAAGAGAACGAGGAAAGAAAAGGGATTCTTTAACTTACATAAGCGTCCGGGATCTCCTCCTCCATCGTCCCGAGGATATCCGCATACTCCCGACGATACCAAGCTAGGTATTCGTCACTCGAAGTCACCTCAGGACGACGCTCCACCAAGACGCCTCGACCCATCCATCCCGCCACGTACGTCGCGTAATTCCTCGGGAGATTCGTGTCCCGAGGAATCCCGGCCACCGGAATCGAAGGGCGCCGCGGAAGAGGATCGGGCACCCACTGATGGTACCCAAGCTGACGGACGACCCGGCTGATCGCATGGAACACGACCTCATTGAAGTAGATCAGCCAGATGTCTCGCGCCAGGGCCTCAGGAACCTCCTCCGAGTAAGGCCTCCACGTCATCTAAAAAGCATCGAAAGATAGGAAGAGCGCTTAGTCAAAAAGAAAACCAAGTACAAACCAAAAGGATTCAAAGAAAACTTATACCTCTTCCTCCGACAAGACGCGGAAGGCCTCTCGGAATTGGGCGAGGCGGTGCAAACGGGAAGATCCCCGGGGTTCCCATCTCATGGCCCAAGGGAGGGCATGATCGAACGGAGCCAAAGTCGGGCGATCAATGGCGAAGTGCTCGTACCCGAAGATCTAACAAAGCAAGAGGGAATTTATCATGACCAAAGTAAAGCTAAACCAAGAAGAAGACACTCATCACTTACACATACCTGAAGGAATGGTGCGAAGCCACCAAGGTTCTTTCCTCCAGCCCTCTTGACTTTCTTCGAGAGCTCCGCAAACAAGTGGGCAAGCATCGCCGCTCCCCAAGCATAGCGCCCCATGCCCTCCAAGTCCCGCATCAGTAGAAGGGAATGAGAGGAGACCTTATCAGAGGCCGTCGAGAAAAGGACCCGGCCAAAGAAGTAGAGGAAGAACGCTCTCAACTCCCTCCGTGCCCTCTGTGGACACGCGGCCGCCTCTCTCGCCTCGATCATCCCGCCGCCTCTCGAAGCTAGCTGCAGCTTCGCCCTTCTGGCGCTCTGTGAAGGAACCGAGGCCGTACTGCCCCGAAAGCCGCCCCAAAGGGATCCGGTTCAACGTCCGCTCCCGCTCCACGAACTCCCATTCTCCGATCAACTCTCGGAAAAGCCCCCTGTAGTCAGCTAGGGTGGCCGCGATCACCGCCTCCCCCAGAACCGGAAGGCCGGTGATCCGATGGACGTCCTCGAGCGTCGGCATGACAGCACCGGTAGGGAGGATGAACGTGCAACTCTCCGGATCCCATCTCTCCGCCAAGGCCTCCACATATGGACGGTGGACGTGGAATGGCTCGATCAGGAAGAAGGAACGGAAGCCCGCTCCATCCACCAAGCTCCGCTCCTCCTGCCCCAAGGCGTCGTACCATCTCTTCGTCCCGTGCCATAAAGCCCGGATACGATTCGGCCTCTACAAAACAAGCGAAGGGAACATGGGTTAGTTTAAAAGCAAGCGAGAGGTAAGAGTCCAAATCTACGAAATCAGTTTAAACCATGCTTAGCGAAATCAAGACTCCCACATGCTAAAAGAATGAAAGTAAGAAACTACACTCCTCATATGATCACGCATGCTAGACAAATATCAAACACATCCCACCGTGGTCACCACTCACGCACTTTCTTACATCAAGCCTATCAAACACACCTAAGCAATACAGCCATATGAACTCGAACCCATGAAATGCATGCATACACCCCTCATGCCTACCACGATCAAACACGTACGAAATCACATACACATAGAAAACTATCGCATGCAAGCATATTAGCTATATCATTTCTCTCCTTTACATGCATATGACAAACATGGATATTATATATAGAAATTGTCCCCCTCCCTATAAAAACAAACCCATGACAGCATGCTTACGCATCCCACCGTGATTAACTTATACACAAGCATGCCTATTTAAAAAAAACACACATATACGAATATAATACACACATACAACCTGTTCATACCACCAACACATGCATATACACCAAAATAAAAGGGCAAAGACTAAAGGATTAGGAACATACCACGGCCCGTGTGGACCCAGGGGCGTCCACCTCGGCCTCGTCGGGATCGTCCATCCCGTCGTCATCCTCCTCCTCATCCTCCTCAAACACGGCCTCCTCGGCCTCAGCCCCAACACCCACACCGGCCTCAGCGGCCCCAGTGCCCATACCCTCGGCCTCCCCGGCCCCGTCCCTAGCCTCTCCTATCCCCTCCACCCTCCCCACGCCGGAGATAAACTCCGCAAAGGCCCCCATAGCCCTACTCTCCTCCTCCTCAGCCCTGGCCTCTGTGGCCTCCCTATCCAACATCCCGACAAGGGCATCCAACGACGCCCTCACCTCCTCGCTAACTCCCTCAACCCCTACCCCCTCGGTTGCACC
The DNA here is from genome assembly GCA_030737845.1 of Acorus calamus. NCBI lineage: Eukaryota > Viridiplantae > Streptophyta > Magnoliopsida > Acorales > Acoraceae > Acorus > Acorus calamus. The sequence continues at coordinate 4,414,811 of CM060874.1, read as the reverse complement.
CTCGATCGATTCTCCAACCACCGGAACCACCTCCTCGGCCACCACCGGTCGATCCCCACGCCTCCTCTTACGTGTATCGCCTATCACACTCCCCCTACCTCCGGGACAGCCCCCGAAGGCAAATCCCCGACCTCACCCACACCAATATCCACCGGCGGCACCTCCGTCGTACCCATACCCTCCCCCCACAGCCTCGACCTCCGGCCTATCGCTCTCCGATGATGAAGAGCTTGGGCTACGCTCTCCACGAGCCACCCGTGGTCGTTTCCCCCTCGAAGCAATCGCCTTCGACCTCGTCATCTCCTCGGTTTGAAAAGAAAAAGAAGAACCCAAACTGGGGTTTCGAAATCAAAGAGAAAAAGAAAGATTGAGGACGAAATGGAGGAAAGAAAGGCAAAGAAATCAGGGTTTTCGAGTTTAAAACCGAAGGGAAGAAGAGAAGAGGGAAGAGAAACCGTTTTAAAAACATATGGGGAGAGAGAGGGTCTTTTCGGTTATAAGGGACCAGAGCATTAATGAGAGGTCCAATCAAAGCCAAACCACTCCATTGCCCTCGGGATATTTCCCTGCCCCTCTTTTACTATAAATAAAGGGGTCCCAAGCCCAAATATAACATCAACAAATCCACAAACAACTATTCCACACCAACATCCCACAATTCACATTCCCTTTTCACACTAGAAATCCCAAGGGAGAGAGAGAGAGCCCTTTTGTGAGAGAAACACCCATTCCCCACATAAAATACCCTCTCATCTCACCCTCCAAAAGCCCGGGCTAAACCTAGCTTAGCCTCTGCCCAAAACTAAACCCATTTCCTACCAAACCCCTGCCCAAATCAAACCAGGCCTGGGACGGCTAAACCCTACTAGCCGCCCCTGACCAGACGGCTAGATCCAACTAGCCGCCCCCCTATACACACCCCATACTCACACCCCTTTGTCCCATAACTCCTTTAGTCAAGCCCGGGAGCAGAATAGGATTACCTGTTTTTCACCTCTGTGTACGGTATATCCGTGTCTCAGAGCGGAGACCCCACAAACTCCCCACGTAGGCGATCAAACCCAAACCCTTTCCTGTTTTTAGAAAAAGCAGGTGGCGATCACAAACCCCCCCTTGAATCCTCTTGAGCCGCTGTCGGGCGCCTCGACCAGGAACCACAACCCTCACCCCTTCCGAGGAGACGATCCGGCCGAGCCCGCCAGGGCACGCATCCGATCCGAACCCTCCGAAGAACCCCCACACACGCGCGGACCCCCTTTTCGACGCCGACAGCGTTTTGTCTCGTTAACCAGTAACACGTGGTGTTATGGTTAACCCTCGTTTGTCCCCGAGTCTCCCTGGAGCTCCCCTTCGGGGTCGGGGCGACGAATGTGTTGAGTCACGTCGCTACGTGACCCATTTGTTTGTTCACCCGTTCCCATATTTATTGGGTCTGGTTAAGTATCGATGTTGAGAGACAGCGATGACAACTATCTCTATGTAGATGATCACAATAGTGTTGTTTAGACCAGTAATTCCGCGTCTCCTTGACAAACGGTATGGTCTCTCCCCAAGAGTCCCAAGAGTCTCCCTTCGGGAGTGAGGGTGTGGGTGAGATGGGTTGCACCGCCGTGTGACCCTATTATCCATTGGGTTTCAACCCATGTCTTTCCTTGAAAGGAAATTGCCTTAACATTAAATTGTTATAGTGGTGTTCGGTTTCCGACCACTCACTGAGCTTGTAGCTCACCCCTCGCATATTGTTTCTTTAACAGGGGCGTTGTTGGGCGTGGAGCTGGAGTTTCCCTATGGCGTGGTCTTGCGTGCGTGGAAACGTTCTGTCCGGCGGATTGGCGAGTGCGAGGCTGTCAGCAGTCCTAGAGTCTTGTGTATTGGTAATTCGTGCGTGTGGCACTTGTTGTATTTTATTGGCTAGACTTGGCTCTCACAGGACAGTGATTGTGTATTCGAGTATGTAATAATATTTTTGGTTTACAGACTTATTGATAGTTTATGCTTCCGCTTTTCAGTTGTATTATCAGTTGTCATTGCTTCATTAGCCTTGTGTATTGTTTATTGGAGTCGTTGTTGACCTCTTGTTTATGATAGCTGATATTATATTATTGCCACGTCTCGGGGACGGCCGCCCTGGGGCGTGACAAAAGTTGGTATCAGAGCCTGGTCCTGTCAGAGCCTAAGTCGAGTCGTATAGATGAGTCGTAGGATTGTTATCCGAGTACTCTGGTTTAGAAGTTTTCTTAGGTTGCTGACATGCCTCCTCGCATCCGTGGACGTGGACGTGGCCACCCCTGGACTCCCCTTAAGTTGTCGACTGGGTCGACTGATCAGGGTCAGTGTTGGGTTCCTTGTTGTGGGACTAAGGCTTGGGAAGGAGTTTCCAGCCCAGTTGTGTCGTTTTGATGGATCGTTGAAATTTCTAAGGTTGGATCGCGTCTCAATTATGGAGCTTCGTTCCCGGACATCGTTATTGCTATTAACCATGGAGTTCGCGTGCTGTGCCATTTTCAAGTTTTGAGGATGTGGTATATTGCTCATTAAGGGGTGCTGTCTTCTTCCAATCTTCCTACTCAGGATAAGGGGCCTTGCAGGGTCAGTGTTGAGACCCGGGCTAGGGTACTCCGTGTTGCTTGTTTGGTTGTCGGGATATCCTATATCGGGACCTCATGGTGCCCTCCCAAGGTTCTTTTCCCAGTCAAGGAATACCACGGAAGCATCAAATTGACGATGAATTTGTCCTCACTTGGAAGGTGCGATAGCGAGTGGTGAAGCATACGATCGGGATTGAGTGCGTCCTTTTGCAGCTTGGTGGGCGATCGCTTATGGACCGGGATCCATAGCCCTATTTGGAGTCTCTTCGACATATCATCGTTCATTGTAGCTGCCTGGTGTAGCAGAGTCCTGTGAGGTGCTCCCTGGGACTATCCACGATGCTTGTTGGTGCGCCCATATAGCAGAGATAGTGGACATGGGAGGCTATCAGGTAGAGGCCACACCGGGAGAGTTCTACTGGATGACGTCGAGAGCTTAGACTCCCTGTGATGAATCTGCCCAGAGTGCAGGATGCTGGAGTTCCAAAGAGTATAGTTGGGCGACCTGACGGTGGTGGCATGTGAAGCACAGTTTGCGGTACTGTCGCGTTTCGCCCCCACATGGGTTGTAAATGAGGAGACGCGACGCTAAGCGTTCGTGATGGGACTCAACCGCCGTATCGGGTAGATGACGTCGCTTAGGCGTTGTCGGGAATCGACGACCTCCTATTGCGTGTCTTGCGGATTAAGTGCGGTCGAGCGGCTTACCCAGCGTGTAAGGGTCATCATGAGCGTCAGCCATGCTCAAGGAGCAGAATTTGGAGTTAATCGTCCCAGGAATTATTTTGATCTCCCCTTTGGGGTTGAAGATCATGTACCCCTTGTCGCGAATTGATGATCTGTTTAGACCAGCTTTGGGAGCCAGTGTCTTTCTGTTGATCGATCTTCGCGCAGGGTACCCTATTGGGAGATCCGGGAGTTGGCATTCTTTAGTTGGCCTTTCGTGACCGTTTCTGGCACTACGAATTTTGTGTACTGCCGTCGGGGTAGACGAGTACGCCAGATGCCTACAAGGATCTCGAATATGTTATTGGACCTCCGTGGGCTGTTCTGAGGTAGCCTTCGTTGAGGATGTTGGTTGGCATGCCCTCAGGCGAAGTTGTGGATCGTCGCGATGGAATGCGTTCGTCCATCAAGATTCCTCAGTGGACGTGGGAGTGAGTTATCACGAATCTCGTTGCGGTCTCGTTAAAGTTATGTTCGGGTCGCGACGCCATCTAGGTGATCGTTGACCGATTGACTAAGTCCGCACCTTCCTCCCTATCCAACTAACTGAGTCTCTGGACGCTTCGACGCGGGTTTGAGCCTTCGCGATTGTTCGTCTTCATGGCACTCCGGTCGGCGCTATTTCGGATTGAGACGCGTGTGTTACTTTGAGGTGCTTGCACAGCCTTTGGTAGGCTTTGTCGCGAGCCTTCATTTAAGTATAGCGTTTCATTGCTGATGGACAGCCAGGCAAGAGGACGATTTAGGCCTTAGAGGACATGCTATTTGCCTGCGTGCTCGACTTAGGGCAGTTGAGAGAGGCACCACCCTCTAGGAAGGGGTCTGCCTGTGTAACGACTGCCATTTGAACACCCAGATGAAATGGAAGAGGCACTCTACGGGCGCGGTTTTATACCTCCCTTGTGTTGGGACGGTTGTAGAGCGCTAGTTGGAGTGGCCGCAAGTTATTTTATTGACCTTGCAGTGGCCGAGATGGTTCGTGTGTGCCTCTGCACCACCTAGAACCGTCGGAAGGGCTACGCAAGTCATCATCGCCAGGAGCCTACCTAAGGGTTCGGCGACCATGTTGGCATGAGGTGTCCCGGTTTAAGGGCATCCTCTATTTCGACGTTCGGGGCAAGTTGAGTCGGCCTTCCATCGGACCGGTTTTCGTCCTTGAGTGGATTAGGGGAGGTGGCTGTCATGAAGCCTTGCCCCGTGGCTGACTCGTGCCTGTGACGTCATCCAATGTCTTGTAGATGAGGCATTAGGTCCACGATCCTGCTCATGTCATTCCGTTCGAGCCGCTCATCCGCGAGCAGGATTGGTCGTTCGTGGAGTAGTTGATCGAGACCATGGACCGATGTGAGAAGAGGCACCGTACCCAAACCGTTCCTTCGGTTAAAGTGCGTGGTAGTGCCAGTTGGAGTCCTGGACCACTCGGGAACCAAGGGTCTCTATGGGTGACACTTCTACGTTCGGTCTTCCCTTTGGGTTTCCTTAAATTTCGAGGACTAAATTTCTTAAGGGGGGGAGAATGTTAGACCTGTGTCATTTAGAGTCCTAATTTCAATCAGAGTCGCTAAAATTTTGATCTTTAGTTACCTAAGAGGGTTTGAAGACTCTGATTAATAAATCTAACTGCATATTATGGTCCTGGTACTGTTTTGTACTGCCCATAAAATTTTCTTTTAATTCCGATAACGTTTTTGGAATTATGCAGTTTTGGATTGGTATTCGGATTTGATTTTATTAAAATCCAAGATGATGAGCTAAAAATCCGATATTATTACGAGATGTTCAGTTTTGAGATAGCTTCCATATAGAAGTGGAATTGGATCAACTGGATTCGTATATCAAAAGTTATGGGTATTTTTCCGTATATACCCCGAAGTTGAGAAATCCAGGCAGCAGCCCTGTAAGATGTTCAGCCTAGATTTTGGAATAGCTGGAGAGGTTATTTGATCTGGGTGTAAACATGAAAGCTGTAGATAATCTTCTTAGCTTTCCAATGCCACTGGAATCGTGCAATTTGGAGCTGTATTGAGGAAGTTATGGCCGTTTAAGGAAGGATGCGCAGAGGTTTTAAGTCCGAGGATGACTTGGTCATTTACTTGACCTTTGCTTATTTAATCCCCAAATGTGCACGACTTTGGGTCTCTCCTCCTCTCTTTTCTGGTCCAGCCCCCCCTTTTGTGTGTGTTTTGGGTGGAGGAGGTGATGGTGGTGGAGAAGAAGATCAAGAAGGAGTGGAAAAGGTGTGTTTATGTTGTTGTTGTGCTTTGCTATCCTCCCTTCTTAATCCATCTTCCTCAAGCTCCCCCTCATTGTTTTCCCCTCCCCTTTGGACAGCAGCCCCCCATGTGTTTGTTGAAATGCCACAAAGGCTTAGATGAAGCAAGAAGAGCTAGGAAGAGGTGGTGGGAGCGGCGGTTGCGGTCGAGGTGGGCATGGGTGTGCTTGCGAGCCCCTCCATCTCCCCCTTCCTTTCCCCCTCTCCTTTTGGTGAGTTTTCCCTCTTCTTTTGGTGGTTTTTATGCATGCTAGGGTGCTTGGGGAGTCATGCATGCCATGTGGTTGAGTTTGGGTGCATGTGGGGGGCATGGGAGTTGGTTTGGAGGCTTGGGCGCGCGGGTCCGCGCGCGGATGCGGGTGCACGCGCAGGTCGGGCGCGCGGTTGCGCGCGGGCGCGCGCTGTCTGCGCGCGGTCTGCGCGCGGCAAGCGTGCAGTGCGCGCTGGTGGTGCTCGTAGGCGCGCAGGAGCGCGCCTGGGCGCACGGCAGTGCGCCGGGGGTGTGCGGGAGTGCGTGCGCGTGTGCGCATGCGTGCGTATGAGTGCGGGGGCTACGCGTGTGGTTGCCCGGGGGTTCGGATGGGTGTCGGGGTGCTCGGATATGCGTGCGTACGCGCGTTCTTGCATGCATGCGAGCCCGTATGCGTGCGTATCTGAGTCTTTGACATTTCTAGTCTATTTTAAGTATTTTTATGTGTTTGTATGTGGTTATACTCACTCCTATTGATACCCTTATCTTGCAGACCTTGTCGGATGGGATGCGCGTCGATCCGGGTGTCGGTGAGTGGTTCGATCCAACACTTTGGGATGCGCTCGATGCACGCCGCCGTGCATTGTGCATCCTTGGGGCATCTCGACCCCTAAATATGTTAGATATTTGCATGTTAGGGTTGTATAGCTCGTATATTGTGTAGAACCTCCTATTCTACCATATACTTGCATATGTATGTATTCATGTTTGAATAAACGTGTTTTCATGCGCCCCTTGTGTTTTGGGCATATATTTTCGAATGAGTGTATGGATGTATAGAAGATGATTGCCTTAGGTAGTATTGTAATACTCCTCTCCCCCTATATTAATTATATCCAGCATGTTAAACCTTGTGTTAATAACCGGATGCGTACTAATATTCCTTTACGATTAGACTGGAGGAATGGTGTAGTTGTTGCACCCATCTGTTGGGGCAAAGCTAGGACCAGCTTTTCGGAGAGGATGAGACTTTCCCTCTCTCTCGCCCTCCCTCTTTGCGTAAACTGAGTAAGTAGATATGATTCCTACTTGACTCAGGTTCGCTTGGGATTATCGGTATGCATCGGTTAGTGCGCGAGATCACGCTTAACCCTCCCCCTTGGAGTTTGTGATATCCAACGCCTGCTTGAGTCATCCTTTACATGATTGAATGTTTATTATGGCCTTATAAGCATGTTTAAGTGGGTCATACCTTGTATGCATATTGTATGATTTGTTGTTTATGATGTAAATCCATGTTAGGGAGTACCCCTATAGTAATATATATATATATTATTGTGCATGTGGCACATATTATCATGTTATGATTCTCCTCATATATATATATATGTGCGCATGCTAAACTAATTTGGCCTATCCGTAATAGGCGAGGGTATGACCCGCGGTCGGGTCGTACCCTATTAGTTAAAACACCAGCGATGTAATCGTCCCGTGCATCCGAGTGATGCATTCGTATCGAATTCTAAAGAATTCATCGTGGCATCGACTTTGTTAAACCGATAGCTACGGCATTAACTTGGGCCTACCTGGGCTAGGCGTGTGTCTGAACCGCCTATTGGGTTATGCCCCTGGCTTTTCTACACGAGTGTAGAGATAGTCCTCGCGTTCGAGTGACGCCTCCGTGAGGGAATACAAGAGTATGCGATATCATCGATATATGTGAGTAAGTACCAAGGGTAGTTGGCTTTCCCATAGGGTTCGCATTGCGAACGCAAGGTGCTTCCTCCTGACATCGTCATGAGTCGAAGCTACCCGACATAGAAGCTGTCCTGTAGGGTGCCACCACTTGTAGGTGCTACCGATGCGTACCGCGGTACACATCTAGGGAATGTACTGATCGTGGAAGGCCGACAGGTAGAGGCTGCACGGGAGATAGCTACCAAGTGATATTTCGGGCTTCAAGTCGTTCTCCCCTTCGTCGGATCCGAGTTGAAGCTGCCCGGTTCGTAGTTGTCCTGTGGGGTGCTCCCAGACGTATTTATGACACCTATTGGTGCGCCCATATGGTAGAGATAGCGGTCATGGAGAGGCTACCAGGTAGAGGCTCCCCGGGAGAGGGCTACCGGATGACGATGGGTGTACAGCAACTGAGTTCGTTTCAAAAGTCCCTAGAGTCACCCTCCGGGGGCTAGGGTGAGGATGAGTTGTTGTCACGTCGCCAAGTGACCCAAATACCCATCGAGTATTCTCTGGGTTTGTTACTTTTGACGCTTGAGATATCGAAGTATATCTCTACCTCGTAGCAGATGGACGCGTTTGTTGATACCTCAATTTTGACCGTCCAGAGAGACAGAAATACTTCAAGTAACACACGGAAATATCCCACAAGTGGACACCAATAGAGAACCGAAGGTTCGGTAAACCGGAAACCCTAGAACCTTGACCTAGCCCTAAACCCTAATCCCAGCCTTGACCTAAACCTAAGGAAACCCTAGAACCTTGGCCTAGCCCTAAACCCCAAACCCTAGCCCTAAACCCTAAATCCCAGCCTTGACCTAAACCTAAACCGGAACCCTAAACCTTGACCTAACCCTAAACCTAAGCCAAACCCTAACCCAGACCTAAACCAAAAAAACCAAAACCCTAAAAGAACTAAATCCCTGGAAAGGGACGGCTATCCCTAACTAGCCGCCCCTCACTGGGCGGTTAGTTTACACTAGCCGCCCCCCTAACCGCCCCCTGGCCGACTTTGGACCAGTTCCCTGGATGGGACATAAAGCAATATTAAATGCTGATCATTGCGGCGGGTCATGACCTTTAGCCGCCCTCTCTTGGCCGGATCAAACCAAGTAGCCGACCCAAGCCACCGCTTGTCAGAGATGGGACGTTTGGTAGGTCATGATAGGGGCGGCTACCAGGAAGTAGCCGCCCCATCCTGGGCGGCTACATCCAACTAGCCGCCCTTCACCTGTTCTCTGGCAGAAGAACCAGCGCATTAATGAGAGGTCCAATCAAAGCCAAACCACTCCATTGCCCTCGGGATATTTCCCTGCCCCTCTTTTACTATAAATAGAGGGGTGCCAAGCCCAAATATAACATCAAAAAATCCACAAACAACCATTCCACACCAACATCCCACAATTCACATTCCCTTTTCACACTAGAAATCCCAAGAGAGAGAGAGAGAGAGAGCCCTTTTGTGAGAGAAACACCCATTCCCCACATAAAATACCCTCTCATCTCACCCTCCAAAAGCCCGGGCTAAACCTAGCTTAGCCTCTGCCCAAAACCAAACCCATTTCCTACCAAACCCCTGCCCAAATCAAATCAGACCTGGGACGGCTAAACCCTACTAGCCGCCCCTGACTAGACGGCTAGATCCAACTAGCCGCCCCCCTATACACACCCCATACTCACACCCCTTTGTCCCATAACTCCTTTAGTCAAGCCCGGGAGCAGAATAGGATTACCTGTTTTTCACCTCTGTGTACGGTATATTCGTGTCTCAGAGCGGAGACCCCTCAAACTCCCCACGTAGGCGATCAAACCCAAACCCTTTCCTGTGTTTAGAAAAAGCAGGTGGCGATCACAAACCCCCCCTTGAATCCTCTTGAGCCGCTGTCGGGCGCCTTGACCAGGAACCACAACCCTCACCCCTTCCGAGGAGACGATCCGGCCGAGCCCGCCAGGGCACGCATCCGATCCGAACCCTCCGAAGAAGCCCCTTTTCGACGCCGACAAAATTGTTGATCACGGTGGGACCTCCCTCGTGAAAAACAACGAAAGGTAATCCTCTTCTGCCCCCTTTTACAAACTTGACTAAAATGCTATCAACCCTCTATGAAGGTTAGAGTTTCTCACTCCTTGAATTAAATCCTCTTCTACTGTGCATTATAACATCCTTTACTGCTTTCGTAAGTCGCACACAGCTGCGCAATACTTTACTGCTTTCGTAAGTCGCACACAGCTGCGCAATCCTTTACTGCTTTATTTACTGCTTTCAATCTGCATTCATCCCCCCACTCTACGTCATGGAATCCCACATGGAAGAGGAGATATTAGAGGAAAGGAATCACCAAGAGGGTCAGGCCACAGAGTTCCTGACCCATCTAGAGGAAAGGATGGCTAGTCTAGGGTATCAAACGGTAGAGGACATGATTCATGACCTCGTTGACTACCGTCATACCAAGACCTCGAGACAGGAAACCCCTGTCGAAACCCCTAAATCCACTCCCAAAGCCCCACCAACACCCAGTCACTCGGTCAACCCGAGTGTCTTTTCATTCACCCCCCTTTCCCCCGCGAATCCAATGTTCCCGGCCGTCTCCACCCCAGGTCCCTACCAAACCACACCAAACCCGGGACCGCTAGGCAGCCCTCCCCGGGGAGAAACACTGAACGATACCATCCGGAGAATTCTCTCCGAGACTGGTCCCTCGGCCCCCAAACACATGTCTCTACATAACCTAAGACAAATCCCGTCAGTCCACCTACCGGAGGGATTCAAAATCCCCAAATTCCGCCGGTACAACGGTCGTGGAGACCCAGACATTCATTTGACTGCCTTTTATCTAGACGCACGCCCGTTTCTAGATAATCAACCTCTACTAGTCTTCCTCTTCTAGAAATCATTGAAAGGAGAAGCACTACAATGGTTCTCCACCCTCCCTGTAGATCACTTGTCGAATTTCTCGGCTGTAAGCGAGAAATTCTTGGGCCGCTGCGGTTACCAGAGGATTAGGACCCCCTCTATTTCAGATCTAACCGTAGAGAGAATGAGGCCTAGGGAGGAATTCGAACAATACGTGTCTCGGTGGCGCACCCTTGTCCACCGAACCGGCCTGCAACTCACAGAATGTCAAGAAATTGACATGATGTTACAGAGCCTGAGTCCAGAGCTCCGTACGAGCCTTTCGTACGGAGACTGCACTACGTATCAACTTCTGATTGACCGCCACAACAGGATTTCCCGTTGTACAGCCCCAGCAGTCCAAACCCAGTCCCCACCTATCTGCCATAGGGTTGGACAACCGCCTCGTAAGGCGCAAACCCCCACGGTAGAGGGGATCATTAACCAAGTATCGGCACTCTACCCGAACGGAGCACGAGTTCTTGACCGAGGAACAACTCCAAGACAGTACACGCCCGGATCATCCGGATATGCACCGCCTCGGCAAGCAAATCAACATTTTACCCCTCGATCAGTACCCGTCCCCGTGCCAATACGACAAAGCCCCACGGGGATGTACGCGCGCTAGGACGGGTGCAATATGAGCGAAGATGTTCTGATGGGTGATACACAGAGAAAACACAGGGAAGAGAGAGCAAGTTTCAATATGAGCGAATGAGAGGGGTTTAATACAGAGAAAACACAGGGAAGAGAGAGGGAGTTTTTGTTTTTATTTCCTACCGATTCAGCCGGTTCCATTTGAGATCCTTTGTTATATCTCAAACTCACGACCACCACACGTCGAATGCACTCAAATCGAACGGACCAGATGGCTTCCCGCACGGTGGACCCCTAACCGCACGAGCTGCACGATATCAGCACCCTATATATATATATATATATATATATATATATATATATATATATATATATATATATATATATATACAGGACCGCTCTCCGATGGACGCCCGCTAGAACAAATAATGCGGACGCCCATAACCCCATTCAATGTGTGGTTCAGATCCTCCCGTGAAAAAATAAAAGGTCCATCGCACTGTACAGTCTAACCACGTTTAAACCCAATAAAAAAGTCACTGTACAATTTTAACCCAACCCAAACTAAGGGCCCGTTTGGTTGCACGTTTTGACAGATTCTGCTTTTTAAAAAGCTGAAAATAAAAAATCTGCCAGCCAAACGGGGTAGATTATGCAAGAATCCACAGTTTGATTCCTTTTAATTTTCGTCTTGAAATCTGTGTTTTCCGAAGCTCAAAAAGAGAGCTTTTTGTGGAAATCAATTTTTTTGAAAGCCAGTGGCCAGGTAAATTGACGGATCTACCCTCATTGAAAATAACCCATGTATAAAAACCTAACTTTTGGCTTCTCTCTCCTGTCGGGGTAAATTTTATACAAGGCTGCTAGTTTTCTCCCCTCTTTTGAAACCCTACACACACGGCGGAGGTGAATCGACGATGATCTTCAGTCCTTGATCCCATCTGGCCATCAGATCCTCTTCCACGACCGATTTGTCGAAGCTGCGGTGCAGACGATCCCCAAAAACCGACCGTCAGTGTTGAAGAAGAGATCAATCGTTGATTGGAAGGTCATTTCGAAGCTTGATATTGTAGGGTGAGTTCATTGATTGAAGTAAACCATTAGTTTTTTTCTTTTTTATCCAACATCTGTGTGTGAGTTTGACAATCGAAAGATTTCCTCCTTTTTTGGCTAGATCCGTTCGACGCCGTTGGGATCCGAGAGTCCTCTGACTTTACAAGCATTCTGTCGAGGTATATAGACCGAGGAATACAAAAATATTTCACTGTGATTTATTATATTTTTCATTCTCAATGTATGTTGGGTAAACCGAGTGCATAGATTGGTATATTGGGTGAACCATTACACCATGCTGCATCATTTTGTTATTCTAATATGTGGATCTCAGACTCCATCGTTGGAGAAAAAGGGGCATGACAAGGGTTGTGTTTTAAGTCAGTGAAGTAGGAGATGTCAACCTATGCTACTTTTATTAGCATTTCTTATATATAGTTTTTATTGGTACTTTTTGTTTGTTTTGTACTTTTTGTTTGATGGATTGATTCATTTTTTATCTTGTTTATAGAGATTTGGTGTTGTTAAAAACTTTAAATAACATTAGTATTTATTTCTTCAAGGTATTAATGGATTATGGTATTGGGTCATCTATTTTATTGAAATGATTCTTTCAGTAGCTGAATAGATGCCTGACTGGGTATAATGTGGTGCTGGAAGTCTTTAGACCTCAATTGCAAGCTCTCGGTGTGAGTTGGAAATCTATCATAGGGGATGGAAATGATTTGTAAAAAATCAGTATGATGCTTTTTAAATGAGGATAGGGTTGATAATGATTTGGTGAACCCATGTGGTTATGTGATTTCCTTCAAAAAAACAAGTAATTGTTATTTCCTTACTATTCAGTTTATAATATATAGTCATATATACTTTCTGAAAAGGTTTAGCAATTTAATTGATTTTATTTTATCTTTGAAAAAAATATATCTCCTAATCATAACATTCATTGGGCTCTTTTTGGATTATGTGAAAGCCAAGGTGTTAGTTCTATTGCCTGCACTGTAGAGTACTTCATTTCAAAGGCTTACAATTAATGAAAAAGGAGTCACATAGTACCTTTGCATATCACTGTCTTCTATGACAACCTTGCATAGTCTTATGATTGTGGAAACTTTTGCAGCATCAACACATTTTTTTTATCAGATTGTGTGTTTCATACTTTCATAAAATGTTAATTCATTATTGTACATCTTCTAGGTACAGTTTAATATGATTTCAGAAGATTTTTAACTGTCTTGCCAACACTCTAGCCTCTATTCATATAGCTTTCGTAGCAAGGCACACCATATAATACTATATAGCCTGTTGTAGAATGTATGGAGCTTTCAGTAGTTTTGATGAGGGAGTACACATAACCGACATAAGTATTTTTTTATCTATGATGATGGAAGTTGGTTGACAAGAATACATATATATGTAAGGTGCCCAAATCAGGGATTACCTCATTTGATGTCTGAATAATAAGGTGCCAGTCCTACCCATTATTTCCCTGTGCTTCTAATATGTCAATGTTAATTTTTTGAATGATATTATGCTACTTCAAAAGCATAATATATAGCATTCCTCACCTGTTCATGTCCCTTTTAGTTATTATGGCTAGGTTTCTTACAGTCTATCTTTGTAGTGTTATTTTGATTGCTGATTTACCTTTGTGTTCACACTTGATGTATTTGATAACACCTATGTGCGATTAATTTGGACTTTCTTTGGTAGTTTTTTATGATACTTTGGCATTAGTCCAACAACCACTCATATGTTATTGCTCCTTGTTGTGTTATACTCATTCATTGTTTTATTTTATGAGTAGCCCATGTTATCTGAATACTAAATGCCAGATGGAGAACAACACCCCACCATCAGTAAGATACAATATCAAGAAGGTGGCAAACAGGGGAAGGGGAAAGAGACCGATAGATCCAAATAAAGTAAAGGCTGTTTGGGATAATGCGAAGCATGAGGTCTTCATTAGGATATGCTTAGATGAAATGAGATTGGGGAACAAGCCAGGTCAGACCCTCAATAAGGCGGGTTATGAGAATCTAGAGAGAAAATTTGAGTCAGAAACGAAGATTCATTATCAGAAGGATCAATTTAAAAATCATTGGGATACGACTAGGAAGGAATGGCAGACTTGGAAAGCTCTTCAGAGTCAGACAGGGTTGGGGTTCAATGAGGTGACCGGGACGTACAACATGCCTCGAGAATGGTGGATTGAATTTTCCAAGGTACTTCATTCATTAATTTATGTATTACAATTGTTCGTCCCATAAATACTATTATTTCTCATTTGCAATGATAAACATGTCCTTATCACATTCTATTCTAAAATGAGTAGGGTCACCCTGGAGCGGAGAAGTTTCAAACGCAACCCCTATATTTTGAGGCGGAATGTGATATCCTCTTTGGTGCAGTCGCTGCAAAGGGAGATGATAGTTGGGTACCAACCTCAGGCTCTTCTGCTAGGGGAAAAAGGAGCTTTGGATGGAGTGACTCTACTACCGTGGAGGATCAAGAGGACTATCAGTTCACTGAGCACCAACCATACAGCACCCCTACTCCCAGTTCAGTCCCCCCCACATCCAATGTCCCTGATGAGGCCACTAGCCCCCGTCGACAGAGCCCTCTACCCCCGCTCCCTGTTGCTCCTAAGAGACAGAGAACCGCAGTAGGACAGAGGTTGGGTGGATCCATAGACCGCATGTGTGACATATTGGAAATGAGAACCAATCTAGCGTATGGAAATGACACAGTCCCCAAGTTTGCTGATGCAATGACTTTGGTGGATCGTATTCCTGAGATACATGTGGATAGTCCAGTTTACTTCTATGCACTAGACATGTTACGTGACCCCGGTAACCGTGAGGTCTTTTGTGCCTTCCCCACAGATGCAAGGAGGGCCGCATGGATGACGTACCAATTTCAAAAGCTCCATGGGTTTTAGATTCACCATGGGTGGTGTGCTGTTTGGTTACTAATTAGTGTTGTTTGTTTTGACCCATTTTGAAACAACATTTCCTCCTATTGCTCCTACTATTGATAGTCTAATCAGATGACATGTCACATTTTGTATATAGAGTGACATTTTACTAACTGTATTTTTGATATGTAATTTACTATGCAAACTTATTGCATGGCAATGTAATATAAATGATTACTAATGAAGTACATGAAGGGGACAATACTACTTAATTCTGAATGTTATATTATGTCTTTCACTGACCTCATTTTATTAGTGTGATAAGTTCTTATAATTTTGATTTTCAGTTGGTCAGTTATTGCAGGGAAGCCTCTAGTGCCCGAAAGAGTTTTTGCTATCCAACTTTCACAACAATGGCTTCCAGAAATGCTGTCCAGAGCTATTATTCTCAACAAATGAGCTGCTAAGATATTACAAGGTCATAGAATTGTAGGGAACAATGCTGTTTGGTTTATAAATATCTTTGGTAGTTCAAGCAATTCATAAATTACAAGCATGATTAGTCTTTGTCCTCCAAATCACATGTGTGACATCCTTTCCTTTTTAAAATCCCTTACTATGATTAATTTGTTATACATGTTGATGTTCATATCTTCAATATGTCATGTGTTGTTTTTAAACAGTTTTTTCTTCCTTGTGGTATTTGACTGAGCTTGTTACTTGTCCTTATCATTTTGAATCTGTTTTTAATAGCTTCTGTCATAAACCTTGTGCATATAGAGTGACTTCAATGATCAACAGGTATTGGCTAGTACATCACATGAAATATCAATGAGCATATTCACCAATCAGTACAATTCCCCATCTTCAACCGTTTATAATGCCTGTGTATCAATGAAAAATGGCTTGCTTTTTAGTATCAAATTACAGTCCAGTGGATTTGTGCCCACTATCAAATTGTTTGAATTTAATTAGGGTCACTTCTATGAGTTGTATGTTACTTTACAGCTGAATTTTATATGTCATTGATCTAGGATGGATACTGATGAAGATGCTGAGCTTGAAATCAATTTAATCATTATGGTCCTACTTGAGAGACTAATTGCATATGAAGCCTCATATCTAAATAAACAACCAGTGCATGATCAAACATACACGGGCAATCAGAAGGTCTTTGATATGCTACATGGTCACTGGCGTGTTTGCTTTGACACATGCCGTGTCATGCCTGAGGTGTTCATCAAACTATGCAAGCTACTGAGGGACAAGGGATTGGCAAGGTCTTCACGCAGTGTATCCGTGGAGGAACAGATGAGGATATTTTTGCAAACTATAGGACACAATGATAGAAATTGGTCCATGCAGGACACCCTTAGACATTCTGGAGAAACAATCAGTCGTTATTTCAATCAAATCCTAAATGCCATTTGTGCGATAGCTCCTGATGTCATATGTAATAGAGAACCACTCACCTCTGTCCCTAACCACATCTTGAATTACGGGGGAGGTAAATACTACCCTTTCTTCAAGAACTGCATAGGAGCATTAGATGGGACACACGTCCATGCATGTGTCCCATCTGAGAGGCACTTGGCATTTAGGAGTGGCAGGTCTAAGACTACAACCCAGAATGTGCTCGGGGTGTGTGACTTTCAGATGCGATTTACATTTGTTTGTGCTGGATGGGAGGGAACAGCTCATGATTCTAAGGTGTTGGCCCATGCGGTGTATAATCCTGATCATAATTTTCCTCTACCACCACCTAGTGAGTGTGCTGATATTTTTTTTCAATGCCTTTGGAATGTAGGAACTTCATGTATAAATCTCCTGAATGCTACATGGTTTACTGTCATGCAGATAAATATTACGTGGTGGACGCAGGCTATGCAAATCGAAATGGTTTTCTTGCCCCCTACAGGAACACCCGATATCACTTACCAGATTTTCAGAGAGCCGGTCCCAGAGGTAAAGAAGAATTGTTCAATAGTTTGCATTCGTCTCTGAGAAATGTCATTGAACGCTCCTTTGGTATTCTGAAGAAACGGTTTCCAATCTTGAATTTAATGCCTAACTACCCCTACCGAACCCAAGTAAAGATTGTAGTTGCTGCGATCATCATCCGCAACTTCATAATTGATCAGAAAATTAACGATGAACTGACAAACACATTTGAAGATGAGATGTTCCCTGCAAGTGAGGGTTTGGAGGGTCAGTCGAATACTTCACGGGCCAGTTCCTCAGACGAGTGTCAAATGTCGGTTGTCCGTGATGCTATATGTAATGAGATCGCAGCGGCGCATGAGAATGCTAGGTAAGTAATAGTGTGGAGACTATTAGGAAAATACATTAGCTGTTAATGCATCTTATATTTGAATTAGTTCAATTACCAATTAGGATTTGTGAACTATTTTGTTATATTTGGACTTGGGTCTATGTGTGTCAGTTCCTGAGTATTCCTAAGTAATTGCTAGTTACTTTTATGTCATTCATGACTTATTAATAAATTTTATGTTTACTACTACTGTTGTTTTCTTTTTTTAAAAATTTTCTTTCACCAATAATGGAGGGTTTCTTTTCAAACCTTGCTGCTCTAAATTCATTTCCCAAGTTTTGGAGGTACTTGACATATAGTTACCAGAAAATTTATCCCTGTTGAATAATTCCATAACCAATTTCATACTGGGTTAAAGACTCATGTCCAGTGCTATGATCTAAAATATTCTCCTAGATAAATACTATGAATTACAGTATTGGGTTATAAGCATATAATCACAATACATTTGAATTTATAGTGGTTTGTTTATAAATGTTGTAAATATTTTTAATTGCAGAAGCACATTCTGTCTTATCAATCTAATAATGTAGAGAGTCTATTGTAAATATCACATGTGATTGGTGCTCCTTTAGATTTCCGTACACAAACTACATTGTTGTTTTGATGTTCAATCTATTCATGGTCTGAAATGAGTAGTTGTACCTAAAATTTAATTCTTATTTTTATGTCATTCAGGAGGTGAATCCAAACTGACGAATAGGAGGAGCAATGGCTTCGTGGATCCACAGATTTTGGTTGACAAGAATGGTGTGCGGTTTCACTCGTAGAATTCAGACACGGTCCCTTTTAGTGCAGTGTAACCCAAAAAAAAATCAGGGAACTTATGCTCGTGTTTTATGGTGCTTCTTATGAACGCAAACTTCTCTTGTGATTATACTGTTTGTTTGTGCGTGTTCAACGTGCTTGTGTGTCACAATGGAACTATTATGTGTGCAGACTACTTCTATGTGTATGGAATGGGACACATAAAGCTGAATTTCTTTTGCCAAGAGCTCTACTTTTTGTAGAAGGAAATGCCATGTGAACTTATGTTGTGTTTCATTATTACATGTATACATGTGGATGTCTGACTCTTACAGTTTGCATGACAGGTCATCCACTTCTTAATTCCATCTATTTCTTCATGTACAGAATGTATGATTATATATTAACACCTAAGCATTTGATAAGAATGAATTGCCTCCTTATATCTACAAACAGTTGGTAGTTTGTATCTAGCATCAGACCATAGCTTAAGCAAGTTCCTTCATCAAACAGATCTAAAGTAGCCCACCAAGCAACTGGTACTTTGTTGCATACCTAATTAACATGCAACAATCAATATCATATCCAGAAACAGATGATATAAATTAGATGTAGCCTGTTATTTTTTCAGTTAATCATACTTGCTAGCCTTCCTACTATATGAAGAAACCAGAAAGAAGAAATCAAATAATAAAGTGTAGAGGAAAAAATGGAGTCAAATTTACTAATTGCATATGAATTACACACATGAAATCTATTCCTGAAGCGAACAACCCTCAACCAAAATATGCAAATATGTTAATAGACAGGGTTAGACTAGAACATGATAGCATATACCAGTAGATATGTTTACATTGCTTCAACATGATGAAGTTTTTCCACATATAATACATGGGAGACATTAGTACTTGGACTCCCAATACAAAATGAGTTCATCACATGTTCCAATTCAGATCGTCAAAAAAGGATGATGTAAACCCGCATTTCAACCCATACGGAAGGCCAAGAACATCAACATGAGTAGAACCAAGAGGACCAAGATGATGAGGACAACAATGAGGCCGATCAAGATGTGTAGCATTGGCAGGTTAGCATGAGATGGATCTGGGAGGTTGGGTTCCATTGAAATCGGATGGACTTCACTCTCCTCGTGCATCCATGCTGTCAAATTATTGTCAACAATGGCAGTGGAGGAATGGACAGTTGCATTACTTTCTTCAACCAACAGCGGCTGAAGAGTCTCCTCAAGGATCTCAGTGGCCTGGCTGGGTTGGGGATCATTGTCTTGCACCGACTTGGCAGCATTTTCTTCTTCGATTCCGTGAGATCTCAAAAACTGTTGGGCTTCACATAAGCTATGTGCACCGGCATACACAGCATTGCTGAAATTATTGACTTGGAGACTACATTCTGCCCATGTTTTGTAAATGCCTGGTCTCCTTCCTCTAGCTACCACGTAATAAGCAAAACGAGCCATACTTGTCCTACCCAAAAGACATTATACTTTGCCAGTTAGATCACCAACATTAAATATCATACCATAATGATAGAAATACTTGAATACTCTCATAAATGTTATTATGTACTCAAAAGAACAACAATGAACATCAAAGTCATAGCATCGATTAGGTCATTTTTTTTTCTTTTTCTTTCCCAAGTTTTTTTTTTTAATATTTCAAGTTTGACCCTATTAGCTCTACCATTACTCCCTACCACAGTCACACACTTATGGTACCTTGATTTCACTAAATTCATTTGCTGCCCTGAATTAGGGAGATGTGTAGAGGGTCTTATGGCTTCTCTCGAGGAACATCAAGGAGGCAGGACACCTATTTATCATAAACTTGTAGATGAAGGCATAATAGTGTTGTTTGTACTTAAGAAAACTGATTATATAATATCATAAGACATGGAAATGACCCATTAATTACATCACAGCGATTGAACTTGGATCGAAATGGCTGATGGAGTCACATTAAACGGACTCACAAGAAAACATCCATCTGCATAAACCGAATTAGTTGTTTAATAATAATCCATTACTTTTTATACATTTGAGAAAATTTGAAGAACACCTTAGGCTATCCAAATTTATTACTTCAACCCCTCCTTCCCAAACCCACACAAGGTATGAAATCAGAGAATAATAAAGACGACCAGATTGCTCAATTGATGAATTTCATATGGTGAAATGTATAATCCCCTACCTCTATAAACTCCATCAATGTGTACAAGCCAAAAAAAAAAATTTATAAACATAAATCAGTTCCTCAGATTTCCATACCCAAGTCAAGAGAAGGCCAGGGATCAAGAAGACGGGAGCTGATTCGAGGCCTTTGGATGCATACATGCGGTGGACCTACATTTCAGATGATGATAGGAGTCGCAACAGGCGCCGGATGACTTGTCGGGACAACTTTGCGACGGGTGCAAACCGGCTGCCGGGGCAGAGAAGAAGGTGGATGAGGGCAGATGGATCGGTGGGCGGTGGTGGAGACGAGGAAAGAGTGCAGTGAAAAATCTGTCCTAGGTATTTGTAATTGGGAGAGAGGATGCCTTGTGAAGGGGGCAAGGTCATTAAAGTAATTTGACACATTCATTTTTTTAAAATACAGCTTTTATTAGCCAAACATGAAGAGCTTTTAAATATTGAAATGCAGCTTCTGTTACCAACAACAAACATGATTCCTGGATTAAAAGAAAAGCATCTCAAAAAGGTCAACATCAAAATTATATAAAAAAAGCAGCTTTATTCTAAAATCTACTTTTCAATATGTGTTTCCAAACGGGTCCTAAATCTAACCCACCCTAACTTAACCCAACCCATTCTCTCTCTCTCTCTCTCCCTCTCTCCCTCACATAAACGAAAGAACAAAAAACCTCTGATCAGAACAAAAAAACCTCTAATCACACTGCCTCTTGCCCTCCCCGACGACGAAGCCCGCAATCCCCCTAACCCTCTCCCTCTCACGTAGAAACGAAAGAAAAGAAAACCCAAATCACTGCCGACCCTCTCCCCGACGACGCCCTCTCGCCCTGCCCGACTCTCTCTACCCAGCCCGAAAAATAGCCCAACCCGACGTAGCCGCCTCCATCCCCGACGCTCTACACCCAGCCCGACGCCTCCGCCTCTATTTCCGACAGTTACAGAGTGTGTTTGGATTAAATTGATCGGTGTTGTAGATATTGCATTTTTATTTTTCTAGTCTCTCTCCATGTCTCTGATGGTGTTGTAGATATTGCATTTGTACAATCTTTCTTGTTTTTTAAAGTTTTTTAGAGTTGGTGGTGGAGGTGTTGGGACCTATGCTTTTAATTTTTTTTATGTACAAAGTTTTGCCCAATTTTGTGTTTTTTTTTTTTTGAGATGGAACAAAATGTGGTTGAGCAGGTATTACTTTTTACCATGCTGTTTGAATTATTCATTATTATTAGTGTGATTTGTCTTGAGGACTGGATTTTTATTGATGAACTCTGTTTTTAGTATAATAGGTTCTGTAATTTGTTTGGGATGCTTTCAGTTATATCTTATATTCATGTATTGATCTCTACTATTAAATAAATAAATAAAAAGTTCAGATCCTTGTTAATTTGGACATACTGAGGTATTGTTTCTTTTCTTTCCATGCATGATTTAATCAAAGTTTCAAACAAACTACAACGCATGAAAAATCATTGACATGTTATCAAAAACATGTTTAAAGTCACAACACACTGTCAATTTGTCATTTACATTTTAGCAAGATGTGCAGAGGATCACCACAATCACTAACAGCAAATAAACTCCCAGATAAGCGGATAACACAGTTACATCATTTTTTTACACCATCTTGAAACCAAAAAATAAACATTGACTGAGGTACCAAAACGTGTTAAACAGCCACAACACATAGGCATTTACATCTTCAGCAAGACCACATGAGACTGTTGGTCCGTGCCTCTGTGAGCTTGGGAATAGAACGCATAAAAAATCATTGACATGTTATCAAAAACATGTTTAAAGTCACAACACACTGTCAATTTGTCATTTACATTTTAGCAAGATGGGCAGAGGAACACCACAATCACTAACAGCAAATAAACTCCCAGATAAGCAGATAACACAGTTACATCATTTTTTTACACCATCTTGAAACCAAAAAATAAACATTGACTGAGGTAGCAAAACATGTTAAACAGCCACAACACATAGGCATTTACATCTTCAGCAAGACCACATGAGACTGTTGGTCTGTGCCTCTGTGAGCTTGGGAATAGAACTGCTGTGGGACTTCATATCATTGACAGCGTTTGTCGTGGCTGTGGACTGATGACCTGAAGACAGCAGTGGAGTGACATTGTCTTCAAGAACCTGAGTTTGATTAGCCAGGAATGGCATTGTTACTTGATTGGAAGGATTGCTATGGGCCTGGTGTTACCTGAAAACAGTATTGTATATATAAATGTGGAATGTGAAACTTATGAGATGCAATATATAATCTCCTTATAAGTGGCAAGTAAACATATTGCAACTCAGGTACTAAAATGGTAACATCTTCCACAGAAATTTTTAAAAATATAGAGCTAATAGAGAGGTATTTATGTTTCATCATCTCCCACATCATTATTTCTTTACAAACTTCTAAGATTCTTAGACTAATATTTTTTTTTGGTCAGTTCTGCAATCAAACATGAACATCAGGTTTCATTGGCTTAAAGACACATGACATAACACATTTCCTCACTAATTCAAATTTTCATCAAATTCAATAAACCATCAGACGTTCAAAAAATAATATGTAGAATGTTAGGATTCTTAGACCAATATCAACAAACTCAGGTACTAAAATGGTAACATTTTCATGGTAACATCTTTCACTGATTTTATTTCTTACCTCAATTCCTCCAAATTCATATATTGAGGTCCTATTCATTTCATTATTCGGTAACAATGGAGGAAAACCCTAAATGAGAAAAAAGAAAAGGGAAAAAAACCCTAAATGAAAAGGCTAATCTATAAATCTAGTAAAAAAAACCTAGATCTCCAAAACAAAAAGTCATGGAGAGACTAAGACGAACCTGGGAAGGTCGATCGCAGCGTCGGGGAGTGCGGGAGGCGGCGGCATCGTCGTCGGGCCGGGCATCGTCGGTCTGTGTGGAGGGGCGACGGGAAGGGTGAGAGGCGGCGGCTTCGGGGAGGGAGGGGGGCTTTTTGCAGGCTTCGTCGTCAGGGAAGGGCGTCGGAGAAGGCCAGAGGCGGCGTGATTTGAGGGTTTTTTTTCTTTCGTTTATGTGAGGGAGAGGAACTGAGAGAGAGAGAGAATGTGTTGGGTTAAATTGGGGTGGGTTAGGTTTAGTTTAGGTTAGGGGATGGTTGGGTTAAGATTGTACATTGACTTTTTTTAATTGGGTTTAAACGTGGTTAGACTGTACAGTGCGGTAGACCTTTTTTTTTTTTCACGGGAGGATCTGAACCACACATTGAATGGGATTGTGGGCGTCCGCATTATTTGTTTTAGCGGGCGTCCGTCGGAGAGCGGTTATATATATATATATATATATATAGTCGGATGATAATATGCGGGACGTGCGGTTGTGCGGGAACGACGTCGTTCGTCCGATCGTGGGTCCATCACATCCAACGGTCGAGATGAATCGCCCCCGACCGTCCGATGCGATGGACCCGCGATGGACCCGTGATCGACGGCCCGTGGTCGTTCGCGTACGACCGCACGACCCGCACCGTATCATTTCCCTATATATATATATATATATTGCGTCGATCACGGGTCCATCATTAGGTTCGCCGCATGTGTGTGTGTGTGTATATATATATATATGAATGATATTATGCGGTCGGTGCGGTCGTGCGGCGTCGATCACGGATCCATCGCATCAGACGGTCGGCGGCGATTCATCTCGACCGTTCACAGGCTGAAAACTGTAGGTATTGATGTGGGGGGGCCCTGCAATGATTTTCTGGAGTGAATCTTCTTTTAATACCATGGAGCTCATCCTTGATTTTGCTATGTAGGGACTTGAGAAACTCCTGAAACAATAACATATGAATTGTTAATGTGTGTGAGAGAGAGAGAGAGAGAGAGAGAGAGGGGTACCATTGTCAATCTTTGGTGCTTCAGTATTGGTGTTGAAGAAATGAAGAGATGGGTGGGGGGTTATATAAGGAGATAAGCTACTTTTCTGTAATAGTATTCACACTGACTTTGAATTAGTCTTGGAAGTGATCACAAGGGGTGTTTTTACTTGGTCTTGGTGGAGACTTTGCCACTTAAAACAAATTTGTTTTTTGTTTTTATTGTCAAACATCCAACCAGATTATTCCTTTACCCCCCGTATGGGGTGTGACTTTGATTTATTCAGCCCTGATAGTTATACTGGGATAGATAACAATCCATGCGGAATAAGCAATTTTATGTTTGATTAACTTTTCTGTTATTCTCATTAAAAAACGTAAAAAATAATTTTTTGTTGTTTGGTTCACCCTGGATAAATTGTGGATAAGGGGTAGATAATATGTGAATAAGGAGTTATAACTTTAAAAATGACAACTTTGCCCCTAGTATATTAATTCATGTTTGGTATGGTTGATGGATTTAAATAAAAAATGAGTAGTATGATTAAATGATAGCCATTGATTCTTGTGTAAATCTTCTTTGTTGGTTTTAATATTTGTATTCATCTTTTTAACATAATTTCGTGGAGATGTAAAAAGGATCATTTGTATTAATATAAATATTAATATTTGATATCTATTGTGCTACCTGGTATTATTGATTATTGAAAATATTAGTTTTTGATATCTATTAAGTACCCATACTATCCATATCAATGAAAAAAATCTCTCATTGGTGCACAACCTTACCCATATTATTTATTAATTAAAAAAATGCACCCATCAACATTGCAACTCAATTTTCAACGCCAAAGAAGAAACAAATCCAAAAAAATTGCTTCTCAATTACTGGGAGGAGAGGGAATCCTTTTCCATTGCTGTAAACGATCCAGTTTGAGAAGTTTCTCTTCCAGTTTATAGAAGTTCAGTCGGACCTCACCAACAAAGGCATTTCATCTGATGTTGTACACATGAAACTTTGCAAACCATATATCTGAACAACATATATATATATAGACAAAGTTGGGGAGACAAAAACTAAAACTACTTTCTTGTAAAAAGATGGTCATAAAATTGGGTCCAGAATACTTTTTCGATGGCCAGGACTGGGACTATGGGAGGAGTTTTGTGACTTTGAGATCTCTTTCTGATGGCTTTCTTTAAACAGCCGCTACCGTTCGTTGTCTCTCAAAGTTCAGTTCAACTCCAAATAAAAGATAAAGCTTCTTTTCGTGCTTTTTCAAGTAGAAATAGACTTGAATTCGAGACCAATCACTTTCTCAAAGACACGACAGGTAATGAAAGTAATAATGTCCTGGCTTCCTTTTCTATATCATGTGATTCACATTACATGCTTTTCTCCTCCTCTAAAACTCTTTTTTTCAATAATAAATCTCTATGCATGTTGTTTTTGCTACAACAACAAAAGTATATACTATCACAAGCAACATCTAGCTATATATATATACTATTTGTTGTTTACTTTTGCAAACACAAGATATACCAATATAGTACCTACTAATCATGTTAAATTGATCCTAGGCTGAATACACGCAATAGGTAATTAAACATACCATAAAAAATAGATCATACAAGCAGCACCTAATAATCACATTTACTTGATCCCTATAACTGAGGTTCTCATGTACAAGCATTCCTGCATACTAACTAAGTAGTTAAACACATACAAGCAGCACTAAGTCTTCACATTTACATAACCCCTATAGTTGATGTTGTCATATACATATAAGATGCATACTGGCCGAACAGAATATAGGTGATATAACATCCATACAATCTGATCAAACCACCAAAAAAATTTGCTAGTAAACTAGCACAAAATAAGAGTATTCGGGCATCAAACTGACTATACTCATGCATGATAGCAGTGGTGTCAGAACCATACCAAAAGGAATGCGAAAATAAGTCCAACGAGCACTAGTGTTGCAAACACAACAAAAAAAAAAGTACAGAAAAATCATGCAGATTAACACCTCCGTGTGGGGGACTGACGTGGACAGCAAGTGCGAAGCATACCATCCAGATTGGAACTAGACATGTTGTAGACCGGATATGGGGATTCTTGCAAGTTCTCGGTATTCTGAATCTCGGCAGTAGGTGGTGGTGGAAGTGGTAGCAATGGTGTGTCAATGACATCACTCTCATCAGATGGAGGAGCATCAATACATTGACATGCCAAACTACCACAGAGCCACCACGACCTCACTGCCGCTGCAAATTGCAAAAGAAGAATGTTTATGGATCAAAATGAACAGATCATATGATAAGGAAGGAGAAAAAATAAGTCATGAACCACATAATATACTAACTTACTTGCATACTCGCCCACAATTGACCGGCAATCATACTACGTAATTCAACACCTTGCATGCTGTCCTCAATTCCAACATTCAAATTATCATCAGGTTCTACAACCCCAACATCTGCCATCTCTTCTTGATTCATATTGAAAAAATATCCTCCCCTTGCTCCTTACGAATGAAGTTATGAGGATGAAACATGCGAGTGCCATCTTTGTCTGTGTTTTGTAGGGATAATAGGGAGTGGACCTAAGGCATTTGAAACGCATCTTTAGTACACCAAAAGCACGCTCAATGGCATTCCTCAATTGTGCATGTCTATGGTTGAAGAGTTCATTAGGTCCACTATATCTATTCCTTCGATGATTCAAAAACTCAGATAAATGGTATCTATGACCTCGGTATGGAGCCAAAAACTTATCTGTATTCGCATATCCAGAGTCAACCAAGTAATATTTTCCTGAAGGAAAAAAATTCAATTAAGCTCCATTTTTTATGTTCAGGACCTTACATAAGAGAGACATAAGCAAGTTACCTTCCGGCACGTTGAATCCACCACTCTCCATTGCCCATCTTAGAACTTTCATGTCAGCCGCTGAACCTTCCCAACCAACAGCGACATATAGAAATTGAAGGTCGAACGAACAAGCGGCCATCACATTCTGTGATATCCACCCCTTCCGATTTCGATAACGTGTGGCCTTGGATTTTCTTACAAGCGCAGGGATGTGTGTCCCATCTATAGCGCCAATTGCATTCTATAATTCATGAAACCAATATTGAGAAACATAAACTAACAAAGTAAGGATCATTAATGTCATATAGAGGAACACTAAAAAAGAAATTGTTTTACCTTGAAGAAAGGGTAAAACTGCCTGTTACACCTCACCCGAGGGTGGACTTGTACTCCATCTTCTGGTAGACTTATATACTCTCTTCTAAGAGACACTATTGCTTTCAGAACAGCATTGAAGTGTCTACTTATAGTCTCCCCAGAATGGTGAAAACGCTCCGCCAACACCCGGTTACTCACGCCATGGCCAAGACCATGAAGGAAGATGCCCAACTGTTCTGTACAAGACACATACTTCGTGTCTGCGATCAGTCCCTTTCCTATCAACGTATCCCTAAGCTTGAAGAACATTTGAGGTGTCATGCGAAAGTTCTCATAGGCCCTCGTCTCATGGCCTTGTAGCAACTCATGAACGAATCCGTGGCCCGAGAGAGGTCCAGTTCTAATTGGTCTTCGTGTCAATGTACGTCGTTCTTCCCTATATGAAATATGATCAAGGAAGTAGGCCATCTCTATGAACCACGAATCATCGTCATCTTCCAAAAATTTCTGAGAAAATCTCTATGTCGTTTACTGTTTGCATTGGTCCCCATTGACTGCAATGGAAAGTCCTAAAAAATAATATTGCACATTCATAAACACATGAGTACAAGTCATGCATGAATATAGTTATGCTTTGAAGATATGATATGCATATCTAATTAACTTAAGCTTATGAACCATATTACAAGACTTGTAATTAAGATTGGTACCTTGGGGTGTGAATTGATCAAGGGTCGGGCTAAAATCAATCCTTCCAATCTGCATTGTCAACCAAAAAATTAATCAGTTTACAAATCAGTTTATAACGATGAAAACCAATACACAAATTATAGTGGAACAAAGTATATGGACAAATTCAAACCACAAATCAAATATAGTAAGCAGGACATGTACTGACATTGCATGTAAACAGTTGAAAACCAAGCAATCACACATAACATACACACATAACAGATTTTTGGATACACCATAATCATTAACTTTGGAAAGGCATAAGTTGTCTTACATTACATATAATTACAAAATTATGGTGTCAAAACACCATATGTTAGAAGCATTCCAGATATGATATGCGAAATGGTTCCAGGTTATGTGACATGCATGTACATATAAGATTACTACAATACAAGCCTTCCTTTTATAGATGGCTCAAAATATATTACATTACTAGCATTCCTTTTATAGGTTGCTCAAAAAATATTTAGTGGTACTGTCATCTTCTACATAGGTCCATGTCATTGTGGTGGAGCTTGTGGAATGTATCCAGGGGTTGGGTAGGTCATCCCTTGACGCTCTATCCAGTCCATTTTCAGGTCATCGGGGAAAGTCATGAAAATTGTGCGATTGTTCTCGTCCTTCAAGGCCTCTGCGGCGGCCAATTTAGAAGTAGAGCTGACCTGTTGAACATCGCCAAACACCTTATTGCTTGTTCGAGGGTATATTTCCCTCATAGTCTTTCTCTATGAGTTCCTTAGCTACGTCCACCCTCCTCCTCCCAAGTTCCAGAAACTCATCCATGTAAGCTACATGGCTGAGGGTTTTATTCCTCTTCGCTGAACTTGAGGAGGTCCTCTTCTTCATCATGGTAAAGTCCTCCTCCTCTGATCTAGTGGACC
The DNA here is from genome assembly GCA_030737845.1 of Acorus calamus. Classification (NCBI taxonomy): domain Eukaryota; kingdom Viridiplantae; phylum Streptophyta; class Magnoliopsida; order Acorales; family Acoraceae; genus Acorus; species Acorus calamus. Next base: position 4,385,875 of record CM060874.1, on the reverse strand, counting down.
CCATTGAACGTTTCCCTTTCCTTCTTGCACTAGGTCCACCCTCATCAAGAATTTCAATGGGTGTCTTGTTTCCCCACATAGCCTCATAGGAGGGTCCTCCATTGAAGAACTCTTCAACTGGATCAGTTTGTAGATTTAAAGCATCAATCTTCATTTTATTGACCTCTTCAGAGTCACCCTCAGATTCATTGTCTAGGGCATCTATGTCACGATTGGATGAAATGGCATGAAATCCCTTGGACGTTGAGTTCCCACATAGCATACTGAATTCCTTGAACCAAAGGAAGGGCTTCTCCCGACACACACCATACTTGTCATTCAACTGCAAAGGAGAAGCACAAAAGGACCACATATTATGAACTAACTTAGGAATACCATGATATAAAAAGCTATCATCAATACATACCAAGATCAACCTATCCCATTCCTTAGCATCTCCCGGAACAACCATTTTCATTTCATCATCCCACCCCCATCCAGTACGGTTGCTAAGTTGTTGGTACAAAACAAAAGTTTGCTTGAGCACTTTCCATCTGTTCTTGCAATGACTCATGTCAAGTGTCATTGCCATTCGGTAATTGAAGGTTGATGTTATTGTCTTCCAAGCTGTGTTTTGAAAGGTACCCTTAATGCAATTCCCCTGATGAAACTGATCAACAAGCAACCCTACCAGACACGCATCTATTGGGGTGGTCCAATTCCCTATCCGATTCTTCCGGATGCAACACGACTATTTGCTTGATTGGGCTTTGACATCTATTATAATACAACATGCAAAAAAAAAAAAAAAACATTTTGGTAACCAGGATCACATATGGGGGTTATTAAAAAAATAAAGAACTCACAGGCATACACCAATTTATTGTGACATAAAAAACATAAGAAAAAAATCTAAACATCCTTGAATCATTATAAACATTGACACCCTCAAATCAGATTAAAAAAACACACATATATAACATAAAAAATACTATAACATAAAAAATACTATAACATCACGACTAACAAGAACACCAAAAAAATTGCTTATGTCTACAATGACAGAGAAAACTAATAAGAACACCTACAAACAATCATTTAACAAAAGTGAAGGCAAATATATTCCTCAAGCATGTTTAGTTCCACTGGTTGTCTTTCTTCAAAAACAGGATATGTGATATACTCTCATGAAATCTTTATATTCATGTTTACAACTACCTTACATCATATCAAAGTACATGCCCACTGTTCCAATAGATCAGAAAAAAAACCATCAAACATCCATACTACACATTATCACAACATCGTGTCTAACCAATATGCATAAATAACTTTGAAAAAAATTAATAAGGGACCGATTGGATTCAAACAATGTGTCAACCACAACAACTTAGATCATAGAAAGAATGTCCCATATTATCAGATCTACCATGGCTAACCATTATGCATAACCCAACTATAAACAATTAACATCAGGACTCAAATCGAACGATGACTTATCTACACCATCATATATCCAAATATGGAGGTCGCCGGAGTCAACATTTACCTCGGTTGGGATGCGATGAGGCTGATATGGTGATTCACTGCCTTCCCTAAGAACCTTGATGAGTAGAATCTTCGCCGGCTCGAAAGCGAAGGAGAATGAAAAGGCTACGGTGGAGACATGGTGTCAAAACTAACCTAGGGTTTCCCCATCGAAGAGATGAAATGCAGAGAGGTTTCTTCAAGTGAAAGAGGAGAGAAGAAAACTGGGTGGGAGAGTCAATACGATGGGACTGATGAGGGACACGTGTACACAGATGGGCTGACTTGCCAATGAGAATGAACGGTGTGGATTGAGTATTGAATGGGTTTTTTTGTGTGGTTGAGATTTAATCTTCAACAGTGGATCCATTGATCAAACGGTCCTTATTAAAGATAGGTATATCATTGGGTTATGTAAAAGGATGTGAGAGAAATTTTTAAAAATGACAGTGAGGGGTATTTTAATTCTCTGGCATAGATAAGTCCTGATAAACAATTCTGACATTTTCTTAGAATTGTTATCAAGTCTTATCCTAACTTATCCAGACATAGCTATCGGGGTTTATTCTGTCAAAACAAACAGCTTTTTTAAACTATTCTCCTGTATTCTTCTCTATTCTGGGTTTATTTCCCTTGCCATACGGGGGGTTAATATATGAGATATATTAATGTGAGACTGAGAGACTTTGTTTTTAAGGTCCGCTTGGGAGTGCATCGATACCACTGGATTCCACATCCGCGGATTTTGGAAAGCAACAAATGAGGTACTTGTTTGGCATATTTAATGAGGTTGGCTTCTCCAAGATTATGAATTACATAAGGGCGCTGCTAACTTAAATTTTTTATACAGTGTAAAATACAGTTCTACATATCTTCTTAAAAATCTAGTGAAACATATACATACCTTGTTAAATTTTTTCTTATACTTACTAAAAATGGAAAGAGAAATATTTTTTTTATCAAAACATTTATCTCATCAGATGATGTTCATTATTTTAAAAAAATAAAAAAAATGTGTGGTAGGAGTTTTGAACTATAAAAAGTGAATAAATAACATTTTCCATTACATAAATATCCTTCCTAATAGCAACCACATAAAGATGAGAGATTGAGAGAAATCCCTAGAACCAAGGGCGGACGGATGAGTTGGCTGGGCCGGGCTACAGCCCGGCCCAGATTTTGTATTTTTTTGTTTATTACTTGATATATATTATAATATTTATATTTTATATTATATAAATTGCATTTTATACATAAAATATATTCCTAACAAACTAGATATCAACTTAACAAATTAATAGCAAATCAAATAATATCATATAAACTAGATCTCAACCAAACAAACCAAATAAAGCTCTTTGAAAACGGGTTTGAACAATTTTGGATTTGCATAAAGCTTTTTTCCCAAACCCATTTTCAAACAAAAAAAAACTGGGGCAAAAAATTGCGACATATTTTTGTGAAAAAGTGCCAACAACTTGAGTTTTGTAGAAGCTATGGATAGACAGCTTCCTGCAAAATCAATTTTAAATTTAGTTTTATCTAAAATCAATTTTGCAATCGTGCAACCAAACACAGCCTCAATCTTATTATAAATTTTAACAATTATAAAATTTAAAATTTAAATATTATCATAAGAATTAATTTAATGTCAATGGAACAATAAAAAAAATATTTATATCTATAAAACAACTCTTCTTATTTTTCTAATAACAACTCTTCCTATTTTATGAAAACATGTTTGATTATTTCAATTACAAAATTTGTTGATATACCGTGTATGATGAGTTTATATCTCATTTTTATTCTTACAAAATCAAACACTCAATTTTAATTGTATTTTTCTTTTCTTTTCTTTATATGTATATGTCTTTTGAATATCACATTATTTGGTATATAAATAATTACATCAAATATAAGAACAAAAAACATTCATATAAATATTTAATATATGCTATCATAAGAACAAAAAAACTTCCATATAAATATTTAATATAGGCTATGTAGCCCATCCCAAAATATTGTTCTGGATCCGCCGCTGCCTAGAACCCATATCATAGCTGCTCCTCTCTGTCTTCTTCACCTGATAGCAAGCCGAGGTTTATCACATCCCAAACTTTTAAGATCAAAGGTATGTAGATTTATCATTTCCCAATCTTGAAAGGTACCATTACCAACTGATTAACATACTTTTTCATGGATTTTTTTTCCAAGGTCACTACAACAAAACAGGATTTTGGTGACAAAGCAGTCACCTAAAACTATTGTTAGGTGACAGTTAAGAATGTATGTCACAATAAACATAGTTTTTTGTGACCGTTATATTTGTTTGTCACAAAATTCTATTTTTGTGACAGTTGGTTAAAATGTGTGTCACATAAATACCAATTATTGTGACAAACATATTAAAAAAGTCACAAATGATATTTATTGGTGACAAACATATTTGGAATGTTACCATTTGTAATTATGAGGTGACACACACTAATGGAATGTCACAAAAGGCATATTCACAATTAATTTAAAAGCTATATTTAGTATCCATATAATCATATTGTAATTATAAATCTTGTAAAATATATGAGAATCAAGAGAGGTAAAAAATCAATGTTTCTCCTAATTTACTACAATTCCTTTGTCATGAGTGCTTCCCCATATAATAAGAAAAAAAAGTTTCATCTCTTCTGCTGTTTCACATCTTTGCCATTTTACATTAGGGTGCCTCTATTTGCACCCCTCAAAATGGGGTGCACACCTCTTTTTTTATACACCCAACAAAAAATAATGAAACCCTTTAAACACCCCTTTTTTTGAATCTCGCGACATAATCACTGTCAACATAAATATCAAATATCGACACTGTAGTTGTAGATACCCCAATTTTGACCGTCCAGAGAGACAGAAATACTTCAAGTAACACACGGAAATATCCCACAAGTGGACACCAATAGAGAACCAAAGGTTCGGTAAACCGGAAACCCTAACCCCAGCCTTGACCTAACCCCAAACCCTAGCCCAAACCCTTGACCTAGCCCTAAACCCTAACCCTAGCCGTGACCTAAACCTAAACCGGAAGCCCTAAAACCGTGACCTAAACCTAAACCGGAAGCCCTAAAACCTTGACCTAACCCCCAAACCCTAGCCCAAACCTTAACCTAAACCCAAACCCTAGCCCAAACCCTAAACCTAAGCCAAACCCTAACCCAGACCTAAACCTAAACCTACCCTAAAAAACCTACCCTAAAAAACCAAAACCCTAAAAAACCTAAAGCCCCTGGAAAGGGGCGGCTAGTTTACACTAGCCGCCCCCCTAACCGCCCCCTGGCCGACTTTGGACCAGTTCCCTGGATGGGACATAAAGCAATATTAAATGCTGATCATTGCGGCGGGTCATGACCTTTAGCCGCCCTCTCTTGGCCGGATCAAACCAAATAGCCGACCCAAGCCACCGCTTGTCAGAGATGGGACGTTTGGCAGGTCATGATAGGGGCGGCTACCAGAAAGTAGCCGCCCCATCCCGGGCGGCTAGTTAGCACTAGCTGCCCTTCACCTGGTTTCTGACAGAGGAACCAGATCATTAATGAGAGGTCCAATCGAAGCCAACCCACTCCATTACCCTCGGGATATTTTCCTACCTCTCTTTTATTATAAATAGAAGAGGTCCCAAGCAATCCAACACATCAACAAAAAATCACCAATTCATCTTCAACCCACCATCCCCACTTGTTCAAAACCCTTCCACCACTAGAAATCCCAAGAGAGAGAGAGAGAGAGAAAGCCCCTTTTATGAGAGAAACACCCATTCCCTACATAAAATACCCTCTCATCCCACCCTCCATAAACCCAGGCTAAACCTAGCTTAGCCTCTGCCCAAGACCCCACCCTTTTCCTACCAAACCCCTGCCCAAATTCCCCCAGACCCTGGACGGCTAAACCTACCTAGCCGCCCCAATCCAGACGGCTCAAACCCATTAGCCGCCCCACATCCACACCCCATATCAACATCCCTTTGACCCATAACTCCTTTAGTCAAGCCCGGAAGCAGAATAGGATTACCTATTTTTTCACCTCTGTGTACGGTATATCCGTGTCTCAGAGCGGAGACACCACAAACTCCCCACGTAGGCGATCAAATCCAACCCAAACCCTTTCCTGTTTTTAGCAAAAGCAGGTGGCGATCACAAAACCCCCTTGAATCCTCTTGAGCCGCTGTCGGGCGCCTCGACCAGGAACGACACCCTCACCCCTTCCGAGAAGACGATCCGACCAAGCCCGCCAGGGCACGCATCCGATCCGAATCCCCGAAGAACCCCCACACACGCGGATTTCTCGACACCGACAATAGTGTCGTGAATAATCCAGTGTAGCATAGTTTTCTGAACCCCGCGACACAATAACTGTCGACATAAATACCAAATGTCGACATTGATATTGTCGCGAATGATCTAAATGCTACAAGTTTAGTTTTTTGAACCCTGCGACACAATCACTGTCGACATAAATATCAAATGTCGACACTGATAGTGTCGCGAATGATCTAAATGGGGTGTGCACATGATCCGATTATAAACGGATTTTTTGTGCATTATCCGTTTATAAGAGGTGTGCACCCCATTTTGAGGGGTGCAAATAGAGACACCCTTTACATTAACCAAGCCACCACCAAATATTGAAATAAATATGTGATATTAAACCCCCACCATCTCCTATTCTCCTCTACAAGTTAACCCCCCACCAGATCCTATTCTCCTCTACGTCCCCGTCTCCGTCGTCTCCGTCATCTCCTCTGCGTCCTCCAATCCCGCACGGCAAAACAACCACCAGGTCCTCCTCTTTTCTTTTAATTCCTTTTTATTTGTGACTTGTTGCAACACCCACTAATTAATTTATTTTTTATTTATTTTTATCCACAAATAGTTTTCATTGTCAAACAACCACAGGAAAATTGATGAGGCGACATGGAACACTTAAAACCATGAATGATGCTATTGGACACCATATTGCATGGCCTCGAGCTTTTGTAAGTGTGTATTAATTTTTTATTTCCTTAATTAATTGATGTTTCATTAATCAATTTTTTATAATCATTATTTTGTAGGTGGAGATAGATTGGACGAAAGTGAAGAGGAACAATGTTCTTCAAGGATGTTAATATTTTTTTTTTGCACATTGGAACTCTTATAATAATGTAATCGAATATTGATTGAAATAATGTAATGAATTGTTGGGATTCTCTTATCTATGAAAAGTTTTTATTATTTTTACTTTTTAAATTATGATTGTACATGTTATGATTTTATTTTTTTAAATAATTATTTATAAATTATTATATCGAAATGTTTTATTATTGATATAGCAACTATGAATATTGACTGTCACATAAAATTTTGATTGCAATTATATATTCTATAATGATAATGATATTCTGTCGCTAAATGTCTATAAAAGGTGACTGACATTGACTAGTGATCCATTACATATCGGGTTATAGTGACAGATTCGTCGATCACTATATACTGCCTAAAGTGACAGTCAAGTTTCAACTGTCATTGAAATTTATGCACCGCCTGTCATTGAATGTTAGTCAATGATGACAAACATTTATGTCTGTCACCTGTTGTCAACCAATGGTAACGGGTGTGTCTGTCACCATATGCCACATACGGTGACAGACGGACTTTAACCGTCACAAAAAGCTATGGTGACTGGTTCAGCCGCGACGCACGTCCGAGTGTCACTGTAACTCTTTCATGACAGACATAAGGGTTTTGGGGACGGTTTTCGTCTGTCATCAAAACCCTATTTTGTTGTAGTGGGTGGGAGGCAACAATAAATGCAATGGTGTTATTACTTTGATTATCTTGTTTGCTCTCAGTCAAATTTTTTTATGTACTAACTTTGTAAGCCCAAGCAGACCTTCTCACAAAAAAACAGAAGAAAATTCATAGACCAGAATATTTTATCTTCCTCTTCTTGCACTTCTTCCTTTATTCTCCATACACCAGATTTCTATGAGCATCAATATTCCATAATATATTACCTTCCTCTTCCTGCACTTCTTTCATAGACCAGATTTTTTTCCTAGAATGTATTTTTTCTATTCTATTTATTTGATTGATTTTTAGATTGAACTCATTGGAGAATCCCATAAACAAGAAAAATTGATGAAACTGAGATTCATGGTATTGTACATGTTTATAATTACATTTCGTCCCGTGTACGACCATATGTCAACAATGTAGGAACACTTTGGTGGAAGCATAGAATAATCATGGTAATGCAATACTATATGGTAATGTCACATTTTATTTTAAACAATATATATACATACTACATATTTGAAAATATTTTGGAGAAGTGATTACATAGATATAGAATAAGTAAGTGAAAGAATCGCAGTGAGAAACAAAAAGGAGAATTAAAAATTTCTAAATATTTTGATTTTTGTTGAAGATTCTAATAATATTTTGCTTTTTTTATATCAATAAAAAAATATTTTGCTTTTTATGTAAATACATCATTCTAGAATAACTATGGATTTGCAGTACTAAACAAAAATACAGACATTATGAAATTGGTGATCCAAATTGACATGAACCCATCAACCCTCATAAAGAAATAGGATGTTTTCAACAAGTTGGATTATCTCATTGATTAAAACATGAAAAGCAGGATCATGACTCTTATATTATACACTTAAGAAAAAAAGCTCACCATTATGTATTGTTTGGATAGATGCATAAATTATTATAGAGTTTATAATTATTCAATGAATAGATAATTATGCTAATGGAATAAATAATTTTCTGTTTGATTGTGTTTTTTGTTATTCGACTCATGATAGTGAGTTTTTGTTGTTTGGTTTAGTTTGATAATAAAACAAGAATAAATGGTTATAATTTTTAACAAACCAGATTACCCTTTCATTTACTTTTCACTTGTCACCACCAGGGCACCACCACATTCCAATCATTGTTCACCAGCACCAGCATCACCTCCCAAAGAACCATCACGGACTTTGTCACCACCACCGCCACGAAACATCACCACCACCCCCATCCGCAAACGCCGCCACCACCACCTCGACCGTCAAAATGCACCCGCAAATGAAAAAGGGGCAAAGAAAAGAAAAGGACAAACAGGGGCAAAGAAATGAAACAACAAAGTAATTGTGGGGCCATTTATTATTATAGTTGAAATATGCTAATTACATATGAAAGAGGGAATTTGAATACCTCTTTATTCTCACTTAATTCAGCATCCAGCATCCGAATACCAGCTCATTATCCTTACCAAACACCCTTTTTCCCTTTTTTTTTCCTTCTTATCCTGGAGTATCCACTCTTTACTCTCTACTACCTAAACGCCAATAAGAACCTTGGAACATTGCAAATGTTGGAGCAATTACAAAAATAAAAAGTTGTCTCTCACTTTGGCCTTTCTATTTACCTATCTTTTTTTCTAGTCATTTTTTCAAAGGAAAATATTATATTCAGTTTATTTATACGAACCGCACAAGTTTTAGAAATCATATACCTCCTCTAATAAAGTATATACTTAATTAATAGTCTAATTAATACATTTAATATTATCATTTATAAAAAATATGAAGAATTTTGATTAGATTTATTAAAATAGATAGTCATAATGGGTAAAAGAGGCTAACAAGATATATATGACTTTATTTAAGGCTATAAAAATAAGGGAAATTTTTGTAATTAACCTTAACTTAATAATTATTTTTTAAAATAATCATCTATCAAAATAATTTACAAAAATAACCTTGAACCGAGCATTTTGACCGGTTTGATATTTCCATCTCAACGTACCAATTAAAGCATCATTAATTTGTGTCTCAAAAGGCATAGACAAACATAATTCCTACACCATTAAAATATGTTTATTTTTTCTTTATTTTTATATATATATTTAAACAATTTAACTTTTATTACATAAATTTTTTATTACAAAATTAGTATGCAATTAGAAATATATCGTTGAGATATTTAAAATGACACAAATATTAAATATATTTAGTTTACATTTAAAATTATAATTTTAAGATAATTAATTAACATTTATACATTTTTGGTTAATATTAAAATTTAATTACATTTATTTAGTAAATTTTCTTTATGATGCATCGTAATCAAATATGATGTTTTTGATGTAAATATTAGGAAAAATATACAAATGCTAATTAATTACATTAAATTTATCATTTTTAAATATAAATTAAACATATTCAATATTGATCTTATTTTAAACTCTGCAATGATATTCCAAATGGTATTAATTTTGTAAAAAATGATTTGTGCAATAAAAGTTACATTATTTACATGCATTAAAAAAATTAAGAAAATAACAAAAAAAATAAAAAAGAACAACTTAATGGCGTGTAAACAACTTGTCTTTTATGGTAACCACAAGGTGATCCTATCATTGTCAAACCAGTCAAAACAATGTTAAAAGTTATTTTTATAAATAATTCTTGGAGAGGGTCATTTTTAGAAATAATTATTAAATTAAGGTTAATTTTAAAAAATTCCCTTAAAAATAATGAGTGTTACAACGCTCTTCTCCAAAACATTTGATACATTAAAAAAAGCCTTTTGATTAGATTTATGAAAGCAGATGCTCATAGAAAGTTGATGTAAGGAGAATAAACAAAGGAAAAAAGTGTAAGAAGAGAAAGAAAGGTAGAAAAATATATAATAAACAAATTGTTAATTATCACAACCTTTTCACATAGCTGGTCTTGGTAAAATCTAATATTAGTTGTGTTAATAAAACAAAAACTATTTTTAATCGACTTTCTTTATAAAAGGATGAAAACAAATCCTATTTTAATTGTCTATACAAAAAAATAAAGGGTAAAGCTATTCCTAGTACCAGAGTTACTATTTCCCACTACGTAAAATTATAAAAATGTCATTATTTATTTTATTTTTTCGTTTCCCTTTCCCACTACCCAGTTCGACAGCGTCCAGTCGAAGTGTTCTTCACTGGGACGACAAAGGTCCGTCGAACTGTCTGAATAAGTGTCGACAGAAGCACGGTCGAAGTGTGTTTCACTAGGACGACAGAGACCCGTCGATCTGTCTGAGCAAGTGTCGACATGGATGTGTCGAACCTTTCAAAACAATAACTTTCTTCTAAGAATGTCATTTAAGTTATTTAAGTCTTTTTGAAAATCATTTATATATATATATATATATAAGAAACAAAAATATCAAACAAATAGTTATTTGATTCAAATAAACAGTAAATATTTCGTATAGACAAAAAACATTATTTTCTTTTCTAAACAAGTGGAGTTTGTTATAAAAAGACTCCACTTGTTTAGAAAAGAAAATAATGTTTTTTTTTCTATATGAAATGTTTACTGTTTATTTGGTTCAAATAACTTTTTGTTTGATATTTTTGTTTCTTATACTTAAATAAATATATATGTGAATAATTTTAAAAAAGACTTAAATAATTTAAATGACATTTTTGTTTTTCAAAAGAACTTAAATGATTATATAAATGATTGATTCTTAGAAGAAAGTTATTGTTTTGAAGGATTCGACACATCCATGTCGACACTTACTCAGACAGATCGACGGGTCTCTATCGTTCTAGTAAAACACACTTCGACTGGGCCTCTGTCGACACTATTCAGACAGTTCGACGGACCTCTGTCGTCCCAGTGAAGAACACTTCGACTGGATGCTGTCGAACTAGGTAGTGGGAAAGGGAGACAAAAATTTAAAAAATTAATGGCATTTTCGTAATTATAGGTAGTGGAAAAATTAAGTGGGGTAGTGGGTCTATCACCGCCCAAAAAATAAATACCACAAAAAGTTGTTTGAAAAGTCTTAAAATAAGACAAATGTCCCATTCGAATATAGTAAATGAAATAAAATTTTCTTGTCTGTGGACCTCCATAGATGGGGTATGTCACCTGTGTCTCTGTCCTTTGTTTTTAGTACACAAAGGCCCTGATCAGGGCAACAGTCCCGATTACAATACATTTACTACTAAGGCTCCGTTTGAAAACACAGATTGAAAAATAGATTTTGGAATAAAGCTGTTTTTTAAGATGATTTTAGACATTGACTTTTTTGGGATGCTTTTTTTAATTCAGGAATCAATATTTGGAAGAAGTTTAATGTTTGGTAGAAAAAGTTGATTTTCAATTAAAAAAATCGATTCCGACCGAAAATCGCAGTTTCTGAGCTTTTTAAAACATGGATTTCGAGAGAGAAATTAAAAGGAATCCAGCTTTTGATTCCGTCAAAATTCCGTCAAAAACTGCTCCGTTTGTTTGTGCGTTTGAGGATTTTTCGCTTTTCAAAAAGCGAAATCGCCCCAAACGCGCAACCAAACGGAGCCTAAGTAAACAGGGCCAAATAAAGCCCAGATAACAGTGGACTAAAGCCGAACATACTCAACTCATAGGGCTGTGTGCCTGTGTGACTTTTTTCACTTCTATCTGCCATTGGCAGGTTTAGATGCTGCATCCCTGATGAGTAGGGGGTGTCCCATAGGAGTCGGGGGTGTCTCTCTACGGCTCTGCCACCCCGCTAAGCGGGTACAGGACTATGTCTATGTCCTGATTCAAAAGTTGATATCTGGGTTAATCTTAAGCACAGGTGACCATGGCAACTGTATTAAGAGTTCCGACCACGGAGTACAACGAACCCTGCGCCAGCCTCGCGAGTGGAGTCCGCAACGCTCCCATCCGTGAGTACAAAGATCTGGCTGCTGTTATGGAAAGTAATTTGTGCTCCCTGAGGTCTTGTTGAAACTTGCAAGCAAGAATCAAATATCGTCGATCGCCTAAGCCTTAAATCAGCAACTGTTCGAGCCTCCATGCACTCGTAAAGATGAGCCTCTGCCCTCATGACTACCTGTCGTGGTGAGACTTTAAACTGCCGAAACACTTTGTAGTTGCGCGCTTTCCATATGTGCCATAACATGAGAATGAGAAATATTTTTTCCTCTGCATTAGTGCTTCATTCTTCCATACATTGTCATACAGCACCTGCGCCCATGATCCTGCCTGCAAAATGCCTCTTGGAGGAAGTAAAGATGGACAAGATAAATGCCAGCAAGCAGCAGCAAAAGAACATTCAACAAAAAGGTGAACTGCCGACTCTGGCCCGTCTTCACATAGGGGGCATCTGGTATCCATGTACATGCCAATATTATTAAAAAAACCCGTGTAGAAAGTCGTTCCCATACTAATTGGCAAGTAAAAAATTTAACTTTTGGAAAAACTTTAAGTTTTCAAATCATTTTCCAAACCTGTGCTAAATGTGATAGGGGAGTCGGTGATAATACTCGATATATCTCCCTCGGCTTTGGAAATTCTGATGTTGATCCTCCCAACACCATTCCTCACGGTTCGTTCTATTAGCGCGCAAAGGAGTGCTTGCAGCAATTTGTTGAACCCAATACTCCGGGAGCAAAGAGCTTAGGATGTCCATCCGCCACTCGCCATTAGAGATTAGGTCTGCAAGTTTGTAGTCTAACACTGCCTGCTCCATATTGATATATGTTGGTATGCTTGAAAAAGGATAGAGGTGAGCCATGCATCACGAATCACATCAATATTTGATGGGTCTCCCGCACCTTTTCGAATGAAACTCCTAATTAGTCTCATACCTGTGCATAGTGCTCTCCAAACAGGGGATGGTTGACTCGCCTTGGGAAGTTCCCATGGGTTTCCATTCCAGCGGTACTTGAGTCGGAAGAAAGTATTTATGAAACTTTCATGGAGTAGAAATCGAAACGCTAAGTAGCAAGTACTGCTAGCCTCATTATTCGGATGCTTCTTATTGCTAAACCCCCTGCCTCTAATGGTTGGGCCACCTGTTGCCAGCACACATAATGGATACCACGATGTTCCGATGTACCCCCCCACAAGAATTTCCTGATGATTATGTCAATCCTGTCTGCAGCTCTAACTGAAAGATTAGCTGCTTGCATGTAATGTAGAGGCATTGCCTGTAATACTGAACGAATGAGTGCCAAACGCCCTGTTGGAGTGAGGAGTTTGGCCTTCCATGCGGCCAATTTATTATCAGTTGTCGTGAGAACATCATCCCTTCTTACTTCCTTCTGCCTAGATGATCCCGGAAGCTGAATACCCAAATATCTCCAATCTGTTGAGGTCCGACATATTCGGAGAATGCATGACAACCAGCTTTGGAACCGCTTCGGAAGAGAAGGGAAAAAATTCACAGCACTTTTTGCCAATTGCCTGTAAGGCCAGTAAGACGTTGTACTTCATTCAGCACTGCTCGGATAGTTTGACACTGAGATGGAGTAGCAGTGGTAATGATCAAGTGATCATCCGCATACATAATGTGTGTAAGAGCAGGTAGAATAGTATGACCATTCAGCCTGATATCTGGTTGATATCCGATGAGGTTTCCCTGTATGTGATGACTACGGAGTATGGACGACAAGAGCTCGGCTACCAATGTGAAGGCCCAGCTTGCTCTGGTTTAGCTTGTTGTGTCTTCCCCTTTATTTCCAAAACTTGTGGTTGTACAATCGGCGATGTACGCAACTTAAGCGTCTGATTGGATGTTGCAACTGAAGTAATAGGAGATGGATATTGGTTGCAACAGTGGCCTTCTTCCCACTCTAATTTGGTTTGTTGACAATTTTGTCGAACATTTTCCATAGTGGAGATGGTAACAGCTCTAGAAACAGAGCTTTTTGCTTGGTCAGCATTGGGCTGGCTAGGCGGCCTTTGTCTCGGACGCCTTCGAGGTGGAACCGTCTGCCATGGTCCCCGCTTAGACACTCCTTCCTTCAGTTACTCCTGTGAAGATGACGGGGTTTCCGGTGATTTGCTTGTTGACTGTGAAACTGCACCATTCGTCATGATGGAGCATGCCTCCATCTTGTGCGTTATTTGACCACATTTCTGACATACATGTGGTATACGCTCATATACAAAGGATTGGCATCTTCGTTGTTCTCCGATCCATACCCCCGGACACAGAGGTTGACAAAGATCAACCTCTACAAGTACTCGGGCATATCGACACCTGCCAATATCCTCTACCATAGTTTCCGCTCGCAGCGGGGTGCCGGCGTATGCCGCCAACTCAGTTAATGTCAACCCATCCCAAAAATCAAGAGGGAGGTTGGGGAAGCGGATCCATATCGGAGTGATTTCGAAGCTCGCCTCAGTTGGGTCAAAATTATCTCGCCATCGTTGCAAGCATAAAAGGTGATCCACAATAACCCACGGTCCTCTAGATAACACCATCATCATATCATCATCAGTGCTGAATTTGAAAACATAAAAGCCATTCGCTAAATCTCCCACAAAGTAAGTTACTAACCAGGCCATAGTTGTGCCAGTCTGCGACGTAGGTGTCAGTATCGGATTCGTCGGTGTTGAAAAATCCATGTGGCGGTACGTGTGTGGGGTATCTTCGGGAATTCGGATCGGATGCATGCCCTGGCGGGCTCGGTCGGATCGTCTTCTCAGAAGGGTGGTGTCGTTCCTGGTTGAGGCGCCCAACAGCGGCTCAAGAGGATCCCAGGGTTTGTTTGATCGCCACCTGCTTTTCCGAAAAGCAGGAAAAAGTTGGGGTGGATTTGATCACCTACGTGGGGAGTTTGTGGGGTCTCCGCTCTGAGACACGGATATACCGTACACAGAGGTGAAAAATAGGTAATCCTATTATGCTTCCGGGGCTTGACTAAAGGAGTCTTGGGACAAAGGGGTGCAAGTGGGGTGTGGATATGGGGCGGCTAGTGGGATTCAGCCGTCGGGTATGGGGCGGCTACTAGGGTGTAGACGTCCAGGGCCTGGGTTGGTTTGGACAGAACTTCGGTAGGAAATGGGTTTGGTTTTGGACAGAGGCTACGCTAGGTTTAACCCGGGTTTCTGGAGGGTGGAATGAGAGGGTGTGTTTGTGTAGGGAATGGTTCTTTTCTCTCACAAAAGGGGCTCTCTTTCTCTCTCTCTAGGGATTTTTGGTAGTGGAAGGGGGGGGGGTGTGGACTATGAGTGGATTGTCTATTGGATTTCTAGATATGAAGGTGATTTTTGTGAATGTGTTTGAAATGCTTGGGACCTCCTCTATTTATAATAAAAAAGAGGTAGGGGAATGTCCACGGGGTAATAGGATGGCTTGGTTAATAATGTATTTGATTAGACCCCTCATTTAATTCTCTGGTTCTTCTGTCAGAACCAGGTGAAGGGTGGCTAGTCCTAACTAGCCGCCCAGGATGGGGCGGCTACTAGAAAGTAGCCGCCCCTATCATGACCTGCCAAACGTCCCATCTCTGACAAGCGGTGAATTGGGTCGGTTACTGGGATTGATCCGGCCAAGATAGGGCGGCTAAAGGTCACAACCCGCCGCAATGATCAGCATTTAATGCTGCTTTATGTCCCATCCAGGGAAGCGGTTCAGGGTCGGCCAGGGGGGCGGCTAGTGCTAACTAGCCACCTGGGATGGGGCGGCTAGCTAGGGTTAGCCGCCCCTTGCCAGGGACTTGGGGTTTTCTAGGTGGGTTTAGAGTTGAGGCCAGGTTTGGTTTAGGGTTAGGGTTTGGTTTATGGTTTGGGGTTAGGGTTTCCGGTCAGGGCTTGGTTTAGGGTTAGGGTTTCCGATTTAGGTTAGGGTTTAGGGTTAGGTCTGGTTTAGGTTTCGGGTTTCCGGTTTAGGTTTTAGGGTTTAGGGTTAGGTCCGGTTTAGGTTTAGGGTTCCTGGTTTGGGCCAGGGTTTGGGTTAGGATTTCCGGTTTCCTGAACCTTTGATTTTCTAATAGATGCCTAAATGTGGATTATTTCCAGGTGTTACTTGAAGTATTTTTGTCTTTCTGGACGGTCAAAATTGGGGTATCTACAGTAGGTAGTGGATCGGTAGCCGTGGCCCCAAAAATTTGCCATAGATAGTGTGTTGCCATTTACGTCGGTTGGCGTTGAGATGGGCCTCATTTGGCATATACACACGGTCAGGACTGCACCGGACCGTTCTAAGAACTTCCATTGGAACATTAAATGCCAGTTCAGGTTCAGCGGCCCTCTTTGCCACATCCACCCAACCTGAAAGCGCTGGATTGGGTGATTGGTAATGGGGATCTCTTCCGACTCCATCCGGATTTGGCGATTGGAACCCTAGTTTCAATGGGTTCCCACGGCCGACACTCGGAGAAGAGGAGGAAGGAAGAGAAAGGTTAGGGTCGCGGCACGGCATGCGGTGGCCTGAGAGGCAGAGTCCCTACCACTCGCGTCGGATGCCTTGCCCGGCCGCGCGTCACAGTGGGCCCGTACGAACCCCACCATCACCACCGTCCGCAACGGGCCGGTGGCAGTATGGATCGACCTCAGGTCAGGCGGGGCCACCCGCTAAGTTTAAGCATATCTTTTTAAAGTATCTTAAGTATATAATTTAGATCACTATGCAGTGATCTAAAGTTTAATCAATGCGATGATTTAAAATGATTTTAGACTACTAATGCGCTAAAAGACATGTCGTTCTGTATCTTTTGAATGGTTAACTATCCATTTATTAGTTGCTCATATATAAGTCATAACAGCTTGGATCACCAAGTTGGTCAGAGTCATAATTATTAAATATTTTTCAGTTTTAGAATTGCAAATTCATAGGTAAAGAATGACGCGCTCTGCATTTCTAAGAAAAGCTTGGTACAAGTTTTTGTTTTCAAATACCACCCTAGAAAGTTGTTTTTCTGTTCTATTTGTTTGATTGATTTTTAGACTGGACATTCCCATAAGCAAGAAAAATTGATGAAACTGAGATTCATGGTATTGCACATGTTTATAATAACATTTCATCCCGTGTATGACGATATGTCAACAACGTAGGAACACTTTGGTGGAAGCATAGAAAAATCATGGTAAAGCAATACTATATGGTAATGTTGCATTTAATTTTAAACAATATATATACATACTACATATTTGAAAATATTTTGGAGAAGTGATCACATAGATATAGAATAAGTAAATGAAAGAATCGAAGTGAAAAAATACAAAGGAAAATTAAAAATTTCTATATA
The DNA here is from genome assembly GCA_030737845.1 of Acorus calamus. NCBI lineage: Eukaryota > Viridiplantae > Streptophyta > Magnoliopsida > Acorales > Acoraceae > Acorus > Acorus calamus. Next base: position 4,368,328 of record CM060874.1, on the reverse strand, counting down.
TTTTGATTTTTGTTGCAATGTTCTAAAGATTCTTATAATATTTTGCTTTTTTTATATCAATAAAAAATATTTTGCTTTTTATATAAATACATCATTATAGGATAACTATGGATTTGTGGTACTAAAAAAATACAGACATTATGAAATTGATAATCCAAATTGACATGAACCCATCAACCCTCATAAAGAAATAGGATGTGTTCAACAAGTTGGGTTATCTCATTGATTAAAACTTGAAAAGCAGGATGATAACTCTCATATTATACACTTAAGATGCATTAAAAAGAGAAAAAAAGCTCACCATTTATGTATTGTTTGGATAGAGGCATAAACTATTATGGAGTTTATAACTATTTAACAAATAGATAATTATACCAATGAAATAAATAATTTTCCATTTGATTATGTTTTTTTGTTATTCTCGTTGAAAAACATAATAATGAGATTTTGTTGTTTGGCTTAATTTGGGAATAAAACAAGAATAAGTGGTTATAATTTTTAACATACCATTTTACCCTTTCCATTTACTTTCGCTCGTCACTAGCACCACATTCCAATCACTGTTCACCAGTAACAGCACAAGCACCAGCACCAGCACCTGCACCATGCACTAGCACCCCCTCCCAAAGAATCATCACGGACTTCGTCACCACCACCGCCAAGAAACACCACCACCACCCCCTCCCACAAACGCCGTCACCACCTCCACTGTCAAAATGCACCTGCAAATGAAAAAAGGGCAAAGAAAAGAAAAGGACAAATACGGGCAAAGAAATGGCACAACAAAGTAATTGTGGGGCCATTTATTATTATAATTGAAATATGCTAATTACATATGAAAGAGGGAATTTGTATACCCCTTTATTCTCACTTAATCTAGCATCCGAATACCAGCTCATTATCCTTACCAAAGACCCTTTTTCCCTTTTTTTTTTCTTCTTATTCTCGGGTATCCACTCTTCACCCTCTACTACCCAAACGCCAATAAGAACCTTGGAACATTGCAAATGTTGGAGCAATTACTAAAAGAAAAAGTTGCCTCTCACTTTGGCCTTTCTATTTACCTATCTTTTCTTCTAGTCATTTTTTCAAAGGAAAATGTTATATTCAGTTTATTTTATTCAAACCGCACAAGTTTTAAAAATTATATATCTCCTCGAATAAGACATATACTTTAATAGTCTAAGGACATTTAATAATATCATTTATAAAAAATAGGAAGAATTTTGATTAGATTTATTAAAATAGATAGTCATAGAGGGTAAAAGAGACTAACGAGATATATATAACTTCATTAAGACTATAAAAATAAGAAATTTTTTTGTAATTATCCTTAACTTGATAATTATTTTTTAAAATAATCATCTGTCAAAATAATTTACAAAAATAACCTTGAACCGTGTTTCGACTGGTTTGATATTGCCATCTCAACATATCATTTAAAGCGTAATTAATTTGTGTAACAAATGGTATACACAAACATTGTTCCTACGCCATTAAAATATCCTTATTTTTCTTTATTTTTATATATCTTTAAACAATTTAACTTTTATTACATAAATTATTTGTTACAAAATTATTATGCAATTAGAAATATATCGTTGAGACATTTAAAATGACACAAATATTAAATATATTTAGCTTACAATTAAATTATAATTTTAAGATAATTAATTGACATTTATACATTTTTTATTAATATTAAAATTTAATTACATTTATTTAGTAAATTTTATTTATGATGCATCGTAATCAAATATGATATTTTTTATGTAAATATTAGTAAATATATACAAATGCTAATTAATTACATTAAATTTATCATTTTTAAATATAAATTAAACATATTCAATATTGATCTTATTTTAAACGTTGCAATGATATTCCAAATGGTATTAATTTTATAAAAAAATGATTTGTGCAATAAAAGTTACATTATTTACATGTATTAAAAAAATTAAGAAAATAACAAAAAAATAAAAAAATAAAAAAGAACACCTTAATGGCATGTAAATAACTTGCCTTTTATGGTATCAGGTGGTGATGTTGAAGTGTCATTGTCAAACCAGTCAAAACAATGTTGAATGTTATTTTTGTAAATAATTATTGGAGAGGGTCATTTTTAGAAATAATTATTAAATTAAGGTTAATTTAAAAAATTTCCCTTAAAAATAATTTCTGTAACAACGCTCTTCTCCAAAACATTTGATACAATAAAAAAAGCCTTTTGATTAGATTTATTAAAGCAGATGCTCATAGAAAGTTGATGTAAGGAGAATAAACAAAGGAAAAAAGTGTAAGAAGAGAAAGAAAGGAAGAAAAATGTATGATAAAAATGGTAGGGTTTCCCACTCCATTTCCATATCATTCATTTCGAGCCACAAGAACACAACCATATTGATATAGCTTCTGTGATCCAAACACAAAGTGAGAGAAAGACAGATGGCAGAGAGCGCTGTGAACTTGTTAATCGACGTGTTGAAACCCATCATAGAGAATGAGGTGAGGCTGCTGGGAGGCGTCCATGATGAGGTCAAGGACATAATTGATGAGATGGAATCCATGGTTTCCTGCTTGAGGGAAGCCGACCGGAGGGAATACGACGACGAGGGGGTGAAGACATGGCTGAAGCAGTTGAGAGACGCTGCTTACGATACGGAAGATGTCGTGGAAGAGTACCTGCTCCACTTGGCGTGCCATCTTGAGGGGAAAGGAAGACTCGTGAAGTTCATCAATCGGAACTTCCAGTGCGCACTCCACCTGACAAAGCGCCACCGGATAGCAATAGAGGTGCGAGGAATCAAGTCTCGGGTGCAAAAGATCGCGACGATGAGAGAAAGGTACTGTAGACTTTATATCCGAAGACTTTATTTATTGGCACCGATATAAGCTATTATGATACTAATAATTAGTCTAGCATGATTTAAATGATATGTTCATTTTTAATCCATCAGAGGGACCTATTCCTAAATTATTTAATTTTTTTTAGTTCCTGAGAGGGATTAAAAAGGAATATATCTTTTATGGGGACTAAAACCAAAATGAAGAAATGAATGATCGATCACTAAATCTTATGGTTTATAGAGACTTAAAAATAAAAAATCTTTTTTTTTTTTTTTTATAATTATGAAATTTTTTCTTATTTGATTGATCAAGAATAAGATGTGGATAATAAAATGTGAATAGGAGTTTATAAAATGTAAATGATTTAATATGTGAATCATTTGATTTATAAGAGGCGATGATATTTTTTTGAAATTTTTAGTTTTAAGTCTTTGTAAACTATCAAATTTAGCGATCGATTCCTCACTACTTCATATTTAGGTTTTAGTCTTTACATTTAAATGATAATTTAGGAATATGTCCCTTCCAGTAGGGGTGGTAAACGAGCCGAACGAGCCGAGCTTTGACATGTTCAAGCTCGGCTCGTTTATAAACGAGTCGAGCCGAGCCGAGCCGAGTCGAGCTCACGAGCCTCAACGAGCCTAGCGTTCTTCTTCATTTTAGGGTTTTTAGGTATTGAAAACAAAATTTTAGTCTAAATGAGCCAAGTTTATGAGCTTAAACGAGCATAAGTTTGTATTAATTTAATATTCTGATTTTATAAAAGAGTTTAGTCAAGTTTTAATTAAGTTTTAATAACACAAACTGATCGAATTTGAACATAAAATGAAGCTCGATGCAGGTCCCGAGCCTAACCGAGCTTTAAAACTTGTTCAAGCTCGCTCGTTTGTCTAAATGAACGAGCCTGAACGAGCTCAAACCGAGCCAAGCCCGAGCGGCTTGGTTCGTTTACCAGCCCTACCTTCCAGGGACTAAAAAATAAACTTAATAATTTAGGAATAAGCCCCTCCTAAGGACCTATTCCTAAATTATCATTTAAATGTAGGGACTAAAACTTATATACGAAGAAGTGAGGGATCGATCTTTAAATTCGATAGTTTCCGGGGACTTAGAACTAAAAATCCCTATTTTTTTTTGATAAAAAATAATGTGTATTGTGTATTGCTATATGTGAATACTTACATTCAAGGAATTACAAACATCAAAAAGGGAAGGAAAAACAACTTATTTAAGCTAAGACTTGAATGAAAATAGACTGAATGAGGGAAATCTTAATCAAGTAAGACTGCATCCCTTCGATCCTTTTTCAAATTGATGATAGCTTTGTAAGAGTTATCGCTTGATTGATCTAGTGTACCACTCCCCCAACAACATCTCTGGTTAGGATAAGTTGAATGGCTTCATCGAATTGGTCTGGTTGGAGAGATGTGCATCCCGGTGTCATTTACAATGCAGCTAAGTAATCATCTGCTTTTTTAAAATCCATCATTGATTGATGAAAGTTGATTTGACATATGAACCCCTTATATCAATGTAATAAATTAGGTGGCATAACCCAATTCCAATGGAAGAATGAAAATACCAATATCACTTTTTTAAACTATTCTTGTATAGCTATACTACTCTATTCCATGCAAATAAAGTTTTATTAGACTTATTTACTCTATTCTAACCTATTGATTTCTCTACCCAAACATACCATAAAAGTCTTTAAGTGACAAAAAATGCATTCTTTTCTCAGATAAGTTGTATTATATATATCTTTGAAAAATGATATGTCCAACCCCAATTTTAGCCTCAAATGTAGTCTACACTGATTTTTTTTTAAAATCATACACTTTTCTATTGAAGTACATGTTGTTATATGAAATGAAATATATTTACCACATTTTTTCGTTTTAAAATTTTTTTTTTTTTGCATCATGTATACACTATGATAGAAACATATACACTATAATAACACAATATATATACTACGTTATTATAGTGTATAGAGCTGCAAGTCGAGTTAAAGAATAAACCGAGTGTATCTATGCTCTATATCTTTATATAGTCCTATCTCAAAAAACATCTCACATACACTGATACACCAAGCCCACGTCTCCAAGACGTGTTATCTGGGTGCACATCTCCGAGATGGGCCAATGCACGTGAGACAGAGTGCGTCAAACTTATTACCGATTTCAGCTGGGCTTGTGCACGTGCATACATCATTTTTATTTGGATAGTTATAATTTGTTACTAGTTTTTATGCGTTGAAGGGTTTGAATTTTGTGACGACAAATAATTAATATCCTTGTAACATTTTAGTGATTTTTTTTTGTTTACGTCCCTCGTTAAGATTATGTATAATAATATATATTTTGTTCTTTTACAAGTTTGATAAGAAAGCATGTTGCTCTAATAATTTTCAAATTAACAAAAAAAACTGTTTTGTTACACCGAAAATTTTCCGGTGAGCATCGAGAAAAATAGTTTTAATGTCTTTTACCATCTGATTATGATCGAGAGAAGTCTTTTACGGTGGGTATCAATAAAAGAAATCAAATTATATACACCTTTCATAAATCACTTGTCAAATCAACTATCATCATTTTTTCACCTTTTATAAATATTTATTCACCCTTTATTCACATTTTATTCAAACAACAAAAACTTTATTATTATGTTTCCCAACTAGAATAATTAAAAACACAATCAAATGCAAAATCATTTTATCTTTATTTATACTCACTTATGCTAGAATAACTGTATATCCAAGAATAAGTCTTATTTTATATCCAAACAAGGGTTAAAAGAATATGTGGGTCCACTGTTAGATCAACTGTCTTCATTTTTTCTCCTTTTATAAATCCTTATCTACATATTATTCACATTTTATCTAAACAACATAAACTTTATTATTACTTTTTTCAACAAGAATAAATCAAAACACAAACAAATAAAAAGTTACTTTATCTTTATTTATTCTAAAATAGCAATAAAAATCAGAATAACTTAATTTTCTATTCAAGAGGGGCTCAGGGAATTATAAACAAAAGAAATCAACAATAAATTATTGGCTTCCACGTTATAGGCTAGCTATTTCTTTCTACCCTCATAAATTTTTTTTATTTTTTATTTATTCTTGAAATTTGGTCATATTTTTTTTACCCCGGACCAGTGTCGCCTCATTTTTTATATCTAAACAACTCTCAGAAATGATAGATTATTTCATTATTGGGCATTACATTTCTAATTTTTTTTTGTAGTTGTTATATAAATATTAGTTTCTATAATTATTTAGTACATAGATTAAGAAGTAATTCTATTAAAATATTACAATCGCTCATAAATATTCAGTTCGGATTCATGCTATTACTAATTTTGTTCATATCGTTAAATGAAAATTTATTTAAGTGTTTGACTGTTTGTTGTATTTTTTATGTAGTTTGAAAAACTAGTATTTTAATATTTTTTGTAGATAACTATTAAATATCTGTAACTATTTGTATAATTTCTGTATGTATCATATTATATTTCTGTATTTCTGAACTCTAATTGTAAGGAGTAGTTCATGTATTATGAAAAGTCAGGACAAAAACAAAATAGAATCAGATTTTCAAGGATAAATAAATAATAAAAAAAGTATAGGAGTAGAAAAAAAATTAGATCACTGGTCAAGGGGTATTTGAACAATTCACCCTTCTTTCTTTCATTGATACTTCTCATTAATATATATGTTTACTTAGTGTTTGCGTTATATTTATTAATACTATTGCTCTCTACATTGTTATTATTTTTGTTATTTTTAACACATAATCTAAAATAGGTACAACTTCGGTGAGGCTGACCACCACGGTTCCAGCAATAGATATAATGGACCTCGCATGGCTTCGCTGCTCATTGATGAAGCTGAACTCGTCGGTTTCGATGAGCCCAAAGAGAAATTGGTTGGATGGCTGACAAATGATGAGCCAAGAAGGGTTGTGATCTCTGTGGTTGCGATGGGAGGTATGGGGAAGACCACCCTTGTTAAGAAAGTCTATAATGATGACAGGGTGAAGAGTTCGTTCGACTGCTTTGCCTTTATCGTGGTATCCAAACCTTATTTAATTATTGAGATCATCCGTAACTTGATAAAGAAAATGTATAAGCAAGGAAAGGATCAGCTTCCACCAGGTCTAGATGAGATGAATGTTTATGATTTGGGGCAGTCACTCAAGGACCATTTACAAGATAAGAGGTATGTCGTTGTATTGGATGATGTTTGGTATTCAGAATTATGGGATGAAATCCAATTTGCATTTCCAGTTAACAGTTACGGCAGAATCATAATCACGACTCGTGAGGTCAGTGTAGCGCAGTCATGCACATTAACTTCTGGTCACCGCTACGAACTCCAACCGCTGAAAGACGATGAGGCCTGGGACCTCTTCCGCAGAATGACGTTTCCTTCAGACCGATGTTGTCCCGATGAATTGGAAGAGCTGTCTCGAAATATAGTCAAGCGATGTCAGGGGATGCCTCTTGCCATCGTGGCGATTGGAGGAATGTTGGCTGTGAGGGATAAGACAATGAGTGAATGGGAGAGGGTCCGTCGTGGTGGCTTCGGTATGTATGACGAAAGAGAGCACACCATTGTTAATATGAAGATGATCATTTTGCTTAGTTACAATGATCTTCCTTATAATCTCAAATCTTGTTTTTTGTACCTTAGCCTCTTCCCAGAGGACCACGAGATTAAATTTATGAAGTTGATTCGCTTGTGGATGGCTGAAGGTTTCGTGAAAAGCAATCAACAAAATATCATGGTTGAAGAGGTCGCAATGGAATACATCAATGTTCTCATCAAGCGGGGCTTGATTCTGATAGCAGACAGAAACAGTTACGGGGAAGTGATCAGTTGTCGCGTACATGACGTGGTGAGGGAAATCATCCTCTCAAAAGCAAGAGAGGAGAACTTCACTACTTTTGTAAGTGCAGAGGGCGTACATATGCATAATAGACCTCGGCGTCTATCTGTTCATGGAAGCTTTCATGCTATTTCACAAGAGGGAGGATTCAACCATGTCAGGTCTCTCTTCATGTTTGGCGTAACTGAATTTTCCACATCTTCTGGGCATGAATTCTTTTCCAGTTTTGGGTTGTTGAAGGTGTTGAATTTGGATGGTATGCCACTAAAGTTGTTCCCCCCTGAAATCACAGACTTGTTACATTTGAGGTATTTGAGCTTGCGTGATACGTCAATTAGTAAACTCCCCAAATCTATCAAAAGACTTCGCAATTTAGAAACATTGGATCTTAAGGGAACAATGGTACGTGAACTCCCTGTTGAGATACTTAAGTTACGGAAATTGCGTCATTTACTTGTGTATCTGTACGATTATTCAGTATCATCTATGGACAGTGTAAAAGGTGTGAGGATGCCGATGGGGATAGGACAGATACTTGAACTTCAAAAGCTTTGTTTTGTAGATGTGGGTGGGAGGGATAGTAAATCTGGACAAATTAAAGAGCTCAGGAAGCTGACCCAACTGAAGAGACTGGGGATTATAAAGCTCAGAACTGAAGATGGGAGGGATTTATGTGATGCAATTCAAAATATGGAAAGCCTGCTTTCTTTTTCTGTGGCTTCAAGCCATGAAAATGAACTTCTTGATTTATGTCTATCACAACCGCCAAAGCTACTTCAGCGTGTGTATTTGAAAGGGATGTTAGAAAGTTTACCAAGCTGGATCACAATGCTTCAAAACCTTGTCAGGTTGCGCCTACGGTGGTCCAAATTGAAGGACGACCCATTTGAATCCCTTCGAAATCTTCCAAACTTGGTAGAACTTGAGCTGTCCAGGGCTTACGACGGGAATGAATTACGTTGTGGGGAAGGTGGGTTCAAGAAACTTAAGGTACTACATATACATAATTTGAACGAACTGAAGGTGGTGGAGATTGGAGAGGGAGCAATGTGTGGGCTCCAAGAGCTATGTTTTGGGGAATGCCCACAGTTGGAGAAGGTTCCCTTGGGGATCGAAAACATCGTTCACCTCAAAGTGCTATTCTTGTCGAAAATGAGTGAGGAATTATACAGTAGAGTGCGTAAAGATGGAGGTGAAGATCGTCCCAGAATTGAGCACATCCAGATCTTTCATGCACATCCCTAATATATGATCCAAGGTGAGTTAGTTCCTAGTCTATATCATTTTTCTATAGAATTAAAATATGTTTTTACGAAGAGTTTATCTAACTAAAAACGTCAGATGATCTACACTGAGACGTTCAAATACACAGCTAATTTCAATGTCTTCCTAACAACCGACAGGCCACAGCTCATTTAGAGTTGAGAATAGATTTGCATGAAATGTCCCATCTGCCCCATCTGAAACCCACGTGTCCAACTTACGCTGAAGTTTCCTAATAAATAATTTATGAATCTTTATGGACTTTTTTATGCCAGTTTTGGACATTGATATATTGTTATTTTCATTGTTTCTTCAGTTTTCATGGCTGATGCGGACAACGAGGACATCTAAAGCCTAGACCTCTGTTCTTAATGATTGGGTATGTTAATCAATATGCAGGACTTATATATATGCACCGTTTCTCCGAAATTTGTTCAAATTTATGTGTGTGATCAAGGAGTTGAAATGTTCGTAATGATGTCGGACTTGTCCATTGGTTTTCATAATTTGTTTAAATTTATGGTATGTATTTTAAGACTTTAAGCGTGATCAAGGAATTGTAGGGCTTGTAATAATCTGAAAAACATGCCAGACTTATGCATCGATTTTCAGAATTTGTTAGATTTTTTTATGTTAAAACTTCCAAGTAGGTGATCATGGAGTAATATATATTGTTGCTTCCGGAATAGTGTTTCTGCATGGTGAAACAGATTGTTATGCACAGGATGGAATGTTATCATGAATATTAAGCATGTATTCTTGTATCATCTTATCTTAAATCGTTGTTGGATTCATGTTAAAGGCTCCAAGTGTTGTATTACTATGATATTCTTGATGTTATTAATTCCTACCCATGGCACGGTTTTTGTCATATTTTTATATATATATTTAATTTATGGAAGAGTGAGACAGCTGAGGCAGACCCATCTGTTGTGGGTGTCTCTGTTTTGGAGCCTTTTTTTTTCCAATCTGTGTACCCTCTTCGACGAAGAACAAGTGATTTTTTTTTTTTTTTTGTGATTTTGATGTTCAATATACAGGTTGTTCACAGCACAGTTTGAGATTGAAAAAGTTATTCAAGATTTGTTTATATTGATATGATGGATGCTAATATGCTATGAAAAACAATTTACCTCCGTTTGGATACCGGATAAACCCCAGATAACTCCGAATAACCCCGGATAAAATTTAAACCCCGTTGGGAAAGCCCGGATAACCTCGGATAAAGTGTGCCAGAATAAACTGGTATAAAATAGTATATGGATTCCAATCAACCTCTAGAATAAAAGTTATCCTAGATTATTCCACCCAAAGAATAAGTGGACCCACTGTCAAATCAACTGTCATCACCTTTTATAAATCACATGTCAAATCAACTATCATTATTTTTTTACCTTTTATAAATTCTTATACATACTTTATTCACATTTTATCTAAATAACAAAACATTTATTCTTACTTTTCTCAACGAGAATAATTCAAAACACAACAAAAAAACAAAATTAATTTATCCTTATTTATACTCACTTAAACTCGGATAAATAAAAATCAAAGAATAAATCATATTCTGTATCCAAACGGGGGCTTTATGTTTTATATATCTTGAGATATTTAGTTTGTCAACATTGGTGCAATTTAGAATATATTTAAGTTAATTCCCCGTTATAAATTTTCCATTTTTAGTAATTTTTTGTATTTGACTTTGATAGATTTCTATTTTCTAATTAAGACTAATTGAGTTATTATATGAAGAGGCATGTGGCCTAAGAAAAGAATTAATCTTTTCTATCAATAATATTTCTTGCAGTGCTGTTACACAGTTAGAAAATCACCGTCATATACTCACATTAATGAGTTATATGTTTTAATAGAATTTTTTATATTTTTTATAAATGTATTTATGCAATTTATTCTTTATAAAAATATCTACCTCATTCTTATATATATATTATTTAATTTTTTTTTAAATACGTGTGAATTGTAATTGAGGCAGAAAAATGGGCTCTACACAGGCCCGGCCCTGAATGTAGGCCCAGTAGGTAGTTTGCCTAGTGTCCCACCCAGGGAAGGGCCCCAAGCCCAAATGCAACAATTATGAGGTATTTTTATGGGCCTCATTCTAGCATGGCCCACTAGCTATTTGTACCCATTCAATGCCCTAAATGAAAAGAAAAGAAAACTGAAATCAATCTCACCTATTCAGTTACTATTAATATTTATATATAATTAAATTTTTTAAATCTCTTTTAGGAAGGTGAATAGTCACCTTCTTTAATTAGCTTAACATTTACTTTTTTTTCTCCCTTAATTGATCTCTCTCTCAGTCTCTCTCATCTCTCACGGTCTCTCTCTCTCTCATAATCTCTCAGTCTCTCTCTCTCATAATCTAAGTCAAAGAAACAAAATAACAAGATTTTACAAGAAATTGATCTTCATTATAAGATACATAGCCCTTTTTTGAATCTTAGTTTTATTAATTTATTTATTTTTCTTGGATATATTTTTTTAAAATTATATTCACATATTCTTGCTAATTAAAGATGATATTAACAATTTAGGTATGAAAATCTCATTTTTTTGAGATGATTGAAAATCCCTAATTAGAAGAAAACAAATTACTCACTCAAGTTCTTTTATAAAAGAGGGGACGAACAAAATAAATATAGTCCTTGAAGTGTAACCTATTTTTTTATATTTTTTTAAGACTTCTAATGAAAATATTGTTATTGGTGTAAATGTGATTATATGTATGTGCTTGTAATTTTTCTAATATAATTGTTACAAGATAGATTTTTAAATTATCATATGTTGGTTGAGTTGTAAAATGAAGCTGATGAGAACATGTATTTATCTTTTACACTCTTTTAGTTCATCAATGAAAAACGAAAATTTATTGAGCCATTTTTAAACAAGGTTTTTTTTTATAGGGTTCTATTTTGAAAAATCGCCTAGGGCCTGTCGGTGTCGAAAAATCCGCGTGTGTGGGGGTTCTTCGGGGATTCGGATCGGATGCGTGCCCTGGCGGGCTCGGTCGGATCGTCTTCCCGGAAGGGGTGAGGGTGTCGTTCCTGGTTGAGGCGTCCGACAGCGGCTCAAGAGGATTCAAGGGGTTTTGTGATCGCCACCTGCTTTTTCTAAAAACAGGAAAGGGTTTGGGTCGGATTTGATCGCCTACGTGGGGAGTTTGTGGGGTCTCTGCTCTGAGACACGGATATACCGTACACAGAGGTGAAAAACTGGTAATCCTATTCTGCTTCCGGGGCTTGACTAAAGGAGTCTTGGGACAAAGGGAGTGTGGGTGGTGTGTAAGTGTGGGGCGGCTAGTGGGTTTGAGCCGTCTGGATTGGGGCGGCTAGGTAGGGTTAGCCATCCAGGGTCTGGGGGGATTTGGGCAGGGGTTTGGTAGGAAAAGGGTGGGGTCTTGGGCAGAGGCTAAGCTAGGTTTAGCCTGGGTTTATGAAGGGTGGGATGAGAGGGTATTTTATGTAGGGAATGAGTATTTCTCTCACAAAAGGGGCTCTCTCTCTCTCTCTCTCTCTCTCTCTCTCTCTCTCTCTCTCTCTTGGGATTTCAAGTGGGGGAAGGTTGGACAAGTGGGTTTGTGGGTTGTTGATGTTGTGGATTACTTGGTGATGATGTATTTGGACTTGGGACCCCTCTATTTATAGTAAAAGAGAGGCAGGGAAATATCCCGGGGGTAATGGAGTGGGTGGCTTTGATTGGACCTCTCATTAATTCTCTGGTTCTTCTGTCAGAGACCAGGTGAAAGGCGGCTAGTGCTAACTAGCCGCCCGGGATGGGGCGGCTACTTCCTGGTAGCCACCCCCATCATGACCTGCCAAATGTCCCATCTCTGACAAGCGGTGGCTTGGGTCGGTTACTTGGATTGATCCGGCCAAGAGAGGGCAGCTAAAGGTCATGACCCACCGCAATGATCAGCATTTATTGCTGCTTTATGTCCCATCCAGGGGACTGGTCCAAAGTCGGCCAAGGGGCGGTTGGGGGGGCGGCTAGTGCTAACTAGCAGCCCAGAAAGGGGCGGCTAGTTAGGGCTAGCCGCCCCTTTCCAGGGACTTGGGTTTTTTAGGGTTTCGGCTTTAGGGTAGGTTTAGGTTTAGGTCCGGGCTAGGGTTTGGTTTTAGGGTTAGGGTTTGGGCTAGGGTTTGGGGTTTTGGCTTAGGGTTAGGGTTTAGGTTTTGGCTTAGGGTTAGGGTTTAGGTTTTGGTTTTGGGTCAAGGCTAGGGTTTGGGGTTTTAGGTCAAGGCGAGGGTTAGGGTTTCCGGTTTTACCGAATCCTTGGTTCTCTATTGGTGTCCACTTGTGGGATATTTCCGTGTGTTACTTGAAGTATTTCTGTCTCTCTGGACGGTCAAAATTGGGGTATCTACAATTGTCCCTCATCGGACGGAGTCTTTGTGCGAAGCATAGAAGACTTCGACCGATGATAAGGAAAGAGACCCCTATTTTGGCCGGCCCGACCTTCAAGGAGTTGTGCTAATACGAGCAGAACTACTCGGGGAGTTGATTTAGACCATCAGAGGCTAGGTCTTGACTTAGAATTTTTATCCGAGAGGATGATCCAGGTGGAAGGCAGGGAAAAGTAAATGGTGAGTGATTCAACCCGCGGTCGGGGTTCTTAGCTATCGTGCACAGAGCAGCCCAGCGTCAGTTTCCTCGTGCCTACCGTTCCCGTGCTTGGGAAAACTCAGCAAGGAGGGGATATCGCCGACAGAAAGCAAGTAAAAGTTGAGTTTGGGTGAGTTGGATCATCCGAAGGATAAGAACTCTGGAAAAGAACCAGAACTGCAGAAATTGGATTTTGAACGGTACTGAAAGTGTGGCAAAACTTTGAAAAGGTCATGTTTGATCAAGTAATGTCTGGAAATAAGCCAATACATGGCTGTTTGGTATGGAGAACCTTAAAATTTAGGGCTGAAAAGATTGGAAAGGGGTTTTTAAGTGAAAGAGAAAAACTGGGAGGGGCGGCTAGTTGTAACTTGCCGCCCGAGAGGGGGCGGCTACTCGCGGGTAGCCGCCCCTCGACTGGGTCCCTTATAACCAAAAAGGGACCCTCTCTCTCTCTCCATACATTTTAAAACGGTTACTCTTCCCTCCTCTCTTCTTCTTTTTCATTTTAAACCGAAAATCTTGATTTTAAAACACCTTGAATCCTTTGTTTAAGCCTTCCATCATTCCTTTCTTCTTGATTTCGGAGCCCTAGATTTTCTTTGGGGTTTTTCTTTTGTGCGAAATCGGAGGAGATGACGAAGGGGAAGAGGACGGCTTCGATGATGAAGCGCCTTAGGTCTTCCCAAGAGCAGAGAGGGGCTGTCTCGGGGTCTAGTTCATCGGGGAGTGATCGGGTGGAGGAGGAGGTGGTGAGGGAGGTCGTGGGTGCGCGGAGGTGCCGTCGGTGGATACCGGTGCGGCTAGGGGCACAGGTATGTCTTCGGGGGCTGTCCCGGGGGTTGGGAGCGTTATGATAGGTTATACATGCAAGAGGAGGCGTGGGGATCGACCGGCAGTGGTCGAGGAGGTGGTTTCGGGGGCCGGGGGATTGGTTGGGGGTGCAATGGAGGGAGGGGCCGAGGCCGAGGGGGTGAGTGAGAGTGAGAGGGCGTCGTTGGACGCCCTCATCGGGATACTGGATAGGGAGGCCACAGAGGCTAGGGCTGAGGAGGAGGAGAGTAGGGCTATGGGGGCCTTTGCGGAGTTTATCTCCGGCGTGGGGAGGGCAGAGGGGATAGGAGAGGCTAGGGATGGGGCCGGGGAGGCCGAGGGTATGGGTACTGGGGCTGCCGAGGCTGGCGTGGGTGTTGGGGTCAAGGCCGAGGAGGCCGTGTTTGAGGATGATGAGGAGGAGGATGACGATGGGATAGACGATCCCGACGAGGCCGAGGTGGACGCTCCTGGGTCCACACGGGGCGTGGTATGTTCCTAATCCTTTAGTCTTAGCCTTTTATTTATATGTGTATGTCTTTCGTGTTATGAATAGGTGATAGTGTGTGATATGTGTGTTTAATATGCATGAGTAGGTAGTAGTGAGTGATATGTGAGTCTAAGATGCATGCTTGTATAGTTTGATTACGGTGGGATTTTGTAAGCATGCGAACGGGTTCGTGTTTGAAAGAAAAAAAAAGGAAGGGGACAATTTCTTACATGTACATCCATGCTTGTTGTATATAAAAGAAAGAGAAGTGGTACGGCTTAATATGCTTGCATGCGACACTTTTCTACGTGTATGTGACTTCGTACGTGTTTGATCGTGGTAGAGCATAAGGGAGTGTATGCATGCATTTCACGGGTCCAAGTTTTATATTGTTTAGGTGTGTTTAGGGAAG
Source organism: Acorus calamus (assembly GCA_030737845.1). Lineage (NCBI taxonomy): Eukaryota > Viridiplantae > Streptophyta > Magnoliopsida > Acorales > Acoraceae > Acorus > Acorus calamus. The sequence continues at coordinate 4,352,985 of CM060874.1, read as the reverse complement.
GTATAAGCATGACAGGGCGTGATGTAAGAAAGCATGTGAGTGGTGACCACGGTGGGATGTGCTGATGTTTGTCTAGCATGCGTGATCATATGGGGAGTGTAGCTTCTTACTTTCATGCTTTTGTTTCTGTATTTAGCATATGGAAGTGTCATTTTGCTAAGCATGGTTTTAAAATAATCTTGTAGAGTTGAACCTTTACCTCTCGATTGCTTTTTTTAAACTAACCCGTGTTCCCTTCGTTCGTCTTGTAGAGACCGAACCGCATTCGGGCTCTGTGGCATGGGACGAAGAGGTGGTATGATGCCCTGGGGCAGGAGGAGAGGAGTTTGGTGGATGGAGCGGGCTTCCGCTCCTTCTTCTTGATCGAGCCGTTCCACGTCCACCGTCCTTACGTGGAGGCTTTGGCGGAGAGGTGGGACCCGGAGAGTTGCGCTTTCATTCTCCCCACCGGTGTTGTCATGCCGACCCTCGAGGATGTTTATCGGATTACCGGTCTTCCGGTGTCTGGGGAGGCAGTGATCGCGGCCACCCTTGCCGACTATAAGGCACTCTTCCTGGAGTTGATTGGAGAATGGGACTACGTGGAGCGCGTGAGGACGCTGAACCGGATCCCCCTTGGGCAGTTGTCGAGGCAATACGGCCTCGGCTCCTTTACAGAGCATCAGAAGGGCGAAGCTGCAGCTAGCTTCGAGAGGCGGTGGGCGATGATCGAGGCGAGAGAGGCGGCCGCGTGCCCACAGAGGGCTCGGAGGGAGTTGAGGGCGTTCTTTTTATACTTCTTCGGCCGGGTCCTCTTCTCGACGGCCTCTGACAAGGTTTCCTCACATTCTCTTCTGTTGATGAGGGACCTAGAGGGCATGGGGCAATACACTTGGGGAGCGGCGATGCTGGCCCATTTATTTGCGGAGCTCTCGAAGAAGGTTAAGAGGGCTGGGGGAAAGAACCTTGGTGGTTTTGCGCCCTTTCTCCAGGTATGTGTGAGTAGAGGGTGCTTTCTTTTGGGTTTAGCTCACTTTGATCATGATAATTTTCCTCTCTCTTTGCCAGATTTTCGGGTACGAGCACTTCGCCATCGATCGCCCGACCCTGGTACCTTTTGATCATGTCCTCCCCTGGGCCATGAGATGGGCGCCCCGCGGATCCTCGCGCTTGCATCGCCTCGCTCAGTTCCGGGAGGCCTTCCGTGTCTTGACGGAGGAAGAGGTATAAATTTTCCTTCGAGGTTTGTTCTGGCTTGTATTTGGTTTTCGTTTGACTAAGCTCTCTTCCTATCTTTTGATGCTTCACAGATGACGTGGAGGCCCTACACGGAGGAGGAGGTGGACCGGCTGAGGCCCATGGTAGCCTTGAGAGAGGAGAGGTTCATCACCCTAGGCCGCGAGAGGGACTCCCTCCAGGCGAGGGTGTCAGAGTTGGAGGCCTCGGTGGGAGTTCCCGGGGGTTTGATGGGGGATTTGCTTCGTTCTCTCCAGGCGGCCGGGGATAGAGATCGGGAAGCACTTCGATTGAGCGAGGACAGGCTCCGGGTTGCTGAGGCGAGATCACGGGAGCTCGAGGAGAGGTTGAGAGCAGTGGAGACGCGTCTTCGAGGGAGGTTGGAACGTAGAGATAGAGATATTCAGCAGGTCCTCCTTTGGGAGGCAACTATGAGGGGGAAATTGGTTGGCGGGGGCTCGATGACCGAGGCGGACCTCGACCTTCTTCCACTTGAGCCTGACCATTCTCTCTCGGCTGCTTTGGCCACCGGGGCTACCTTCAGTCGTGCTTCTCGTCCTTCGGTGTCTCGGAGTCATGGGATATATGCAAGGGCTGCGTCTTCGGTTCGAGAGACTCCCGCTGCTCCTGATGCTCCAGAGGTTCAGTCTTCCCCTCAGCCGCCACTTCCTTCAGGCCAGGACGCTCCTCCTTCGATTCGGCCTCCCGGGGATGATGATACGCCGAGGTAAAGCTCCTTTGTGTCTTGGTTTTAGGCAGAAGAATAGTATATATATATGCGATGAATTCATGCTTTTCTTCCTCTTCTTTTTTTGGTTTTAGGTGATATTTCGATGATGCACGACTCAAGGCTTTGGAGTTCGGAACTCTCGGTGGACCTATCTCTTTTCTATATTTTAAGTGTTTAGCAGATAATTTACGTTTATGGTTTCGGTGGGACAATTTAATTTCTGGTTTTGTATGGATGGTTTGGTATAGTTTAGCATGGATGTTTAATGTTTTTTAGAAAGCCTTCCTAATCTATAGGGATGTGTATGTGTGTGGATGAATGAACTTGGTGTTTATAGGTTTTGATTTATGGATGGATGTAGAATTCTAATATATAATCATTATAGCGTGGTATTGATACAGGTTTTGTGTATGAGTATGTGTCTAAAATGTGTGTATGCATGTTTGGGAAAGGAATGTTTTGACAGGTATTTAAAAGGAGTTGAAGAGTTGATTGAGACTGGGATTGACAGGGCAGATGGGGTAGCAGGTGAGGGGCGGCTGGTTGCGTTTAGCCGCCCAGTGACGGGCGGCTACTTGCATTTAGCCGCCCCTTGCCTGGGTTTTTACCTGGACAAGAGGGTAGGGGGTAGGGGCGGCTAGTATAAACTAGCCGTCTCTGGGGGGGCGGCTAATCGGGTTTAGCCGCCCCCTGCCTGGGACAATTTTCTGGTTTTGCTTCTTGTCTGCTGCCGCTGAAAGTCCTCCTGAGTGTTTTATCCTTTGACACCTATAAAAACATTCTTTCCATGGACCAAGTGTTAAATCCGTCCAGATTGCGCCCCTGCACTGACTTTCGAGCCCTTCTTGCTTGAATCGTCAAGGGCTACAATCCATCTTAAGGCGGAATGGAAATATAAATGCGAGAAAGTAAAGTGCGGGAGACCAGGCTTTAGTGCGCAAGGAAGGGATTCCAAGTGCGTGAGTGAAGAAGAACTTATGTGTAGGAGGTGGGGACAATTTCTTCTCACGCATGTGCGGAAGGGCATGAGGTGAGTGGGGACAATTCTCACATGAGTGGGGATAATTTTAAATTTTGTGGGGACAATTCTCATATGAGTGGGGATAATTTTAAATTCGGGGGGGGGGGGGGTTAACTTTAATGTTTCAAGAAAATCGGATGCCAAGGTGTTTTGGAAAAGGAAAATGCAAGCTTACGCGTAAGTATAAGTGGCATAAGGGGGCATTTTAGTTCTTCAATGACCCTTTTTAGGTGAGAGGGCAATGTTCTAGATTTTCATAAGTAAAAGACACCATCAAGTCCCCGTGGAGGAGCCCTTGTGGTCACTCATGTCCAAACCAGGATTGTATTTGAGGGGTATAAGCCTTAGGCGTCGATTTTCCTAGGTTCATGGTTTTCAAATGCTTAATCGTATTATTCTAAACATGCTAAAAAATCCATGAATGTACTAAGAGTCAAGTCAAATAAGCTTCCTTTGGATAGGCAAATTTCTAAGTGAACTCGCGTGAGTGTGTGTGTAGGTGTAAACCTGGACGTGATCTACCCTTGGTCAAAATTTCGCTTTTCCCAGTGGACATAGCTCAATTTTGAACCCCCATTGCAAAAAAAATAAAAGGGGAGAGGGTGAATGAGGTAAGAGTAATATCTTTCTTTCGGGCAATATTTTAGAATTGTCCTAGTCTAGCACATGTCTTACTTCCTAGGTCCCTCTGGCTTTCTTCTTTTTACCACTTCTTTATTTTTGGGTGAAAAGGTACAGTCCGTTGTTTGGATCTGTACTGGTATAGCCGTTGTTTAGCGTATACCGTGCGTAAAGGCGTGAAAGCCTGCTAAATAGAGAGTTTAACCCGTTCACTTGGGTGTTTGGCCTCTCCTTGCCTGACTTTCTCTTCTTTTTTTTCTTTTTTTTTGTTGTTTTTTTTTGTTTTGTTTTGATTTGAGGGGGGGGGGCTCTTCTGTTTTTCACCCCGATTTTTTTCATGCTTCCCCTCTAGAAGTGTTTATATAGTGCCAGAGCCAGTTTTTGGGACATATGCTAGGTCCGGGTAACTCCTCATTTTGACCTGGGGTTAATACGAGCGGGGCGGAAATAAGGGACATTTTGCTTTGGTGAGTTTTTAAATTGTCCCAGTCCACGGGGTAGGCAATTTTTCTTCTATCAGGCAAATCTAGTCTAGTTATACGTGTATGAAGGGAATGACATGATTTGGCGGAAACGTGTTCAAATAGATACGAGTTTATCTTTGAGAGTCTTATAATTCTATCATCAAGTACTAAACGCTGGAAATCGCAGGAAGGAAGAATAATAGTTCTTAAGTATTGAAAGCTTTTCATGCATGGAATTTCTTCAGATAAAGTGCATTCCACGAACCTGGAAACTCGACTCCTTCGGCATCTACCAGGCGGTAGGCATTCCCGGAATAGGCATGGGTGATCACATAGGGTCCCTCCCATGTGGGTTGTAGCTTTCCTCTCGGGTGAGGCTGTCTTGATGGCATGATTTGCTTAAGTACTGATTCCCCGATTTCGAATTTTCTTTTTATCACCTTCTTTTCAAATGCCCTTGCCACCCTTCTTTGGTAGGCCTGGGCATGGTCTGCCGCTCTTAATCTTCTCTCGTCTTTTCTTTTTCTCTTTTTGGTATATTTTTTTGATATTTTCGAAAGTGTGGAAATAGATGCATACTTAGGTTTTGAAAAGGCCTGTGTTGGCGAATAGATATGTTTTTGGAAAGAGAAATAGAGATAAAGTCTAAAAAACGTCTTTGTTTTAGAAGGAGAGTATGGAAAGATAGTTCGTAAAAAATGTTTTTTTTTAGAGAAATCGTGGAAATACGGCTTTGTGAAATATTTTGTCTTGAGGAAGGGTGTGAAAGTGCAGTTTGCAAGATTTTTGAAAAACAGGTAGGGAAAGTTTTTGAAGTATTTTTGGAAAGTATGTAAAGACAGCTTGTAAAATATTTTCGTTTGTTTGGAAAACATGTAAAGAAAGTTTGGGAAAATGTCTTTATTTTGTTTGGAGGGAGAAAATATGGTTTTGTAAAACTTTTGTTTTGAAGGAGAGTGTGGAAAGCATGTTTTTAGAAAACATTTTTCTTTTGTTTTTGAAAAGGAGTGGAAATAAAGCTGGAAACAAGTATGTTCAGGGTTGAGGAATGAAAGCTGATTAGCGTGTATTTTTTTTTGGATTTTGGTTTCTTTTCGGAAAGCAGGTAAACAAATATGTATAGGGTTGAAAGCGAAAGCTGGCAAGCAAATATTTTTTTTCGGTTTTTGATTTTCGGAAAAGCTGTAAACAAATATGTACAGGATTGAAAGCGAAAGCTAGTAAACAAATATTTTGGTCTTTTGATTTTTAGAAAAGCTGTAAACAAATATGTACAGGATTGAAAGCGAAAGCTAGTAAACAAATATTTTGATCTTTTTGATTTTTAGGAAAAGCTATAAACAAATATGTACAGGATGATGAAAACTTACCCGGGAGGATCGGTACCTGGTTCTTGAATTTGTATTGCCTCCTCGGGTCGGCTTCTTTTTGATGGCCGGCTGATGTCTGGTGGGGGTCCCCTGTTCCCAAATTCTACCTCCCTGAGTCTTTTCAAAGGCCTCCCTTGATGGAGCAGTTCTTCGTCTGTGGCGCTTGGTTGCCAACATGCGAGCACCTCTAGCCGGATGCGCATGGCACAGACGCTCCAATTCCTAGCCTGAGTATTATTAGAGCGCGCCTCTCCCCATATGGATATTATTTTCCCGCGGTACGGGAAGCGAAGACATTGGTGTCGGGTGGATGAGACGGCTTCGATGCTGTTGAGCCATGTCCTCCCAACAATCAGAGGGTGGGGTGATTGAATGTTCATCACCATGCAGTTAACGATGGTGGAGACTGGGCCGATCTTCAGTGGGAGCGTGACTAGTCCGCAAGCGTTCTTGCGTGTGCTGTCGAAGGCATAAATGTATTCGTCTGAGAGCTCTAATCTGGGAACCCGGCCTTCTAGCTTTTGGTAGGCGGAGTATGTAAGGACGTTAGTTTCCGCTCCCGTGTCGATGAGAATGTGTCGGAATTCCCTTCCCCCGAGTATGGCGGTGATTGAGAGGGGTGCGGAACGTGCTCTGGCTTTTGCGACTTCATGGGGAGGAAGGTGATCGAGTTGGGCTCCGCAAGATTGCTTGGTGGACGCTGGGTCCTGGCCGCTTCTTCTGAGGGAGAGTTGTTGTCATAAGGGGACCCAGGTGGGCTACCGCCTTCATTCTCGTTCCCCGGTCGGAGGGCTAAGGTGAACATATTGTGTATGGCCCAATTGTTCTCCCCAAATTGTCAGTACATGATTTAAGAAGGGCAGTCGAAGGCATTGGTGTCGGGGGGAACAGATAGCTTGGATGCTGTCTAACCACGGTCGCCCCAGCATCAATGGGTACCTCGTGTCGATGTCGGCCACGAAGCAGGCTACTTCGCAGATGAGAGGTCCGACGGATAGCTCGAATGTTCCGGGGCCGCGGAGAGTCTTCCCGGTATGGTTGAAAGCTTGATAGTATGGTGGGCCGGTGGACGGGAGGACGGCCTAGTCCGGGTATCTTCTGGTAGTGGAGCACGTCATTATGTTCATTCCTCCCTGGGTCTACAAAGATGTTGTTTAGCCACAACATTGAGTCGTCCGCGGATGTGTAGGGGGTAGACTCGCAGTCTGGGATCTGGGAGGTCTTGGTCAGTGAATGAAATGGTCATTGGGCGGCGGGGGCCATTGACAGTGTCGGTACTCTTAGAGGACCCGTTGTCGTCCGGATGCAGATCATCCGACGTACATTCCCCTCCTTCGGGTCCTTCGCTAGCTCCTTCGGGGATCTCCTCGAATGGCTCTTCTTCTTCGTCTTCTCCCGGGTTTTCTAGTCCGCTTTCGTCGGACTCGAGGTTGATGACTGCGGGAAGGGCGAGGATTGCGTCTTCTTCTTCGCCATAGAGTATGGCGAGGTCATGGTCGTCGAGGTTCAGCTGGAAGGGCTCGTTCTGCTCTTCCTCCTCGGACTCTTCGGATAGGCTGCCATCAGTAGCATCTTCCGAGCTGCTTGGTTCTGGCGATGGTTGTCTCCCTCTCCTGATCATGTTGACCGCGTGGGCTCTAGATGTGGAGGCTTGGGTGTGACCTGGCAAGGGGTCAGTCAATATGCCAAGTGGCTTGGGTGCTTGGGGATTTCCCTGGCTCAGATGGCCTTTGATCATGGCCCAGTCAAGGCGCCTGTCATCATTAAGATCATAAACGAAGTCCCGAAAAACAATGCATTGTTCTACGGTATGGCCATATTGTTGATGATATTGACAGTAACGCGCCGTGCTGGCCCCGGGTAGTGAGGCCTGGCGTCGGGGAGGGAGATACTATTTGTGTCCAACATCACCCTAAAGATCCTAGTTAAAGTTTCTGGGAGGGGAGGGTAAGAGTCCCTCTTTCCCATTCGTCTTTGGTCGTAGGATGCGGGAGGTCTAACCTCGTTATAAGAGCTTTGTATGGGCTGCCTAGGGGTTGGATTTTGTGCTCTTGGGGGAGCAGAGTAAAAGGGAGCCCGAGTTTGAGTTTGGCTCTGGATTATAGGGCTTTGGAGTGGGAAATTTTGGACTGTGGGGTTTTGTCGTATTGGCACGGGGACGGGTACTGATCGAGGGGTAAAATTTGATTTGCTTGCCGAGGCGGTGCATATCCGGATGATCCGGGCGTGTACTGTCTCGGAGCTGTTCCTCGGTCAGGAACTCGCGCTCCGTTCGGGTAGAGTGCCGATACTTGGTTAATGATCCCCTCTACCGTGGGGGTTTGCCTTACGAGGCGGTTGTCCAACCCTATGGCTGATAGGTGGGGACTGGGTTTGGACTGCTGGGGCTGCACAACGGGAAATCCTGTTGTGGCGGTCAATCAGAAGTTGATACGTAGTGCAGTCTCCGTACGAAAGGCTCGTACGGAGCTCTGGACTCAGGCTCTGTAACATCATGTCAATTTCTTGACATTCTGTGAGTTGCAGACCGGTTCGGTGGACAAGGGTGCGCCACCGAGACACGTATTGTTCGAATTCCTCCCTAGGCCTCATTCTCTCTACGGTTAAATCTGAAATAGAGGGGGTCCTAATCCTCTGGTAACCGTAGCGGCCCAAGAATTTCTCGCTTACAGCCGAGAAATTCGACAAGTGATCTACAGGGAGGGTGGAGAACCATTGTAGTGCTTCTCCTTCCAATGATTTCTGGAAGAGGAAGACTAGTAGAGGTTGATTATCTAGAAACGGGCGTGCGTCTAGATAAAAGGCAGTTAAATGAATGTCTGGGTCTCCACGACCGTTGTACCGGCGGAATTTGGGGATTTTGAATCCCTCCGGTAGGTGGACTGACGGGATTTGTCTCAGGTTATGTAGAGACATGTGTTTGGGGGCCGAGGGACCAGTCTCGGAGAGAATTCTCCGGATGGTATCGTCCAGTGTTTCTCCCCGGGAGGGCTGCCTAGCGGTCCCGGGTTTGGGGTGGTCTGGTAGGGGCCTGGGGTGGAAACGGCTGGGAACATTGGATTCGCGGGGGAAAGGGGGGTGAATGAAAAGACGCTCGGGTTGACCGAGTGACTGGGTGTGAATGGGGTTTTGGGAATGGGTTTAGGGGTTTCGACAGGGGTTTCCTGTCTCGAGGTCTTGGTATGACGGTAGTCAGCGAGGTCATGAAACATGTCCTCTACCGTTGGTACCCTAGACTAGCCATCCTTTCCTCTAGATGGGTCAGGAACTGTGTGGCCTGACCCTCTTGGTGATTCCTTTCCTCTAATATCTCCTCTTCTATGTGGATTCCATGACGTAGAGTGGGGGGATGAATGCAGATTGAAAGCAGTAAATAAAGCAGTAAAGGATTGCGCAGCTGTGTGCGACTTACGAAAGCAGTAAAGGATTGCGCAGCTGTGTGCGACTTACGAAAGCAGTAAAGGATTGCGCAGCTGTGTGCGGCTTACAAAGCAATAAAGGATGTTATAATGCACAGTAGAAGAGGATTTAATTCAAGGAGTGAGAAACTCTAACCTTCCTAGAGGGTTGATAGCATTTTAGTCAAGCTTGTAAAAGGGGGCAGAAGAGGATTACCTTTTGTTGTTTTTCACGAGGGAGGTCCCACCGTGATCGCCAGATTTTGTCGGTGTCGAAAAATCCGCGTGTGTGGGGGTTCTTCGGGGATTCGGATCGGATGCGTGCCCTGGCGGGCTCGGTCGGATCGTCTTCCGGAAGGGGTGAGGGTGTCGTTCCTGGTTGAGGCGCCCGACAGCGGCTCAAGAGGATTCAAGGGGTTTTGTGATCGCCACCTGCTTTTTCTAAAAACAGGAAAGGGTTTGGGTCGGATTTGATCGCCTACGTGGGGAGTTTGTGGGGTCTCCGCTCTGAGACACGGATATACCGTACACAGAGGTGAAAAACTGGTAATCCTATTCTGCTTCCGGGGCTTGACTAAAGGAGTCTTGGGACAAAGGGAGTGTGGGTGGTGTGTAAGTGTGGGGCGGCTAGTGGGTTTGAGCCGTCTGGATTGGGGCGGCTAGGTAGGGTTAGCCGTCCAGGGTCTGGGGGATTTGGGCAGGGGTTTGGTAGGAAAAGGGTGGGGTCTTGGGCAGAGGCTAAGCTAGGTTTAGCCTGGGTTTATGGAGGGTGGGATGAGAGGGTATTTTATGTAGGGAATGGGTATTTCTCTCACAAAAGGGGCTCTCTCTCTCTCTCTCTCTCTCTCTGGGATTTCAAGTGGGGGAAGGTTGGACAAGTGGGTTTGTGGGTTGTTGATGTTGTGGATTACTTGGTGATGATGTATTTGGGCTTGGGACCCCTCTATTTATAGTAAAAGAGAGGCAGGGAAATATCCCGGGGGTAATGGAGTGGGTGGCTTTGATTGGACCTCTCATTAATTCTCTGGTTCTTCTGTCAGAGACCAGGTGAAGGGCGGCTAGTGCTAACTAGCCGCCCGGGATGGGGCGGCTACTTCCTGGTAGCCGCCCCCATCATGACCTGCCAAACGTCCCATCTCTGACAAGCGGTGGCTTGGGTCGGTTACTTGGATTGATCCGGCCAAGAGAGGGCGGCTAAAGGTCATGACCCGCCGCAATGATCAGCATTTATTGTTGTTTTTTGTCCCATCCAGGGGACTGGTCCAAAGTCGGCCAGGGGGCGGTTGGGGGGGCGACTAGTGCAAACTAGCCGCCCAGAAAGGGGTGGCTAGTTAGGGCTAGCCGCCCCTTTCCAGGGACTTGGGTTTTTTAGGGTTTCGGTTTTAGGGTAGGTTTAGGTTTAGGTCCGGGCTAGGGTTTGGTTTTAGGGTTAGGGTTTGGGCTAGGGTTTGGGGTTTTGGCTTAGGGTTAGGGTTTAGGTTTTGGCTTAGGGTTAGGGTTTAGGTTTTGGTTTTGGGTCAAGGCTAGGGTTTGGGGTTTTAGGTCAAGGCGAGGGTTAGGGTTTCTGGTTTTACCGAATCCTTGGTTCTCTATTGGTGTCCACTTGTGGGATATTTCCGTGTGTTACTTGAAGTATTTCTGTCTCTCTGGACGGTCAAAATTGGGGTATCTACAGGGCCCCAATTAAAATTTCAAATCTCAGGACCGGCTCTCACTCTACATAACATTATTCTATTTCTTATCTTTTGAGAGTTTGTATTTTAAGAATGCTGACATTGGTTGAATTGTTTGTCATTTTCCACCACAACATTCGCATCTTTGCTTCGAGTTTCTAATATTCTAGCTACCAAATCTCATAAACAATTTTTATTTTTTTATTTATTTTATTGGTAATCAAAGATTGTATTGCTCTATATCAGTAGCTTTTACAAATACACAATGCTTTTACAAAATCATGAAAAGGGAACCAAAACAAGAATGAGGAGACAAAGAGTGGCCATCATCCCCTGTTTTGTATCCTTCTCTGGGTGGCTAGTTACATATAAAGTAGCCTATCTTGTTCGCTTATATCCCTTCATTGCCCTATCTTGTTCAATTGCATGCATGATTTCCTCCCACAACTGCTCGGGTAGTACCTCGATTTCTCCACGGATTGATTGGTAGGAAGCAAGAATATCAGCAAGTGAGTTCCCCTCTCTATGGATGTGTGTCATCCTCCATCCTTGGAAGTGTGCCAATCCTTGTTGAGTGTTTCGAAGTGATCTTATAGAAGTCCATGGGTGCGTCCCTCTTCCATTCAGCCAAGCCAAGGCTGTTGTGGAGTCGGACTCAATCCAGATATTTGTTTCTACCATACTATCAGCCATGGAGACTCCTCGTTCAATCGCCTTGAGCTCCAAAAGATTTATTGATCGAAGATCAAGTCTCCCTGCTAGACCGAGGAGGAAATCCCCATTGTTGTTTCGAAGTAAAGCACCATATCCACCTCTGTCATCAGTCAAGGAACCATCGGTGTTCAACTTGAGCCAGCCCATAGGAGGAGGTTCCCAAGTGACAGTGGTGGAAACAGATTCTCTGATTTGTGTTTGTAGATCGAAGAGGTCCGCAATACGTGTAACTTCTGGAGAGACAGGGACTTGAAATATCTTTGAGAGGGCTCGGACTTTAATACTCTCTTTTATCTTCTGCAACGCAGTAAGCTTATGTTGTTTCTTCCCTTGAAAAACACGACAGTTACGCTTTGTCCACAGAAACCAAAATGTTGTAGTGATAATAAGATGTGCAACGACCTTTTTAAAAGAGTCAGTGAGATGAGTGGATAGCCAGTGTGGTAGGATCTCAAGCCTGCAAGGAACAAGAGATCTGATAGACAAGTCTCTAAAGAGTTTAGTCCAGATAAATCTTGAATAAGAGCAGCCCATAAAGAGATGATCTATCTCCTCTACACCAGAGATACATAGAGGGCAAGAAATTGATTGAGAGAGCCCCCATCTATGTAGTCTAGTCAGAGTGGGTAAACGGTTTTGAAAAGCTTGCCATGCGCATAAGCTGTGTTTCGGGGTTTGAATTGGCTGCCATAGCTATTTAGCCCAAAGTCTTTCTTCCCCCATTGATCGGACTGCTTTCCAGGCATCAGATAGGCCCAACTTACCAGATCGACTTGGAGGCCAGATGAGAATATCCTCCCCAAGACCCCCAACCTCTAGATTCTGTATTTCCTCCCAAGCCATCCCAATGTCCACCGAGCTTCTTTGTGGTCTATTCCAATAGCCATTTTGTATGAAAGCATTGATAGTGGAATCATTAGGGGGCCCCCAGTCATATGTGACCCAACCAAGAAGATGCGCAAGCCCTCTCCCATTTATCCAAGGGTCAAACCATAAATTTATATTTTTTCCCTCAAAGATAAGATATCTCACCACTGGAGCTATCCATTCTCTAGCTTTAATTATGGCATGCCACGATGTTGAGCATCGTTGAAGAGCCTTTGCACACCAAATGGTTTCTTTAGTGAGGTACCTTGTTCTCATCCACTTCACCCACATGGATTGTTGATTACTCGCCATTTCCCAGAATTGGACCCTAGAGGCACCAACTGACCAATCTCTTGTGTTTCTTATACCAAGACCCCCCTCCTCAAAAGGTCTACATATAGACTCCCAGCTAACATGATGTGCTTTATATTCTTGGGAACTACCTTGCCAAAAGAAATCTCGGAGCAATTTAGCAATATCTTTTTGAGTTCTCCTGGGTATTTGGAATGCTGATGACCAGAAGGCTTGAAATGAAGATAGAACCGATCGGATAAGTTCAGCCCTCCCAGCCTTTGAGAGAGAGTGCCCAGTCCAGGAGGATATTTTCCTTCTAATCTTGTCTAAGAGTGGAGAGCAAAGCTGATTTGTGAGGGAACCATGGAAAAGAGGAAGGCCTAAGTAGCGAATAGGCAAAGAGTACAAACCAATATCCATCATTTGCGCAAATTGCTCTGATGGAGGACCTCCACTTGCAAAAATTTAACTTTTTGCTGTATTCAATTGCAGATCAGACAATAATGCAAATGAATGAAATAAGGAGGAGAGAGTTTGAGCCGATCCAGGAGATGTGTCAGTGAACACAAGGAGGTCGTCTGCAAAGCCCAAATGGGATATATTTAGCCTTCCGGGAATAAACTGACCTAGAGAACCTTCAGCCACCCTTTGGTTTAGATGAGTAGAAAGGGATTGTATCACCAATGTGAATAAAAGAGGAGACAAGGGATCCCCTTGCCGAATACCACAAGAAGCAGAAAAAAAACCTTCAGGGGAGCCATTGATAAGAATGGAATAACGAGCAGATGTGACACATTCCATGCAGAGATTAACCCAGTGATCATTTAAATTGCAGCTTCATAAAGCTTGAGCAAGATAATCCCATCGAACACTGTCAAAAGCCTTGCGTAGATCCACTTTGATGCAGGCGCGTGACTTTCCCTGTTTGCTAAGATACCTCACCATCTCATGAGCAAGCAAGATATTATGATGAATACTACGCCCTTTGATGAAGGCTGCCTGATGTTCACTGACTAGATGAGGAAGAATTGGTCACAGTCGCGTGGCCATGACCTTAGTGATGATTTTATACAATGTGTTGCACAATGATATAGGTCTGTAGTTGTCAATAGAGTCTGCATTAAGAGATTTTGGAATAAGAGCGATAAAGGAGTGGCTAACTTGTTTGAGAAGGCTACCAGAATAGAAAAAATGTTGAATAGCATCCACCAAATCAGCCTGGACAGTGTTCCAAAAGAGCTGAAAAAAGCGAGTAGGGAAACCATCTGGTCCAGGAGAACTTAGAGGCTTTAAACTGAAGAGGGCTTTGCGGATCTCCTCTGAAGTGACTGAGGACAGCAGAGAAGTATTTTCTGTGTCAGAGATAGTGCCAAAGGGGATGAGAGGGGGAATTGACTCTCCACTATCCCTGTTAAGTAAAGTCTCATAGAATTGAACAATGTGACCCTTAATTTGATATGGATTTGTCAGTTCTTCTCCCATAGAAGACCAGAGCCTGCATATTGTGTTTGAAATGGAACGACTCTTTAAAGAATCATAGAAAAATCTGGTGTTGGAGTCACCTGAGGAGAGCCAGAGTTGTCTGGATGTTTGCCTGAGGAAGCACTCCTCCTGTGCAAGACTTCTTGAATAATTGACACGAGCAGTCTGCTCAAGAGATATAAGTGTCGGTGCGTGAAAATCTGCGTGTGTGGGGGTTCTTCAGGGATTCGGATCGGACGCGTGCCCTGCCGGGCTCGGTTGGATCGTCTTCTCGGAAGGGTGAGGGGTGTCGTTGCTGGTTGAGGCGCCCGACAGCGGCTCAAGAGGATCCCGGGGTTTGTGTGATCGCCACCTACTTTTTCTAAAAGCAGAAAAAGTTGGGTTTGGTTTGGTCGCTTACGTGGGGAGTTTGTGGGGTCTCCGCTCTGAGACACGGATATACCGTACACAGAGGTGAAAAACAGGTATCATATTCTGCTTCCGGGGCTTGACTAAAGGAGTCTTGGGACAAAGGGGTGTGGATATGGGGTGTGGATAGGGGGCGGCTAGTCTATTTCAGTCGTCGGATATGGGGCAGCTACTAGGGTTTAGCCGTCCGGGGCCTGGGTTGGTCTGGGCAGAACTTCGGTAGGAAATGGGCTTGGTTTTGGACAGAGGCTAAGTTAGGCTTAGCCCAGGCTTCTGGAGGGGGAGTGAGGGTTTTTTGTGTAGGGAAGGGATTTTTCTCTCACAAAAGGGGTCTCTCTCTCTCTCTCTCTTGGGATTTCTTGTGGGGGAAGGGAATGGATTTGGGGGATTTGTGAGTGACAATTGTGGATTGGGGGGCGGCTAGTTAGGGCTAGCCGCCCCTTGCCAGGGACTTGGGGTTCTAGGGTTTTGGGATTTTAGAATTAGGGTTAGGGTTTCCGATTTAGGTTTAGGTTTAGGTCAGGGCTAGGGTTAGGATTTAGGGCTAGGGTTGGGGTTTCCGGTTTAGGTTTAGGTCAGGGCTAGGGTAAGGTTTTAGGGCTGGGGTTAGGATTTCCGGTTTAGGTTTAGGTCAAGGCTAGGGTTAGGGTTTCCGGTTTAGGTCAAGGCTAGGGTTAGGGTTTCCGGTTTACCGAACCTTTGGTTCTCTATTGGATGTCCAACTGTGGGATATTTCCGTGTGTTACTTGAAGTATTTCTGTCTCTGTGGACTGTCAAAATTGGGGTATCTACAATTATCTCTCATCGGATGGAGTCTTTGTGCGGAGCAGGAAAGACTTCGACCGATGATAAGGAAAGAGACCCCTATTTTGGCCAGCCCGACCTTCAAGAAGTTTATGCCAAAATGAACAGTACCATTCGGGGAGTTGATTTAGAGCGTCAGAGGCTAGGTCTTGACTTAGAATTTTTAACTGAGTGGATGATCCAGGTGGAAGGCGGGAAAAAGTAAATGGTGAGTGATCCAACCCGCGGTCGGGGTTCTTAGCTATCATGCGCGGAGCAACCCAGCATCAGTTTCCTCATGCCTACCATTCCCGTGCTTGGGAAAACTCAGCAAGGAGGGGATATCGCCGACAGAAAGCAAGTAAAAGTTTGATTTGGTGAATTGGATCATCCGAAGGATAAGAACTCTGGAAAAGAACCAGAACTGGAGAAATTCAAATTTGAGTGGTACTGAAAGTGCGGCGAAACTTCGGGAAAGTTGTGTTTGTTCAAGTAATGTCTGGAAATAAGCCAATACATGGCTGTTTGGTATGGAGAACCTTGAAATTTAGGGCTGAAAAGATTGGAAAGGGGTTTTTAAATGAAAGAGAAAAATTGGGAGGGGCGGCTAGTTGTAAAGCCGCCTGAGAGGG
The DNA here is from genome assembly GCA_030737845.1 of Acorus calamus. NCBI lineage: Eukaryota > Viridiplantae > Streptophyta > Magnoliopsida > Acorales > Acoraceae > Acorus > Acorus calamus. Next base: position 4,337,313 of record CM060874.1, on the reverse strand, counting down.
GGCGGCTACTCGTGGGTAGCCGCCCCTGGACTGGGTCCCTTATAACCGAAAAGACCCTCTTTCTCTCTCCATACGTTTCAAAACGGTTTCTCTTCCCTCCTCTCTTCTTCTTTGTTTTAAACCGAGAAACTTTGATTCCTTTGCCTTTCTTTCCTCTATTTCGACCTCAATATTTCTCTCTTTATCTTGATTTCGAAGCCCTAGGTTTGGGTTCTCCTTTTTATTTACACACCTGTCGGTGCGTGAAAAATCCGCGTGTGTGGGGGTTCTTCGGGGATTCGGATCGGACGCGTGCCCTGGTGGGCTCGGTTGGATCGTCTTCTCGGAAGGGTGAGGGGTGTCGTTCCTGGTTGAGGCGCCCGACAGCGGCTCAAGAGGATCCCGGGGTTTGTGTGATCGCCACCTACTTTTCATAAAAGCAGGAAAAGTTGGGTTTGGTGTGGTCGCCTACGTGGGGAGTTTGTGGGGTCTCCGCTCTGAGACACGGATATATCGTACACAGAGGTGAAAAACAGGTATCCTATTCTGCTTCCAGGGCTTGACTAAAGGAGTCTTGGGACAAAAGGGGTGCAGGTGGGGTATGGATGTGGGACGGCTTGTGGGATTCAACCGTCGGGCAGGGGGCGGCTAGGTAGGGTTAGCCGTCCAGGGTCTGGGTGGATTTGGGCAGAGCTTCGGTAGGAAATGAGTTTGGTTTTGGACAGAGGCTAAGCTAGGTTTAGCCCGGGTTTTTGGAGGGTGGGATGAGAGGGTGTTTTTGTGTGGGGAATGGATTTTTCTCTCACAAAAGGGGCTCTCTCTCTCTCTCTTGGGATTTCTATTGGTGGAAGGGAATGGATTTGAGGGATGTGTGAATGACAATTGTGAATTGAGAATTGGTGATGTTGTATTTGGGCTTGGGACCCCTCTATTTATAGTAAAAGGGAGGCAGGGAAATATCCAGGGGTAATGGAGTGGGTTGGCTTCGATTGGACCTCTCATTAATTCTCTGGTTCTTCTGTCAGAGACCAGGTGAAGGGTGGCTAGTTCTAACTAGCCGCCCAGGATGGGGCGGCTACTTCCTGGTAGCCGCCCCTATTATGACCTGCCAAACGTCCCATCTCTGACAAGCGGTGGCTTGGGTCGGTCACTTGGTTTGATCCGGCCAAGAGAGGGCGGCTAAAAGTCATTACCAGCCGCAATGATCAGCATTTAATACAGCTTTACGTCCCATCCAGGGGACTGGTCCAAAGTCGGCCAGAGGGTCGGCCAGGTGGGCGGCTAGTGTAAACTAGCCGCCTGGTATGGGGCGGCTAGTTAGGGCTAGCCGCCCCTTGCCAGGGTTTCGGGGTTTTTGGGTTTTAGGGTTAGGTCTAGGGCTAGAGTTTCCGGTTTTAAGTTAGGGTTTAGGGTTTGGGTTTCCGGTTTCGGCTAGGGCCAGGGTTTAGGGTTAGGGTTTGGGTTAGGGCTGGTTTAGGGTTAGGGTTTCCGGTCTAGGTCAAGGCTAGGTTTAGGGTTTCCGGTTTTAGGTCAAGGCTTCCGGTTTCTCAAACTTTGGTTCTCTGCTGGATGTCCAAATGTGGGATATTTCCGTGTGTTACTTGAAGTATTTCTGTCTTTCTGGATGGTCAAAATTGGGGTATCTACAATTGTCCCTCATCGGACGGAGTCTTTGTGCGAAGCAGAAAAGACTTCGACCGATGATAAGGAAAGAGACCCCTATTTTGGCCGGCCCGACCTTCAAGGAGTTATGCCAAAACGAACAGTACTATTCGGGGAGTTGATTTAGACCGTCAGAGGCTAGGTCTTGACTTAGAATTTTTAACCGAGACGATGATCCAGGTGGAAGGGGGGAAAAAGTAAATGGTGAGTGATCCAACTCGCGGTCGGGGTTCTTAGCTATCGTGCGCGGAGCAGCCCAGCGTCAGTTTCCTCGTGCCTACCGTAACCGTGCTTGGGAAAACTCAGCAAGGAGGGGATATCGCCGATATAAAGCAAGTAAAAATTGATTTGGGTGAATTGGATCATCTGAAGGATAAGAACTCTGGAAAAAAAACCAGAACTGAAGAAATTTGAATTTGAATGGTGCTGAAACTGTGGTGAAACTTCGGGAAAGTCGTGTTTGGTCAAGTAATATCTGGAAATAAGCTAATACATGGCTGTTTGGTATGGAGAACCTTGGAATTCAGGGCTGCAAAGAGATTAGAAAGGGGTTTTTTTAAATGAAAGAGAAAAACTAGGAAGGGCCGCTATTTCTAACTAGCCGCCCGAGATGGGGCGGCTACTCGCGGGTAGCCGCCCCTTGACTGGGTCCCTTATAACCGAAAAGACCCTCTCTCTCTCTCTCTCCATACGTTTCAAAACGGTTTCTCTTCCCTCCTCTCTTCTTCTTCTTTGTTTTAAACCGAGAAACCTTGATTCCTTTGCCTTTCTTTCCTCTATTTCGACCTCAATCTTTCTCTCTCTCTTGATTTTGAAACCCTAGGTTTTGGGTTCTCCTTTTTCTTTTCACACCGAGGAAGATGACAAGGTCGAAGGCGATTGTTTCGAGGGGAAAGCGACCACGGGTGGCTCGTGGAGAGCGTAGCCCGAGCTCTTCATCATCGGAGAGCGATAGGCCGGAGGCCGAGGCCATGGGGGAGGGTATGGGTACGACAGAGGTGCCGCCGGTGGGCATCGGTGCGGGTGAGGTTGGGGATTTGCCTTCGGGGGCTGTCCCGGAGGTAGGGGGTAGTATGATAGTGTACACACACAAGAGGAGGCGTGGGGATCGACTGGTGGTGGCCGAGGAGGTGGTTTCGGGGGTTGGAGGATCGGTTGAGGGTGCAACCGAGGGGGTAGGGGTCGAGGGAGTTGGTGAGGATGTGAGGGCGTCGTTGGATGCCCTCTTTGGGATGCTGGATAGGGAGGCCACGGAGGCCAAGGCTGAGGAGGAGGAAAGTAGGGCTATGGGGGCTTTTGCGGAGTTTATCTCCGGCGTGGGGAGGGTGGAGGGGATAGGAGAGGTTAAGGGTGAGGCCGAGGAGGCCGAGGGTAGGGGCACCGGGGCTGCAGTGGCCGGTGTTGGTGCTGAGGCCGAGGAGGCCGTGTTCGAGGAGGATGAGGAGGAGGATGAGGAGGAGGATGACGACGGGATGGACGATCCCGATGAGGCCGAGGTGGATGCTCCTGGGTCCACACGGGCCGTGGTATGTTCCTAACTTCTTAGTCTTTAGCCTTTTATTTGGTTGTATGTGCATGTCTATTGGGTGGTATGGATAGATGTTTTAGCGTATTTATACTCGTATATGTGTGTTTTTAAATAGGCATGCTTGTGTATAAGTTTAATCACGGTGGGATGTGTAAGCATGCTGATATGGTTTTATTTTTTTAGGAAGGGGTGCAATTTCTATATATATATATCCATGTTTGTTATATGCATATAAAGGAGAGAGAAGTGATGGTTAGTATGCTTGCATGCGATACTTTTTTACGTGTGTATGACTTCGTACGTGTTTGATCGTGATAGAGTATGAGGGAGTGTATGCATGCATTTCATGGGTCCAAGTGTTCTATATGATTAGGTGTGTTTAAGGAAAGTGTAAGCATGATAGGCTGTGATGTGAGTGGTGACCATGGTAGGATAAGAGGGTGTATTTTGAAACATATGAGTAATGACCACGGTGGGATAAGAGGGTAAAGCATGTGATCTTATAGGTATGTTTTGTAAATAAAGGAGGGTAAATTTTCGTATGAAGTCTCATATTTCATGCCTCTTTTCTTGTTCTTTTAGATTTTGATATGTAGGAGTTTTATTGTGCTAAGCATGGTTTCTAGAAAGTGGATTCGTTTAGATTTGGATCCTTACCTCTCAATCGCTTATAAACTAACCCATGTTCCCTTCGTTTGTTTTGTAGAGGTCGAATCGTATCCGGGCTTTATGGCATGGGACGAAGAGGTGGTACAATGCCCTGGGGTAGGAGGAGAGGAGCTTAGTGGATGGAGCGGGCTTCCGTTCCTTCTTTTTGATCGAGCCGTTCCACGTCCATCGCCCATATGTGGAGGCATTGGCGGAGAGATGGGACCCGGAGAGTTGTACGTTCATCCTTCCTACTGGCGCTGTTATGCCGACGCTCGAGGACGTCCATCGGATCACCGGCCTTCCGGTCTTGGGGGAAGCGGTGATTGCGGCCACCCTTGCGGACTATAGGGGGCTTTTCCGAGAGTTGATCAGGGAATGGGAGCGGACGCTGAACCGGATCCCTTTAGGGAGGCTTTCGGGGCAGTACGGCCTCGGTTCCTTCACAGAGCGCCAGAAGGGCGAAGCTGCAGCTAGCTTCGAGAGAAGGCGGGCGATGATCGAGGTGAGAGAGGCGGCCGCGTGCCCACAGAGGGCACGGAGGGAGTTGAGAGCGTTCTTCCTCTACTTCTTCAGCCGAGTCCTCCTCTCGACGGCCTCTGATAAGGTTTCCTCTTACTCTCTTCTGCTGATGAGGGACCTGGAGGGCATGGGGCGCTACGCTTGGGGAGCGGCGATGCTTGCCCATCTCTTCGCGGAGCTCTCGAAGAAAGTCAAGAGGGCCAGGGGAAAGAACCATGGCGGCTTTGCGCCATTTCTTTAGGTATATGTAAGTGAGTGGTAAATGTCTTTTCTTCGGCTTAGCTCACTTTGATCGTGACAATTTCCCTCTTGCTTTGCTAGATCTTCGGGTACAAGCATTTCGCCATTGATCGCCCGACTTCAGCACCGTTTGATCGTGCCATCCCTTGGGCCATGAGATGGGAACCCCGGGGATCTTCCCGCTTGCACCGCCTTGCCCAATTCTGAGAGGCCTTCCGTGTCTTGTCAGTGGAAGAGGTATAAGTTTTCTTCAAATTTCTTTGGCTTGTATTTGATTTTCTTTTGATTAAGCGCTCTTCCTATCTTTCGATATTTTCAGATGCCGTGGAGGCCTTACTCAGAGGAGGTTCCCGAGGCCCTGGTGCGAGACGTCTGGTTGATCTACTTCAATGAGGTCGTGTTTCATGCGATCAGCCGGGTCGTCCGCCAGCTTGGGTACCATCAGTGGGTGCCCGATCCTGTTCCGCGGCGTCCCTTGGTTCCGGTGGCCAGGATTCCTCGGGACACGAATCTCCAGAGGAATTACGCTACGTATGTGGCAGGATGGATGGGCCGAGGCGTTTTGGTGGAGCGTCGTCCTGAGGTGACTTCGAGCGACGAATACCTAGTTTGGTATCGTCAGGAGTATGCGGGTATCCTCGGGACGATGGAGGAGGAGATCCCGGATGCCTACGTAAGTTTGAAAACTCTCCTTCCTTTCTTCGTTCTCATTTGCTTGAATATTTTCTGAGTGGTGTTTCCTTTTGCAGTTTGAGTTGAATGAGATAGAGAAGAGGCTCAAGGCCGCCAATGAGCACCTCCAAGCGCGGGCCAGGCAGATAGAGGCGTTGCGGGTACAGAGAGGATGCTTGCAGGACCAGGTCCGGGTCCTCGAGGCTCAGGTGGATGCTTTGTCGAGAGCGAGGGCCGACGGTGCTTCCTCTTCTTCCGCCCCTCCTCCTTCCATGGTTTCCGAGTAGGTGCTCGAACTGACGAGGGAGCTAGATGCGGCCCGAAGCGAGTTGACGGCCACACGGATGGAGCAAGGCCAGGTGAGGGGTAAGGCTTCTCGGGCTGAGGAGGAGACAGACCGGCTGAGGTCCATGGTGGCTTTGAGAGAGGAGGGGTTCATCACCCTAGGCCGCGAGAGGGCTCCCTCCAGATGAAGGTGTCGGAGTTGGAGGCTTCGGCGGGCGTTCCTGGAGGTTTGATGGGGGACTTGGTTCGTTCACTCCAGGTGGCCGGGGATAGGGACCGAGAGGCGCTCAGGGCATCAGAGGCGAGGGCGCGGGAGTTGGAGGAGAGGTTGAGGGCCACCGAGGATCGGGCCAGAGGGACAGAGAGTCGTCTCCGACAGAGATTGGAGAGGAGAGACAGAGATATGCAGCAGGTCCGTCTTTGGGTGGTGACTATGAGGGGGAAATTGGTTGGAGGGGGCTCTATGACCGAGGCGGACCTCGATCTTCTTCCACTTGAGCGTGACCATTCTCTCTCGGCTTCCTTGGCTACCGGGGCCACCTTCAGCCGTGCCTCTCGTCCTTCGGCATCTCGGAGTCGTGGGATATATGCGAGGGCTGCGTCTTCGGTTCGAGAGACTTCGGCCGCTCCTGACATCCCAGAGGTTCAGTCTTCTCATCAGCCGCCGCTCCCTTCTCAGCCAAGTCAGGACGTTCCTCCTACTCAGCCTCCAGCAGATGACGATACGCCGAGGTATAGCTTCTTTGTGTCTTGGTTTTTAAGTAGAAGAATAGTATATATGCGATGAATTCATGCTTTTCTTCTTTTATTTTTTTTTGTTTTAGGTGATATTTCGGTGAAGTATAGCTCAAGACTTCGGAGTTTGGAGTTTCTTGGTGGACCCTATCTCTTCCTCACTCTTTCATAAGGATTTTCTTTTATGTACTCTCTTAGGTTAGAAAAACAGTCTACGTTTATGGTTTTGGTGGGACAATTTAATTTCTCGTTTATATGCATGGTTTAGAGTAGTTTAGCATGGATGTTTCATGGATATGTATGTTTGTGTAGATGAATCTTGGCTTTTTATAGGTTTGATTCATGGATGGACGTATGTTTTTTGGATATGGTTGTTTTGCGAAGTGTATTATACAGGTTTCATGAAGGTATACGCGTATGAAATGTGTGTATGTAGTTTTTTTTGAAAGGAATGTTCTTAACAGGTATTGGAGACTTGAAGAGTTGAAAGAGAATAAACTGACAGTAGTTTCTGGGGCAGCAGGTTGGGGGCGGCTACTTGCGTTTAGCCGCCTCATATGGGGCGGCTTGTTTAAGTTAGCCGCCCCATTCCTGGGTTTTTTACCTGGAAAAGAAGGGGCAGGGGCGGCTAGTTGTATCTAGCCGTCCCTTGTGGGGCGGCTAGTCGGATTTAGCCGCCCCTTGCCTGGGACAATTCTTCTGGTTTTGTCTGCTGCCGCTGAAAGCCTTCGTGACCGTTTCATCCTCTGAGACCTATAAAAACATCCTTTCCATGGACCAAGTGTTAAATCTGTCCAGATTGCTCCCCTGCACCGACTTTCGAGTCCTTCTTGCTTGAATTGTCAAGGGCTATAACCCATCTTAAGGTGAAATGGAAAAGATAATGTGAGAAAGTAAAGTGCGGGAGACCATGCTTCAGTATGCAAGGAAGGGATTCCAAGTGCGTGAGAAAAACTCTTAAGTATGTGTAAAGGTGGGACAATTTCTTCTCAGGCATGTGCGGCAAGAGCACGAAATGAGTGGGGACAATTTTAATATTTGGGTATGGGGACAATTTTAATATTAAAAAACAATCGGATGCCAAGGTGTTTTGGAAAAGGAAAATGCAAGCTTATGCGTAAGTATAAGTGGCATAAGGGGGCATTTTAGTTCTTCAATGACTTCTTATGTGAGAGGGCAATGTTTTCGACTTTCTGAAGTAAAAGATACCATCAAGTCCCTGTGGAGGAGCCCTTGTGGTATAAGCCTTAGGTGTCGATTTTTCTAGGTTCATGGTTTTCAAATGCTTAATCGTATTATTCTAAACATGCTGAAAAGTCCATGAGTGTACCAAGAGTCGAGTCAAATAAGCTTCCTTTGGACATACAAGTTTCTAAATGAACTCAAGTGAGTGTGTGTAGTTGTAAACCTGGACATGTCTACCTTTGGTCAAGATTTCGCCTTTCCCGGTAGACATAGTTCAATTTAGAATCCCATTGTGAAATAAAAAGGGAGGGGGAGAATGGGGTAAGAGTAATATCTTCCTTTCGGGCAATACTTTAGAATTGACCTAGTCTAGCACATGTCTTACTTTCTAGGTCCCTCTGGCTTTCTTCTTTTTACCACTTCTTTATTTTGGATGGAAAGTATAGTCCGTTGTTTGGATCTGTATTGGTATAGCCGTTGTCTAGCGTATACCGTGCGTAAAGGCGTGAAAGCCTGCTAAATAGAGAGTTTAACCCGTTCACTTTGGGTGTTATTTTCTTTTGTTGGCCTCTCATTGCCTGATTTTTTTTTGATTTGAGGGGGGAGGGGCTCTTCTGTTTTTCACCCCGATTCTTTTCATGCTTCCCCTCTAGAAGTGTTTGTATAGTGCCAGAGCCAGTTTTTGGGACATATGCTAAGTCCAGGTAAATCCTCATTTTGACCTAGGGTTAATACGAGTGGGGCAGAAATAAGGGATGTTTTGCTTTGGGGGTTTTAAATTATCCCAGTCTACGGGGTAGGCAATTTCTCTTCTATCAGGTCAGTCTAGTCCAGTCATACGTGTGTGAAGGAAATGACATGATTTGGCAGAGATGTGTTCAAATAGATACGAGTTTATCTTTGAGAGTCTTATAATTTTATCATCAAGTACTAAACGCTGGAAATTGCAGGAAGAAACAATAATAGTTCTCAAGTATTGAAAGTTATTCATGCATGGAATTTCTTTAGATAAAGTGCATTCCACGAACCTGAAACCTCGACTCCTTCGGCTTCTACCAGGTGGTAGGCATTCCCGGAATAGGCATGGGTGATCACATAGGGTCCCTCCCATGTGGGTTGCAACTTTCCTCTTGGGTGGGGTTGTCTTGATGGCATGATTTGCTTGAGTACTAATTCCCCGATTTCAAATTTTCTTTTTATTACCTTCTTTTCAAATGCCCTTGCCACCCTTCTTTGGTAGGCCTGGGCATGGTCTGCCGCTCTTAATCTTTTCTCGTCTTTTCCTTTTCTCTCTTCTTGGTCTTTTTTTGATATTTTATGTTTTTTTGTTTTTGGTTTGTGAAAGCATGTGAAGCATTTGGAAATAGGAAAGTAGGTAAAAGATAGTATATAGCACTGAAGGGTGAACTCCAGGAAATGATGGTGCAAGGTGAGTCCTCTATGGAGGCTCAAATTGCAGGATCTTTAGGGGAATGATACTTGAATTTTCTGATGTATCTTTGGTTGTGTATTCGTTCTCCTCTATCTTGAAGCGCGTTTGATGCCTTCTCAACCACTGTTGTTCAGCATCTATTCTAACAGCATCTATCATAATATCAAAGCCTAAATGTTGTTGAAAATGCAAGTGGCGCTTGATCTGCCATAAGCCCTTAGCAGGAAGAGATTCTTTCCTCAAAGGGGGTTCAATCAACAAAGATGCGGATATGAAAAAGCAAGTCGCATGGGCAAATTGAATGAACCAGTGCAAGGGAGCACGATTCACCATAATGTTGAGGCCCTAATGATGGTGAGGGTGAAGACTCTTTAACTGGAGTAATCAAGGGATTATGGACCATATACGGAATAATTGATTTGGATATGGCAGGGGAATCTGATTGAAAGAACTCCTTAGGTAGATGAGATCTCAAGTCCGACAATTTGGATGGCTTGACTGCTCCCTTAAATCGTGCATTTTTAAATATGAGTGGTTCTGGTTCAAAGATATGCATAATTGGTTGAACCGGATCTGGATCAGTCTTAGAATCTGATGAGTCAGAAGGTAAGTCATCCGAGACCACCGGGGTAGGTTCGACGGGCATTGATATGATTTGATCTTGAGTAGGGAGAGACAAGGGGTATTCAAATTTAATCGGTTGTAAGGCTTGGATGATGGATTGAGGTTGTGTTTGAGAAGGGTAAAAGAGTTCTGATAGTTCTCCAGCCAAAAACTCTTCTTCATCGTCAGAGTCCTGCTTTGAAAATTCTACGGGTTCAATAGCTTCTGGTACTGGAGACTCATAGGTCGATGGGGGAGGAATAGTGGTGTATTTCCTTTGTGGTGGTTGCCGGGGAACAAAGGATTGTGTCCTCGGTGCAGCAGGGGGTATGCAGGAAGAACAATGGCTGCATTGCCATTGGGTTGATCAGGTCGTGCCTAGGAGGAATAGTTCAATGGTCGGATGGGACCTCCCTTTATGGGAAGAACTAGGATGGGCTCGGATATTTGTTCTGTGTATAGGGGGAGATGTCTGATAGGGTTTGGGTGTATCGGAGAAGGTGCTGGAAGGATTAGGCCATCCAGAATGATCCTAGGCTGGTCTTCAGGCTCTTCCATCAGGGGTTGTACAGTAGGTTCTAGCTTTTGCTTTCCAATATTTGTTACAGGATCAACGCGTACTGAGATCTAAGTTATAAAGTTTTGGAATATAGGACTTATTCGTGTCGGTACGGGGGCGGGTATTGATCGAGGAGTGATATTTTGATTAGCTTGCCGAGGCGGTGCATATCCGGATGAACTGGGTGTGTACTGTCTCAGAGCCGTTCCTCGATCAGGAACTCGTGCTCCGTTCGGGTAGAGTACCGATACTTGGGTGATAATCCCCTCTACCATGGGGGTTTGTGCCTTACGAGGCGGTTGTCCAACCCTATGGCTGATAGGTGGGGACTGGGTTTGGACTGCTGGGGCTGCACAACGGGAAATCCTGTTGTGGCGGTCAATCAGAAGCTGATACGTAGTACAGTCTCCGTATGAAAGGCTCGTACGAAGCTCTGGACTCAGGCTCTGTAACATCACGTCAATTTCTTGACATTCTGTGAGTTGCAGGCTGGTCCGGTGGACAAGTGTGCGCCACCGAGACACATATTGTTTGAATTCCTCCCTAGGCCTCATTCTCTCTACGCTCAAATCCGAAATAGAGGGGGTTCTGATCCTCTGATAACCGTAGCGGCCTAAGAACTTCTCGCTTACAGCCGAGAAATTCGACAAGTGATCTACAGGGAGGGTGGAGAACCATTGTAGTAGTGCTTCTCCTTTTATTGATTTCTGGAAGAGGAATACTAGCAGAGGTTGATTATCTAGAAAGGGGTGGGCATCTAGATAAAAGGCAGTTAGATGGATGTCTGGGTCTCCACGACCGTTATACCGGTGGAATTTGGGGATTATGAATCCCTCCGGTAGATGGACTGATGGGATTTGTCTCAGGTTATGTAGAGACATGTGCTTGGGGGCTGAGGGACCAGTCTCGGAGAGGATTCTCCGGATGGTTTCATCCAGTGTTTCTCCCCTGGGAGGGCTACCTAGCGGTCCCGGGTTTGGGGTGGCCAGGCTCTGTAACATCATGTCAATTTCTTGACATTATGTGAGATGTAGGCCGGTCTGATGGACAAGTGTGCGCCACCGAGACACGTATTGTTCGAATTCCTCCCTAGGCCTCATTCTCTCTACGGTTAAATCCGAAATAGAGGGGGTTTTAATCCTCTGGTAACCGTAGCGGCCCAAGAACTCCTCGCTTACAGCCGAGAAGTTTGACAAGTGATCTATAGGGAGGGTGGATAACCATTGTAGTGCTTCTCCTTCCAATGATTTTTGGAAGACGAAGACTAGCAGAGGTTGATTATCTAGAAACGGGCGTGCGTCTAGATAAAAGGCAGTTAAATTAATGTCTGGGTCTCCACGACCGTTATACCAGCAAAATTTGGGGATTTTGAACCCCTCTGGTAGGTGGACTGATGGGATTTGTCTCAGGTTATGTAGAGACGTGTTTGGGGGCTGAGGGACCAGTCTCAGAGAGAATTCTCCGGATGGTATCGTCTAGTGTTTCTCCCCGGGGAGGGCTGCCTAGCGGTCCCGGGTTTGGGGTGGCCTGGTAGGGGCCTGGGGTGGAAACGGCTGGGAATATTGGATTCGCGGGGGAAAGGGGGGTGAATGAAAAGACGCTCGGGTTGACCGAGTGACTGGGCGTGAATGGGGTTTTGGGAATGGCCTTAGGGGTTTCGATAGGGACCTCCTGTCTTAGGGTTTTGACCTGGCGGTAGTGGGCGAGGTCATGAAACATGTCCTCTACAGATTGGTATCCTAGACTGGCCATCCTTTCCTCTAGATGGGCCAGGAATTGCGTGGCCTGACCCTCTTGGTAGGTTCTTTCCTCTAGTATCTCCTCCTCTATGCGGGATTCCATGATGCGTGTGAAATGATTTAAGGGAACGAATGCAGATATAAAGCAGTAAATAAAGCGGTAAAGGATTGCGTAGCGGTGTGCGGCTTACAAAGTAGTAAAGGATTGCGCAACGGTGTGCGGCTTACAAAGCAGTAAAGGATTGCGTAGCGGTGTGCGGCTTACAAAGCAGTAAAGGATTGCGCAGCTGTGTGCGGCTTACAAAGCGGTAAATGATGCTGTGATGTGAATTAGAGGAGGAACTGATTCGAGGGGTCGGAAATTCTAACCTTCCTAGAGGGTTGATAGCATTCTAGTCAAGCTTGTAAAAGGGGGCAGAAGAGGATTACCTTTTGTTGTTTTTCACGAGGGAGGTCCCACCGTGATCGCCAGATTTGTCGGTACCATCGGGAAGGCCTCCGAATGTCAGCGTGTCGGAGAGGATCCCGACGGGGTGCGCGGTGAGTGCGTGCGTGTGTGGGGGTTCTTCGGGGATTCAGATCGGGTGCATCCCCTGGCGGGCTCGGTCGGATCGTCTTCTCGGAAGGGTGAGGGGTGTCGTTCCTGGTTGAGGCGCCCGATAGCGTCTCAAGAGGATTCAGGGGTTTGTGTGATCGCCACCTGCTTTTTCTAAAAGCAGGAAAAGGTTGGGTCGGATTTGATCGCCTACGTGGGGAGTTTGTGGGGTCTCCGCTCTGAGATACGGATATACCGTATACAGAGGTGAAAAACAGATAATCCTATTCTGCTTCCGGGGCTTGACTAAAGGAGTTATGGGACATAGGGGGGTGTAAGTGGGGTGTGTATAGGGGGGCGGCTAGTTGTTTTTAGCCGTCGGCCAGGGGGCGGCTAGCTAGGGTTAGCCGTCCAGGGTCTGGATTGGTTTGGGCAGAACTTCGGTAGGAAATGGGTTTGGTTTTGGACAGAGGCTAAACTAGGTTTAGCCCGGGTTTCTGGAGGGTGGGATGAGAGGGTAATTTATGTAGGGAATGGGTGTTTCTCTCACAAAAGGGGCTCTCTCTCTCTCTCTTAGGATTTCTAGTGGTGGAAGGGTGATTGAAGATTGTTGTGGATTTTTGGTGATGTTGTTGATGTTGTATTTGGGCTTGGGACCCCTCTATTTATAGTAATAGAGAGGCAGAGAAATATCCCGAGGGTAATGGAGTGGGTTGGCTTCGATTGGACCTCTCATTAATTCACTGGTTCTTCTGTCAGAGACCAGGTGAAGGGCGGCTAGTGCTAACTAGCCGCCTAGGATGGGGCGGCTACTTCCTGGTAGCCGCCCCTATCATGACATGCCAAACGTCCCATCTCTGACAAGCGGTGGGTTGGGTCGGTTACTTGGATTGATCCGGCCGAGAGGGGGCGGCTAAAGGTCATGACCCGTCGCAATGATCAGCATTTAATATTGCTTTATGTCCCATCCAGGGTACTGGTCCAAAGTCGGCCAGAGGGGCGGCCAGGGGGGGGCGGCTAGTGTAAACTAGCCGCCGGTGTGGGGCGGCTAGTTAGGGCTAGCCGCCCCTTGCCAGGGACTTGGGGTTCTAGGGTTTTGGGTTTTTAGAGTTAGGGTTAGGGTTTCCGATTTAGGTTTAGGTTTAGGTTTAGGTTTAGGTCTGGGTTTCCGGTTTAGGTCAAGGCTAGGGTTTAGGGTTTCCAGTTTAGGTTTAGGTCAAGGCTAGGGTTAGGGTTTCCGGTTTAGGTTTAGGTCAAGGCTAGGGTTAGAGTTTCCGGTTTAGGTTTAGGCCAAGGCTAGGGTTAGGGTTTCCGATTTACCGTACCTTTGGTTCTTTATTGGATGTCCAACTGTGGGATATTTCCGTGTGTTTCTTGAAGTATTTCTGTCTCTCTGGACGGTCAAAATTGGGGTATCTACATGGACGTCTTACGAAGGAGCAATGGGATCCTCTCATCAAGCGTTTCGATAGGAGACTGTCGGGATGGAAATGCAAGATGTTGAGTTGGGGTGGGAGATTGATGCTTCTACAAGCTGTCCTGACCAACCTTCCTCTGTTTTTCCTGTCAATTTTCAGATTACCAGCCAGGGTTCTACATAGAATCGATCGGATCCGCATCAGATTCCTCTGGCTGGGAGGGGAGACTAACCGAAAGGCCCCCCACATGGCTGATTGGGAGTCCGTATGTAGGCCTAAGTGGGAGGGGGGTCTGGGAGTACTAAACTTAGGATACATGAACAAAGCCCTCATTACCAGGTGGATGTGGAGATGGTTATCGAGGGCAGCGTCGATCTAGACGCACTTGATAAGGGACAGGTACAGTGGTGCGGGCATGGGGGACCATCGATGGCCATCATTGAACGTCAGAGCGACCCAATTATGCAAAGCACTTTTCGCAGACCGCGTGGAGGTAGTCAACGCCTTCGTACGGAAGGTAGGGGACGGTAGATCAGTGCACTTTTGGCTTGACCGATGGGCAGGAGAAGCTCGGCTTAGCGACCTGGTTCCGGACATCTTTAGACTGGCCACCAAGGATGGATTCGTCTTTGAGTTCTTTCACGCTAGATCTGGGAGTTGGCAGGTTGGGCTTCTTCGAGGACGTTTGAGCGCTACAGAGACTGACCAATACGTTGTCTTGATGGACCAAATTGGCTCTCTACGGGTGCTGGAAGGGAGCTCGGATCAGATGCGATGGCAAGCCAACGCGGCAGGGACATTCCCAATAAACACAACAAGAAATTTGGTTTTCAGCGACACGACTCCATCCATCACTATTGACCTTTAGCGACAGCCAATATTCGTCACATGTCCGTTGGGATTACTAGGGTTGGGAAAAGTGGAGCGATGGTTTATGGCCGTCGCCAATATACTTAACAGCAACGGAGTTTATTTGTTGCTAATATTATCTACGGCGATGACTATAAGCCGTCGCTAATTTGTCAATTTATTAGCCAGTTTTGTGTTTTAGCGACGGACGTAAGCTGTCGATATAAGCTCACAAATAAAAAAATCAAAACCTGTTCTGCAACCTATTTTTCATTATTTTTGTATGTCCAATAAATTAAGAAACATATTATTCATCCAAATTAACCATCAATTTAAAAATTCATTGTCATTCATTGAATAAAAAATTGTATACAATTGTTTATAAATCAAATTTAAAAAAAGAAATTACAATTTAACACTGACTAAAAAATGAGCTCCACAAACAAAATACTCAAGTTACAAAATACTCTTGAGTTAAATACCCTTTGGACAAATGTTTAGCCTTCGGGAGTGTCACAGTTTGGGAGGTTGGTCGTGCTCGAAGAGTGAATCCTCCACCTTTTGTGCTATGGCTACATATAAAATCTTCCCATGCAACATGTATCCTGGGGGAACCAAAACACAAAAATCAAATTAAAAAAATAACAAAAAGAACACTCAAGTATAAAAATCTATCTTGATAACAAATGCACAAATATCCGCATACTCCCGACGATACCAAGCTAGGTATTCGTCACTCGAAGTCACCTCAGGACGACGCTCCACCAAGACACCTCGACTCATCCATCCCGCCACGTACGTCGCGTAATTCCTCGGGAGATTCGTGTCCCGAGGAATCCCGGCCACCGGAATCGAAGGGCGCCGCGGAAGAGGATCAGGCACCCACTGATGGTACCCAAGCTGGCGGACGACCCGGCTGATCGCATGGAACACGACCTCATTGAAGTAGATCAGCCAGATGTCTCGCGCCAGGGCCTCGGAACCTCCTCCGAGTAAGGCCTCCACGTCATCTAAGAAAGCATCGAAAGATAGGAAGAGCGCTTAGTCAAAAGAAAACCAAGTACAAGCCAAAGAGATTGAAAGAAAACTCATACCTCTTCCTCCGACAAAACGCGGAAGGCCTCTCGGAATTGGGCGAGGCAGTGCAAGCGGGAAGATCCCCGGGGTTCCCATCTCATGGCCCAAAGGAGGGCATGATCGAACGGAGCCAAAGTCGGGCGATCGATGGCGAAGTGCTCGTACCCAAAGATCTGACAAAGCGAGAGGAAAACCATCACGATCAAAGTGAACTGAACTAAAAGACATTTACCAATCACTTACACATACCTGAAGAAATGGCGCAAAGCCGCCATGGTTCTTTCCCCCGGCCCTCTTAACTTTCTTCGAGAGCTCCGCAAAGAGATGGGCAAGCATCGCCGCTCCCCAAGCATAGCGCCCCATGCCCTCCAAGTCCCGCATCAGTAGAAGGGAATGAGAGGAGACCTTATCAGAGGCCGTCGAGAAAAGGACCCGGCCAAAGAAGTAGAGGAAGAACGCTCTCAACTCCCTCCGTGCCCTCTGTGGGCACGCAGCCGCCTCTCTCGCCTCGATCATCACCCGCCGCCTCTCGAAGCTAGCTGCAGCTTCGCCCTTCTGGCGCTCTGTGAAGGAACCGAGGCCGTACTTCTCGAAGCTAGCCGCCTCCCGAAAGCCGCCCCAAAGGGATCCGGTTCAGCGTCCGCTCCCGCTCCACGAACTCCCATTCCCCGATCAACTCTCAGAAAAGCCCCCTGTAGTCAGCTAGGGTGGCCGCGATCACCGCCTCCCCCAGAACCGGAAGGCCGGTGATCCGATAGACGTCCTCGAGCGTCGGCATGACAGCACCGGTAGGGAGGATGAACGTGCAACTCTCCGGATCCCATCTCTCCGCCAAGGCCTCCACATATGGACGGTGGACGTGGAATGGCTCGATCAGAAAAAAGGAACGGAAGCCCGCTCCATCCACCAAACTCCGCTCCTCCTACCCCAAGGCGTCGTACCATCTCTTCGTCCCGTGCCATAAAGCCCGGATACGATTCAGCCTCTACAAAACAAGCGAAGGGAACATGGGTTAGTTTAAAAGCGAGAGAGAGGTAAGAGTCCAAATCTACGAAATCATTTTAAACCATGCTTAGCGAAATCAAAACTCCCACATGCTAAAAGAAAAGGAACGAAAGCATGAAAGTAAGAAACTACACTCCTCATTTGATCACGCATGCTAGACAAATATCAAACACATCCCACCGTGGTCACCACTCACACACTTTCTTACATCAAGCCTATCATGCTCATACCTCCCCTAAACACACCTAAGCAATACGGCAATATAGAACTCGAACTCATGAAATGCATGCATACACTCCCTCATGCCCTACCACGATCAAACACGTATGAAATCACATACACATAGAAAAGTATCGCATGCAAGCATATTAGCTATATCATTTCTCTCTCCTTTATATGCATATAACAAACATGTATGTATATATATAGAAATTGCACCCCCTCCCTATAAAAACAAACCCATGACAGCATGCTTACGCATCCCACCGTGATTAACTTATACACAAGCATGCCTATTTAAAAAAATTTTTTTTTAAAAAAAAAAACGAGTATAATACACACATACAACCTGTTCATACCACCAACACATGCATATACACCAAAATAAAAGGCAAAGACTAAAGGATTAGGAACATACCACGGCCCGTGTGGACCCGAGAGCGTCCACCTCGGCCTCGTCGGGATTGTCCATCCCGTCGTCATCCTCCTCCTCATCCTCCTCAAACACGGCCTCCTCGGCCTCAGCCCCAACACCCACACCGGCCTCAGCGGCCCCAGTGCCCATACCCTCGGCCTCCCCGGCCTCATCCCTAGCCTCTCCTATCCTCTCCACCCTCCCAACGCCGGAGATAAACTCCGCAAAGGGCCCCATAGCCCTACTCTCCTCGTCCTCAACCCTGGCCTCTGTGGCCTCCCTATCCAACATCCCAACGAGGGCACCCAACGACGCCCTCACCTCCTCGCTAACTCCCTCGACCCCTACCCCCTCGGTTGCACCCTCAATCGATCCTCCAACCCCCGGAACCACCTCCTCGGCCACCACCGGTCGATCCCCACGCCTCCTCTTGCGTGTATAGCCTATCACACTCCCCCCTACCTCCGGGACAGCCCCTGAAGGCAAATCCCCGACCTCACCCACGCCAATATCCACCGGCGGCACCTCCGTCGTACCCATACCCTCCCCCACGGCCTCGACCTCCAGCTTATCGCTCTCCGATGATGAAGAGCTCGGGCTACGCTCTCCACGAGCCACCCGTGGTCGTTTCCCCCTCGAAGCGATCGCTTTCGACCTCGTCATCTCCTCGGTTTGATAAAGGAAAAAGAGAACCCAAACTAGGGTTTCGAAATCAAGAGGAAGAGAGAGGATTAAAGACGAAATGGAGGAAGAAAAAGGCAAAGAAATCAGGGTTTTTGGGTTTGAAACCGAAGGGAAGAAGAGAAGAGGGAAGAGAAACCGTTTTAAAAACGTATGGAGAGAGAGATGGTCTTTTCGGTTATAAGGGACCTAGTCCAGGGGCGGCTACCTGCGAGTAGCCGCCCCCTCTCGGGCGGCTAGTTACAACCAGCCGCCCCTCCCAGTTTTTCTCTTTTACTTAAAAAACCCCTTTCCAATCTTTTCAGCCCTAAAATTCAAGGTTCTCCATACCAAACAGCCATGTATTGGCTTATTTCCAGACATTACTTGATCAAACACGACTCTCCCGAAGTTTTGCAACATGTCCAGTACCATTCAGATTCAAATTTCTTCAGTTCTGGTTCTTTTCCGGAGTTCTTATCTCTCGGATGATCCAATTCACCCAAATCAACTTTTACTTGCTTTCTGTCAGTGATATCCCCTCCTTGCTGAGTTTTCCCAAGCACGGGAACGGTAGGCACGAGGAAACTGACGCTGGGCTGCTCCATGCACGATAGCTAAGAACCCCGACCGCGGGTTGGATCACTCACCATTTACTTTTCCCCGCCTTCCACCTGGATCATCTTCTCGGATAAAAATTCTAAGTCAAGACCTAGCCTCTGACAGTCTAAATCAACTCCCCGAATAGTACTGTTCGTGTTGGCATAACTTCTTCAAGGTCGGGCCGGCCAAAATAGGGGTCTCTTTCCTTATCATCGGTCAAAGTCTTTCTCGCTCCGCGCAAAGACTCCGTCCGATGAGGGACAATTGTAGATACCCCAATTTTGACAATCCAGAGAGACAGAAATACTTCAAGTAACACACGGAAATATCCCACAAGTGGACACCAATAGAGAACCAAAGGTTCGGTAAACCGGAAACCCTAACCCTAGCCTTGACCTAAACCTAAACCGGAAACCCTAGAACCTTGACCTAGCCCTAAACCCTAACCCCAGCCTTGACCTAAACCTAAACCGGAAACCCTAAACCTTGACCTAACCCCAAACCCTAGCCCAAACCCTAAACCTAAGCCAAACCCTAACCCAGACCTAAACCTAAACCTACCCTAAAAACCAAAACCCTAAAAACCTAAAGTCCCTGGAAAGGGGCGGCTAGCTCTAACTAGCCGCCCCTCACTGGGCGGCTAGTTTACACTAGCCGCCCTCCTAACCGCCCCCTGGCCGACTTTGGACCAGTTCCCTGGATGGGACATAAAGCAATATTAAATGCTGATCATTGCGGCGGGTCATGACCTTTAGCCGCCCTCTCTTGGCCGGATCAAACCAAATAGCCGACCCAAGCCACCGCTTGTCAGAGATGGGACGTTTGGCAGGTCATGATAGGGGCGGCTACCAGGAAGTAGCCGCCCCATCCCGGGCGGCTAGTTAGCACTAGCCGCCCTTCACCTGGTCTCTGACAGAAGAACCAGAGCATTAATGAGAGGTCCAATCGAAGCCAACCCACTCCATTACCCCCTACCTCTCTTTTACTATAAATAGAGGAGGTCCCAAGCCTTCAACAACATCCACAAAAAAATCACCAATTCATCTTCACCACCAACTCACCATCCCCACTTGTTCAAAACCCTTCCACCACTAGAAATCCCAAGAGAGAGAGAGAGAGCCCCTTTTGTGAGAGAAACACCCATTCCCTACATAAAATACCCTCTCATCCCACCCTCCATAAACCCAGGCTAAACCTAGCTTAGCCTCTGCCCAAGACCCCACCCTTTTCCTACCAAAGCCCTGCCCAAATTCCCCCAGACCCTGGACGGCTAACCCTAGCAGCCCCCCCTGGCCGACGGCTAAACACAACTAGCCGCCCCCCTATCCACACCCCATATCAACATCCCTTTGACCCATAACTCCTTTAGTCAAGCCCGGAAGCAGAATAGGATTACCTGTTTTTCACCTCTGTGTACGGTATATCCGTGTCTCAGAGAGGAGACCCCACAAACTCCCCACGTAGGCTATCAAATCCGACCCAAACCCTTTCCTGTTTTTAGAAAAAGCAGGTGGCGATCACAAACCCCTTGAATCCTCTTGAGCCGCTGTCGGGCGCCTCAACCAGGAACGACACCCTCACCCCTTCCGAGAAGACGATCCGACCGAGCCCGCCAGGGCACGCATCCGATCCGAATCCCCGAAGAACCCCCACACACGCGGATTTTTCGACACCGACAAATTCTGGCGATCACGGTGGGACCTCCCTCGTGAAAAACAACAAAAGGTAATCCTCTTCTGCCCCCTTTTACAAGCTTGACTAGAATGCTATCAACCCTCTAGGAAGGTTAGAGTTTCTCACTCCTTGAATTAAATCCTCTTCTACTGTGCATTATAACATCCTTTATTGCTTTGTAAGCCGCACACAGCTGCGCAATCCTTACTGCTTTCGTAAGTCGCACACAGCTGCGCAATCCTTTACTGCTTTCGTAAGTCGCACACAGCTGCGCAATCCTTTACTGCTTTATTTACTGCTTTCAATCTGCATTCATCCCCCCACTCTACGTCATGGAATCCCACATAGAAGAGGAGATATTAGAGGAAAGGAATCACCAAGAGGATCAGGCCACACAGTTCCTGACCCATCTAGAAGAAAGGATGGCTAGTCTAGGGTATCAAACGGTAGAGGACATGTTTCATGACCTCGCTGACTACCGTCATACCAAGACCTCGAGACAGGAAACCCCTGTCGAAACCCCTAAATCCATTCCCAAAACCCCATTCACACCCAGTCACTCGGTCAACCCGAGCGTCTTTTCGTTCACCCCTCTTTCCCCCGCGAATCCAAAATTCCCAGTTGTTTCCACCCCAGGCCCCTACCAGACCACCCCAAACCCGGGACCGCTAGGCAGCCCTCCCCGGGGAGAAACACTGGACGATACCATCCGGAGAATTCTCTCCGAGACTGGTCCCTCGGCCCCCAAACACATGTCTCTACATAACCTGAGACAAATCCCGTCAGTCCACCTACCGGAGGGATTCAAAGTCCCCAAATTCCACCGGTATAACGGTCGTGGAGACCCAGACATTCATTTAACTGCCTTTTATCTAGACGCACGCCCGTTCCTAGATAATCAACCTCTACTAGTCTTCCTCTTCCAGAAATCATTGGAAGGAGAAGCACTACAATGGTTCTCCACCCTCCCTGTAGATCACTTGTCGAATTTCTCGGCTGTAAGCGAGAAATTCTTGGGCCGCTACGGTTACCAGAGGATTAGGACCCCCTCTATTTCAGATTTAACCGTAGAGAGAATGAGGCCTAGGGAGGAATTCGAACAATACGTGTCTCGGTGGCGCACCCTTGTCCACCGAACCGGCCTGCAACTCACAGAATGTCAAGAAATTGACATGATGTTATAGAGCCTGAGTCCAGAGCTCCGTACGAGCCTTTCGTACGGAGACTGCACTACGTATCAACTTCTGATTGACCGCCACAACAGGATTTCCCGTTGTGCAGCCCCAGCAGTCCAAACCCAGTCCCCACCTATCAGCCATAGGGTTGGACAACCGCCTCGTAAGGCACAAACCCCCACGGTAGAGGGGATCATTAGCCAAGTATCGGCACTCTACCCGAACGGAGCACGAGTTCCTGATCGAGGAACAGCTCCGAGACAGTACACGCCTGGTTCATCCGGATATGCACCGCCTCGGCAAGCGAATCAAAATTTTACCCCTCGATCAGTACCCGTCCCCGTGCCAATACGACAAAACCCCACAGTCCAAAATTTCCCACTCCAAAGCCCTATAATCCAGAGCCAAACTCAAACTCGGGCCCCTTTTACTCTGCTCCCCCAAGAGCACAAAATCCAACCCCTAGGCAGCCCATACAAAGCTCTTATAACGAGGTTAGACCTCCCGCATCCTACGACCAAAGACGAATGGGAAAGAGGGACTCTTACCCTCCCCTCCCAGAAACTTTAACTAGGATCTTTAGGGTGATGTTGGACACAAATAGTATCTCCCTCCCCGACGCCAGGCCTTCACTACCCGGGGCCAGCACGGCGCGTTACTGTCAATATCATCAACAATATGGCCATACCGTAGAACAATGCATTGTTTTTCGGGACTTCGTTTATGATCTTAATGATGACAGGCGCCTTGACTGGGCCATGATCAAAGGCCATCTGAGCCAGGGAAATCCCCAAGCACCCAAGCCACTTGGCATATTGACTGACCCCTTGCCAGGTCACACCCAAGCCTCCACATCTAGAGCCCACGCGGTCAACATGATCAGGAGAGGGAGACAACCATCGCCAGAACCAAGCAGCTCGGAAGATGCTACTGATGGCAGCCTATCCGAAGAGTCCGAGGAGGAAGAGCAGAACGAGCCCTTCCAGCTGAACCTCGACGACCATGACCTCGCCATACTCTATGGCGAAGAAGAAGACGCAATCCTCGCCCTTCCCGCAGTCATCAACCTCGAGTCCGACGAAAGAAGACTAGAAAACCGGGGAGAAGACGAAGAAGAAGAGCCATTCGAGGAGATCCCCGAAGGAGCTAGCGAAGGACCCGAAGGAGGGGAATGTACGTCGGATGATCTGCATCCGGACGACAACGGGTCCTCTAAGAGTACCGACACTGTCAATGGCCCCCGCCGCCCAATGACCATTTCATTCACTGACCAAGACCTCCCAGATCCCCGACTGCGAGTCTACCCCCTACACATCCGCGGACGACTTCAGATGTTGTGGCTGAACAACATCTTTGTAGACCCAGGATCGGGCATGAACATAATGACGTGCTCCACTTACCAGAAGATACCCGGACTAGGCCGTCCTCCCGTCCAACCGGCCCACCATACTATCCAATCTTTCAACCATACCGGGAAGACTCTCCGCGGCCCCGGAACATTCGAGCTATCCGTCGGACCTCTCATCTGCGAAGTAGCCTGCTTCGTGGCCGACATCGACACAAGGTACCCATTGATGCTGGGGCGACCGTGGTTAGACAGCATCCAAGCTATCTGTTCCCCCCGACACCAATGCCTTCGACTGCCCTTCTTGAATCATGTACTGACAATTTGGGGAGAAGCACGCCTCCAATACGAGAACGAGAACAATTGGGCCATACACAATATGTTCACCTTAGCCCTCCGACCGGGGAACGAGAATGAAGGCGGTAGCCCACCTGGGTCCCCTTGTGACAACAACTCTCCCTCAGAAGGAGCGGCCAGGACCCGCGTCCACCAAGCAATCTTGCGGAGCCCAACTCGATCACCTTCCTCCCCCATGAAGTCGCAAAAGCCAGAGCACGTTCCGCACCCCTCTCAATCACCGCCATACTCGGGGGAAGGGAATTCCGTCACATTCTCATTGACACGGGAGCGGAAACTAACGTCCTTACATATTCCGCCTACCAAAAGCTAGAAGGCCAGGTTCCCAGATTGGAGCCCTCAGACGAATACATTTACGCCTTCGACAGCACACGCAAGAACGCCTGCGGACTAGTCACGCTCCCACTGAAGATCGGCCCAGTCTCCACCATCGTTAACTGCATGGTGATGAACATTCAATCACCCCACCCTCTGATTGTTGGGAGGACATGGCTCAACAGCATCGAAGCCGTCTCATCCACCCGACACCAATGTCTTCGCTTCCCGTACCGCGGGAAGGTAATATCCATATGGGGAGAGGCGCGCTCTAATAATACTCAGGCCCGAAATTGGAGCGTCTGCGCCATGCGCATCCGGCTAGAGGTGCTCGCATGTTGGCAACCAGGCGCCACAGACGAAGAACTACTCCATCAAGGGAGGCCTTTGAAAAGACTCAGGGAGGGAGAATTTGGGAACAGGGGACCGCCACCAGACATCAGCCGGCCATCAAAAAGAAGCCAACCCGAGGAGGCAATACAAATTCAAGAACCAGGTACCGATCCTCCCGGGTATGTTTTCATCATCCTGTACATATTTGTTTACAGCTTTGCCAAAAATCAAAAAGATCAAAATATTTGTTTACTAGCTTTCGCTTTCAATCTTGTATAGATTTGTTTACAGCTTTTCCAAAAATCAAAATATCAAAATATTTGTTTACTAGCTTTCGCTTTCAAACCCTGTACATATTTGTTTACCTGCTTTCCTAAAAAGAAACCAAAAGCTAACAAAAAAAATACATGCTAATCAGCTTTCATTTCTCAACTCTGAACATACTTATT
Organism: Acorus calamus; assembly: GCA_030737845.1. NCBI lineage: Eukaryota > Viridiplantae > Streptophyta > Magnoliopsida > Acorales > Acoraceae > Acorus > Acorus calamus. The sequence goes on along the minus strand of CM060874.1, from coordinate 4,313,095 downwards.
TCTAGCTTTATTTCCACTCTTCTTAAAAAAAAAAAAAAAAAAAAAAAAAAACAACAACAACAACAACAAAAAATAAATGTGTTTTTCTAAAAATGTTTTTCACACTCTCTTCCAAAACTAAAAGTTTTACAAAACAATATTTCCGTACTTCAAAACCAAAATAAAAGCACTTTCCCGAACTTTCTTTACCTGTTTTCCAAAGACAACGAAAATATTTACAAACTACATTTCCACACTGTTCTTCACAACGAAAACATTTTCCAAATCTGCGTTTCCGCACCTTTCTTCAAAGCAAGATATTTTACAAAAGCCGTACTTCCATGATTTCCACCGAAAATCGTTTTACAAACTGTCTTTCCATACTTGTCTTCTAAAAACAAAATCGTTTTCCAAACTTTATCTCCATTCTTTTCTTTCCAAAAACATATCTTTTCGCCGACACAGGCCACTTTTCAAAAACATAAGTATACATTTGTCCTACTACGCCTCGAACTACTGGACGAGAAGAGATTAAGAGCGGCAGACCATGCCCAGGCCTACCAAACAAGGGTGGCAAGGGCATTTGAAAAGAAGGTGATAAAAAGAAAATTCGAGATCGGGGAATTAGTACTTAAGCAAATCATGCCATCAAGACAGCCTCACCCGAGAGGAAAGCTGCAACCCACATGGGAGGGGCCCTATGTGATCACCCATGCCTATTCCGGGAATGCCTACCACCTGGTAGATGCCGAAGGAGTCGAGGTTCCAGGTTCGAGGAATGCACTTTATCTAAAGAAATTCCATGCATAAAAAGCTTTCAATACTTAAGAACTATTATTCTTCCTTCCTGCGATTTCCAGCGTTTAGTACTTGATGATAGAATTGTAAGACTCACAAAGATAAACTCGTATCTATTTGAACACGTTTTCACCAAATCATGTCATTCCCTTCACACACGTATAACTGGACTAGATTTGCCTGATGGAAGAAAAATTGCCTACCCCGTAGACTGGGACAATTTAAAACTCCCCAAAGCAAAATGTCCCTTATTTCCACCCCGCTCGTATTAACCCTAGGTCAAAATGAGGAGTTACCCGGACCTAGCATATGTCCCAAAAACTGGCTCTGGCACTATATAAACACTTCTAGAGGGGAAGCATGAAAAGAATCGGGGTGAAAAACAGAAGAGCCCCCCCCCCTCAAATCAGAACACAACAAAAAAAAAAAAAGAGAAAGTGAGGCAAGGAGAGGCCAAACACCCAAGTGAACGGGTTAAACTCTCTATTTAGCAGGCTTTCACGCCTTTACGCACGGTATACGCTAAACAACGGCTATACCAGTACAGATCCAAACAACGGACTGTACCTTTCCACCCAAAAATAAAGAAGTGGTAAAAAGAAGAAAGCCAGAGGGACATAGGAAGTAAGACATGTGGTAGACTGGGACAATTCTAAAATGTTGCCCGAAAGGAAGATATTACTCTTACCTCATTCACCCTCTCCCCTTTTTTATTTTTTTTGCAATGGGGGTTCAAAATTGAGCTATGTCCACCGGGAAAAGCGAAATTTTGACCAAGGGTAGATCACGTCCAGGTTTACACCTACACACACACTCACGCGAGTTCACTTAGAAACTTGCCTATCCAAAGGAAGCTTATTTGACTTGACTCTTGGTACATTCATGGATTTTTCAGCATGTTTAGAATAATACGATTAAGCATTTGAAAACCATGAACCTAGGAAAATTGACGCCTAAGGCTTATACCTCTCAAATACAATCCTGGTTTGGACATGAGTGACCACAAGGGCTCCTCCACGGGGGCTCGATGGCGTCTTTTACTTATGAAAATCAAGAACATTGCCCTCTCAGAACTAAAATGCCCCCTTATGCCACTTATACTTACGCATAAGCTTGCATTTTCCTTTTCCCAAACACCTTGGCATCTGATTTTCTCTAAACATTAAAGTTAACCCCCCCGAATTATTAGAATTATCCCCACTCATATGAGAATTGTCCCCACAAAATTTAGAATTATCTCCACTCATATGAGAATTGTCCCCACTCACCTCATACCCTTCCGCACATGTGTGAGAAGAAATTGTCCCCAACTCCTACACATAAGTTCTTCTTCACTTACGCACTTGGAATCCCTTCCTTGCGCACTAAAGCCTGGTCTCCCGCACTTTACTTTCTCGCATTTATATTTCCATTCTGCCTTAAGATGGATTGTAGCCCTTGACAATTCAAGCAAGAAGGGCTCGAAAGTCAGTGCAGGGGCACAATCTGGACAGATTTAACGCTTGGTCCATGGAAAGAATGTTTTTATAGGTACTGAAGGTTAGAACGGTCACAAAAACTTTTAGTGACAGCAGCAGACAGGAGCAGCAGGCCCAAACTGCCCTAGGCAGGGGGCGGCTAAGCTCGACTAGCCGCCCCTCACTGGGCGGCTAGTTTGTACTAACCGCCCCTCCCCCTTGTTCCAGGTAAGGATGCCCCAGGCAGGGGGCAGCTAAACACAACTAGCCGCCCCTCACTGGGCGGCTAGTTCACACTAGCCGCCCCCTGCCTGCACCTATTCCAGTGCTGTCAGCCCAATTTTAATCAAATATTCGTATCTCCAAATACCTGTTAAGAACATTTCATTCCAAAAATTGCATACACACATTTCATACGCATATACATTCATAAAACCAATATAAATACACTTCGAAAAGCAACCATATCTCAAAATCATATGTCCATCCATGAATCAAACCTATGAAACCAAGATTCATCTACACAAACATACATATCCATGAACCATCCATGCTAAGCTACTCTAAACACATGCATATAAAGGAGAATGATTAAATTGACCCACTCAAAACCACAAGCATAGACTGTTTTTCTAAAAACTAAAAGAGGGCATAAAAAAGGGGAATCTTTTCCTTCGAGATGCTCCAAACCCCGAAAGTCTTGTGTTATACCTCACCGAAATATCACCTAAAGCCAAAACAAAAGAAGAAAAGCTTGAATTCATCGCATATATACTATTCTTCTACTTAAAACCAAGACACAAAAAGCTATACCTCGGCGTATCGTCATCCGCTGGCGGCTGAGTAGGAGGAACGTCCTGACTTGGCTGAGAAGGGAGAGGCGGATGAGGAGAAGATTGAACCTCTGGAGCATCGGGAGCAGCAGGAGTCTCTCGAACCGAAGACGCGGCCCTCGCATATATCCCACGACTCCGAGACGCCGAAGGACGAGAGGCACGGCTAAAGGTGGCCCCGGTAGCCAAGGAAGCCGAGAGAGAATGGTCAGGCTCAAGTGGAAGAAGATCAAGGTCCGCCTCGGTCATAGAGCCCCCTCCAACCAACTTCCCCCTCATAGTGGCCTCCCAGAGACGGACCTGCTGCATGTCTCTGTCTCTCCTCTCCAATCTCTGTCGGAGGCGACTCTCTGTCCCTCTGGCCCGATCCTCAGCAACCCTCAACCTCTCCTCCAACTCCCGTGCCCTCACCTCCGATGCCCTGAGTGCCTCTCGGTCCCTATCCCCGGCCGCCTGGAGAGAACGAACCAGGTCTCCCATCAAACCTCCGGGAACACCCGCCGAAGCCTCCAACTCCGACACCCTCATCTGGAGGGAGTCCCTCTCACGGCCTAGGGTAATGAACCCCTCCTCCCTCGAGGCTATCATGGACCTCAGCCAGTCCGCCTCCTCCTCAGCCCGGGAAGCCCTGCCCCTCGCCTGGCCCAACTCCATCCTTGTGGCCGCCAACTCACTTCGGGCCACATCCCATTTCCTTGTCAGTTCGAGCTCCTGCTCGGAAACCACGGAAGGAGGAGGGACGGAAGAAGAAGAAGCGCCATCGGCCCTTGCTCTAGACGCACTTGATAAGGGACAGGTACAGTGGTGCGGGCATGGGGGACCATCGATGGCCATCATTGAACGTCAGAGCAACCCAATTATGCAAAGCACTTTTCGCAGACCGCGTGGAGGTAGTCAACGCCTTCGTACGGAAGGTAGGGGATGGTAGATCAGTGCACTTTTGGCTTGAACGATGGGCAGGAGAAGCTCGGCTTAGCGACCTGGTTCCGGACATCTTTAGACTGGCCACCAAGGACGGATTCATCTTTGAGTTCTTTCACCTGGATCATCTTCTCGGATAAAAATTCTAAGTCAAGACCTAGCCTCTGACAGTCTAAATCAACTCCCCGAATAGTACTGTTCGTGTTGGCATAACTTCTTGAAGGTCGGGCCGGCCAAAATAGGGGTCTCTTTCCTTATCATCGGTCAAAGTCTTTCTCGCTCCGCGCAAAGACTCCGTCCGATGAGGGACAATTGTAGATACCCTAATTTTGACCGTCCAGAGAGACAGAAATACTTCAAGTAACACACGGAAATATCCCACAAGTGGACACCAATAGAGAACCAAAGGTTCGGTAAACCGGAAACCCTAACCCTAGCCTTGACCTAAACCTAAACCGGAAACCCTAACCCTAGCCTTGACCTAAACCTAAACCGGAAACCCTAGAACCTTGACCTAGCCCTAAACCCTAACCCCAACCTTGACCTAAACCTAAACCGGAAACCCTAAACCTTGACCTAACCCCAAACCCTAGCCCAAACCCTAAACCTAAGCCAAACCCTAACCCAGACCTAAACCTAAACGTACCCTAAAATCCAAAACCCTAAAAACCTAAAGTCCCTGGAAAGGGGCGGCTAGCCCTAACTAGCTGCCCCTCACTGGGCGGCTAGTTTACACTAGCCGCTCCCTTAACCGTCCCCTGGCCGACTTTGGACCAGTTCCCTGGATGGGACATAAAGCAATATTAAATGCTGATCATTGTGGCGGGTCATGACCTTTAGCCGCCCTCTCTTGGCCGGATCAAACCAAATAGCCGACCCAAGCCACCGCTTGTCAGAGATTGGACGTTTGGCAGGTCATGATAGGGGCGGCTACCAGGAAGTAGCCGCCCCATCCCGGGCGGCTAGTTAGCACTAGCCGCCCTTCACCTGGTCTCTGACAGAAGAACCAGAGCATTAATGAGAGGTCCAATCGAAGCCAACCCACTCCATTACCCCCCTGCCTCTCTTTTACTATAAATAGAGGAGGTCCCAAGCCTTCAACAACATCCACAAAAAAATCACCAATTCATCTTCACCACCAACTCACCATCCCCACTTGTTCAAAACCCTTCCACCACTAGAAATCCCAAGAGAGAGAGAGAGAGAGAGCCCCTTTTGTGAGAGAAACACCCATTCCCTACATAAAACACCCTCTCATCCCACCCTCCATAAACCCAGGCTAAACCTAGCTTAGCCTCTGCCCAAGACCCCACCCTTTTCCTACCAAAGCCCTGCCCAAATTCCCCCAGACCTTGGACGGCTAACCCTAGACAGCCGCCCCCTGACCGACGGCTAAACACAACTAGCCGCCCCCCTATCCACACCCCATATCAACATCCCTTTGACCCATAACTCCTTTAGTCAAGCCCGAAAGCAGAATAGGATTACCTGTTTTTCACCTCTGTGTACAGTATATCCGTGTCTCAGCGCGGAGACCCCACAAACCCCCACGTAGGTGATCAAATCCGACCCAAACCCTTTCCTGTTTTTAGAAAAAGCAGGTGGCGATCACAAAACCCCTTGAATCCTCTTGAGCCGCTGTCGGGCGTCTCAACCAGGAACGACACCCTCACCCCTTCCGAGAAGACGATCCGACCGAGCCCGCCAGGGCACGCATCCGATCTGAATCTCCGAAGAACCCCCACACACGCGGATTTTTCGACACCGACAGAGATGTCACAACAGTAAAATTTAGACATAAAACAATGAATGGAAAAGTACTTACTTTAAACAAGGGGAAAGCAAGAAGAGAGCTTCAAAAGAGAAATCCAAAATATAGCTCCAGTAGTGATATCTACTGAATGGCATTTAAAAAAAAAACTCTACCACATCAAAGCATGTACTCTAGAACTCCAAAATGATCTTTTTTTTCTTGCCAGATAATCAACACATGGAAAAAAATATGAACCCATTCATATATAACATGTGCACTAAAAAAATAAAAATGATCGCTCTCATGAAGTTCAAAATGAAACACCTTTTTGTTGTTTGATAACCATTCCTTTCCCATAACATCACCACGTAACATACCATTCATATGGTGTCAGTTGATTCCAAAAACACCTTTGATATGGCTAATGAAAAAAAAAAACTAATTTGATTGGCACAACGACATAGAGTGGACACTTCATGTGTTAGTCAACAAATTTTAGCAGAGAATGGTAATACTGGTACTCCACATAATAAAATGGGCTGGAGATTCAAGTTGAACTATAGATGTCTATGTGTGTGTTTTTTGAAGACTCTATTCCTGGTGTTTGTACTAATTTATCTACCTTTTGTATGCCTTATAAAGATCCAAGCCAAGAAATGGTAATAGTAGGAGATATACTGCAATGGGTCTCTCTCTCTTCAATAACATCAAATATAAATACAGAGTGGTACATCTAATTATTTAAATACATACAAGGAGAAGTTCTTCTTTGTGTAGTCTATGCTGCGTTGTGGGTCAGAATTGTTAGAAAGATGTAGATAAGTTTATCAGAGCAAATGAGGAAAAAAAAATCTGAATACACTGGTAACAATTCCAAGAATCTTATGAAAATTTTCTACCAATTCTATAAAAGCATCAAGAAAACCAATACATGTGCAAAAAAATAATCTATAATCTTTCCAAACAAACACCCAAAATAGATCAATTTTTTCTATAACCATTTCCACAAATCAAATCCGAAAAAAAAAACTACAGAGATTGAAAGGATACCTAGTAGGATGCAGAATTCTTGCAATGACGTAGTCAGAACACAATTTCTCGAGGAGGTAGCTGGACCGTGGAGAAATACGGACAACCAACAATCAATGGGCGGTGGGGGTTTCAGATCGTACAGAGATTGTGAGGTGGTTTGGGTTCTTGGGTTTCTTGGGGTGAAAGGGGAGGAGGGTTTTGTTTTATTTTTTTCGGTTTCAAAAGGGGATCACAGAGAGATTGTGATCGTAGGAGGGTTTGGGTTTGGGATTGAAGAGAGATTGTGAGGTGGTTTGGGTTCTAGGGTTTCTTGGGGTGAAAGGGGAGAAGGGTTTTGTTTTATTTGTTTTTGTTTCAAAAGGAGGGCTTTGTTTCGGTTTCACAAGGCTTTGTTTCGGTTTCACATAAAAGACAAATTCCAGTTTTGTAGGGTCACAAATAATGTGTTATTATTATTTTTTATTGATGGCAGCTTTGGGATGGACTTACTCCGTCATATATTTCTGACGGACTAAGTTCGTTGCTAAAGTTCAAACAGGGCCGTCATCAATACTCATTTTTGTTGTTGTGAAAGAGTGTGTATGTATGGTGGAGTTCGACAAGATCTGGGATGGAGTTCGACAAGATCTGGGAGTCTTCTAACTAGCCCTTGATATAGTCAAATGTGGCGGCCAAAAGTCTATTTGAAAATTAAGGTATTTATGTGGTTCCTCTCTCTCGAATGTCTTGTTACGAGAGCATACTGAGCTCGGTGGGCACCAAATGATTCGATGGTGTGTCTCCTTTGTGCGGAGCCGTTGAAAACAATTCTGCACTTGCCCTGTGACAAAGGAATTTTGGGAAGAGGTGGGGGCGTAAACAAGATTTCGAACATTCTTTACGTCGCTAGAAGAGCTGTGAGCAGCTCAACCCGGGATGACAAACTCGATGGACAGCATATTGGAGGCGACGATTGCGTGAACCATCATACCGGCGGGGACGTGGACTATCTGGAGGATGCGAAACAAGTCTATCTTTCAAGGTGTGAGGGTGTACTATCTGGAGGATGCGAAACAAGTCTATCTTTCAAGGTGTGAGGGTGTACAAAGAGAACATGTGAGACATGTTTTGAGGGTGCATCAGGGACGGGGACGCTTCATTGCGAAGGCGGAGGAGGTGGATTTCAAATGCTAGAGAATATGTGTCACGGGATAGCCAAGGGGTGTGCTTCCCATATTCCTTTCGTCCTCCTCTATTCGGGTTAGATGTCTCTTCTAGCTATGGAGAGCGATGTGATTTTATTTTATTAAATGTCTTTAATGCTTTCTAATCATCTTCCTTTTGAAGTTTGTAATTCGTAATAAGAAATAAAATTAAGTAGCAAAATCTATCTTTCTTAAAAAAAAAAAAACAATCATAAAAAATTAAATAATTGAAGTTGTGAATAACGCGGGCTCCACCCGCGACATTGAAAAAGGTACCTAGCATTATAGCTTTGGTCATATTATATCATTGGTCATATTATATCATTAGTTTGCATTATGTTGGACATGTCTGTGTCAGTTAATAATAGGTGACGGACACAATCATCTTCTTTTCCATGGTAATCGATGCTTGACCATCTCTGCAAACCATTTACAGCTGCCGACATGCCTGTTACCATAGATTGATATATAGTGACAAATTCTCAACAGTCACCTTTGATTGACATTTCATTACAAACACATCATCCATCATTGTAAAATATATAAGTACAGTCAAAATATTTGTGGCGATCAATATAGAATTAATTTTCACCGATAATATTTCCTATGAGTCACTGTATCAATAAAAACAAACTTAAATGCCAAAATTAATAAATAATTCTTTATAACCAACAAATATAACATGTCCAATATTTATACAAAAGAAATCTAAAAATAATCAGAATTTTTCATAGAAAAAACCTCAACAATTAAATATATTGTTAAGTTCCAAAATACAAAAAATTGAGTAATAACGTCCTGGAAGGGAGTTGTTGCTCTTCATCTTTGTCAAATCTAATAAAAAAAATTAATTAATAGAGTATGAATAAAACAAAACAAAATAAATATACATTTACAAATGCTTGAGGTAACCCAGAAAAAAAATGCTGAAGGTCATGCACAAGGTTTTTAATAGCGTCTTTGATGGTTTTAATTATTCCACGTTGGCTCATCAATTTTTTGTATCTGATGGTAACAAAATTACATTCTGAGTTGTATATAGAATCTGAGCTGAAAAGATTCCAAGGATTGGGGGAGAGAAAGGGGGATTAGAACCGATCGAGCTGCCCCTATGCATACTTTCTGAACACCTACCTTTGCACACAGAGGAATACATAAAAAAGATAGAAAAAAAAAAGAGTGCACAAATGACACCCTTAAACGCACAAAATGGTGAACATTCACAAGAGGCCACCATCAACTGAGTTTCTTGCGAGTATAGATGGTGCCTATTCTGTCACTGTCCAGAAGGGATTGAAGATCATGCCAAACTTGATTTGCATTGAAACTGGTTGTGCCCGGATTGGTGTGCCAACTGGCCAGATGATCGCCGGTGTGTTGGCCTTGATTGCGCCACAGAGCCTACGGACTCTCCATGGAGATGATTTTTTTTTTTTGTTTTTTTTTTTATTTTTTGCTTGGAAATCGGTGGGGGAGCGGATTTGAACCCGCGACCTCCCCTTCGGGGAGGGTGCGTCTCGACCACCCCACTAGCGGGGCCTTCCACCCATGGTTCTAAAACAGCTAACCACTTAATGGCTGTTTTAGAACCACATTTGACCTAGAGTTTAGGTGCCTCCATGCAGCTCATGAGCCATTGAAACTCCTTGACCAATTGCTTGCAGTTCAAGAGAGTTAATAGTCTTCCCATTGTTGCAAAGCAGTTGCTCATTAGCTCATATAAATCCAAAGTGCAACCATTCTTCAATTGTTGCGAAGCAGGGCTAATTGGATTAAAAACTTGAAAAACATAAAACAAACTCAGACCGACTTGTAAATATTACCATGAATTTCCTCTACTATTCTCTCTCTTCTGATCTCTGGAAACAACACCAGTTTGGGTCTCACGAGTTAATTAGCCTGGTGGGCAGACGTAACGTATATACTCTTGCTTGAGTGGAAGAATTTGGAAGGAATGAGATGTTCAGACAAGTTTTAACTTCAATTATGAGGGCGTTTGGATGTGGAAGTGTAGGTTTGAGAATTAGATTTTCCTTAAAAACTGAGTTTAATTATGAGGGCGTTTGAATGTGTGAGTGTAGCTTTTAGACACTTATCTATAAAAATTTTGTGCAACTTTTAATTAAGCTTTTTTTTTTTTGTTGAAAACGGGCCGGTTTGATAAAATCATATTTCTGTAAATCCATGATCACTCCAAACCCACATCCAAAAGCCCCACAAAAGACTAGTTTGGCAAGAGGATAAATGTTTTTTTTAAAATAAGGTAGACTCACGCCACCAACCACTTTCATTGCGAAAAGATAAGTACAGGTCTGAATGGGGGATGAGAGGACTAGAATAAGTAAAGCCAAAGAAAAAACAAATACATAATACACCAAATCGATAACCCGGGTGGCATGAGTATCCCTGGGTAGATAGGGTGTCTACCCGCCGAACGCTCTCCCAGCCACCCCGACCATGCCATGTCTATGCCACTATGTCGATCGTGCCTTCACGGAGATGCACTCCCCGCACTCCCACAAGCTCCCGAGCCCAGTCGCGTATTAAGGCTAGCGCGGCTACCTTCATGTTCTCGATATATACTCTCACACCTCTAAATATCGCCACGTTCCTAGTGCACCAGATGACCCAAGTCCCCGTTGGAATGACCGACCTGGCTATCCACCTCTGTGCCCCTGTCATCAACCGCCTGCGCAGCTCATCATCCGCCTCCCACAACCCTTCCACGGTGTCGAACTCGATGAGTGATGTAGCCTCGCGCAGCTCATGCCACAGTGCTTGGGATATGCGGCATTGACAGAATAAATGAACCACAGTCTCCGGTGCCTCTCCGCATAATCCACACTCTGTCGTCTCATCCCGCCTCTATTTGGCACGATAAACCTTGGTGAGCAGACGTTGTTGTGCCATTAGCCAAGTGAATATCTTTACCTTTGTCGGGATCTTGGGCTTCCAAATGCGCATCGGGTGTCCACAATCCACTGTTGCGGGCTGTATGTCACGCCTTTGCCATTCGTAGCTGCTCTTGACCGTAAATCCCGAAGCAGGCTTGGGAATCCACGTTGGGCAATCTCGCACTTCACTGAAAATCCCTGTCCACCCTACCAAAATCTCGCCAAGTGCTCGTTGCATATTCACCAACGCGGGAAGCCGGGTACGACTCAGATCCACGGACCATTGCCCTCAGTCATCGGAGATCTCCCAAAAACTACGGACTGGCCCTTCCGTGCGTCAGGCCATAGCGTGCAACTCCGGAAAGAGCTCGGCAAATGCTGTGTCACCGCACCATTTATCACGCCAGAAGTCCGTCTCCGTGCCTGTGCCAATCTCCCACCTGATGCATTGTGAAAACTCCACCGACGTACTAAATAAGCCTTTGCACAGAGCCGATGCCCGGCCCCCAACCGTCGGCCACCGCCTTTCACCGATTCCGTGCCTGCCATATTTATCTTTAAAGATTCGGACACACAAACAGGACGATGCGCTGAGCCATCTCCACTGCCATTTAGACAACAGGGCCTTGTTCATATCCCGAAGGTCGAGGATTCCCAAACCCCCCGCCCCTTTATGGAGGCAGACAGATGCCCAATCCACCAAATGGGGTTTCAAAGATGATGCGTTTGCTCCTTGCCACAGAAACCTACGCGGGATCACCTCAATACGGTCGAGCACTCCTTGTGGAATACGAAAGACGGACATAAAGAACATCGGAAATGAAGATAGGACCGCCTGCAATAAGGTGACTCGCCCGCCGTAGCTTAGGAACCTCCCCTGCCACCCCGCCAAGCGGTGCTGGAACCTCTCTACCAGCGGGTCCCACTCCCGTTTCCTTAGTCGTCCGCACATCAGCGGTAGGCCAAGCACATGGGCCGGGAATGTCTGTGCTGGGCATCCCACGATCCGTGTCAACTCGTTGATCCTCTCTTGTGTGACATTTATAGGCAGCAGAGCACACTTAGTCCAATTCAATCGTAGCCCAGAAACCAGTTCGAAACAGAAAGCTATGAAGCGGGCTGCCCGCGCAGAGGTGACAGATGCGTCAAACATCATGAGTGTATTGTAGCACAGCTACTGGTTGCCCGCCTCTCGCACTGGCCAGAGCCGAGAACCATCCTCCACGCATGGCCGCCGTGCACATCCGAGAGAGGACATTAGCCACAAAAACAAATAGAATCGGAGATAACGGGTCTCCCTGCCTGAGGCCACGGTTTAGGTGGAAGAAACCAAATGGTGCCCCGTTTAGGAGCATAGTACCATGCGCCGAATCGGTGCATCTCCTCAGCATGCCGATCCACTTATCATCAAACCCATGCAAGGCCAGCACTTGAAAGAGAAAATCCCGATGCATACTATCGTATGCCTTCGCAAAGTCTAATTTCAACGCTGCACCACACCGGCGGTCTTTGTGCGTGGCCGACACAATCTCCTGCGCGATCACAAAGCAATCCTGCAGATTTCGCCCGGGTAGGAACGCGGTTTGGGACTCATCGATGAGCACCCCACTTACCCTTTTCATCCGGTTTGCCATAACCTTGGATACTATCATATAGCTGACATTCACTAGGCAAATTGGCCGAAAGTCGTCCACCACCAACGCCCCTTCTTTCTTCGGAATGAGAGTGAAAAAGGATGCGTTCAACCTCCCCAACCCCGCTGATCCTTCGGATAGTTCCGCAAACACTCCCATTACGTCCTCCTTAACTAAGGACAAGAATGTTTGATAAAAACGAAACGTGAATCCATCTGGCCCGGGGGCCTTGTCTCCCTCGGCCTTGAACACCGCTTCCCGTACTTCTAGCTCTCGAAATGGAACCTCGAGGGCACTGATCCGTGTTGGCTCGAGACGCAGGAGATTGGGGTCAGACCAGGCTGGGAACCATCTCCGCGGTCTCCGATAAGCTTTCTTGAAATGCTCCGTTAGGTGGTTCTCGATTTCCGCCTGCCCGCGTCTAAGCACCCCCTCGATAGTAATCGAGGATATATGGTTGACCCGCTTCCGTTGGCTCTCCACTTTGTGGAAGTAACGAGAATTGTTATCCCCTTATTTTAACCACAACGCCTTAGATTTTTTACGCCACTCCGCCTCTTCCATTTTCAAAATGCCCGCCATCACCTCCTTTGCCGCTTGTCGTTCCTCTCTCTCTAGCACTGTAATGGGGGCTGCTTCCTCTGCACAATCAAGCCTCTCGGCAAGAGGATAAGTGTTGGGAGTAACAAATTAAAGACCTTCAGCTTGTGTTATTATTTGTTCATTCTATGCAAGTCAAGCACATTTATTTATTTTCTTGTTTAAATATTATCCTACCAAGATAAGCAAAACACAATTAACTACTCCAAGAAATCAATTCTCACGATTAGGTCTTGGGTTTTAATAATTCTCCGCAAAATAGGTCCTTGAAAGTTGTGAAGCAAATGCACGGCAAAAACTGATGTTTTTTAACAATGTAAATATCATCTCATTAATATACTTGTACCTATCCATCACTTAACCATAAGCATTTTCAACTTTGTTCATTTGTCACATTTTTATTTCTCATTTTACATTTTCTTTTTATGTAATAGTAGAAGATCATTATTAAATTTTGGTTTTAAATTAGGGTCAAAATTAAAAAAATACATATTATATTATTAAACAAGAGAATATCATCTCTATATTCCATTCAAAATTTTAATGTCATTTAAATGATAGTATTACATATTTATCAAATCTATCTTCTTTAATTCCATTAAGTTTTAACTAAAAAAAGTAAATTTATAAGAATAAAATATTTTAAATCAAATTTAAATTTTTTTGGTAAATAAATATTGTACCACAGTGTTTTAGACTAGTTATTTACTAAGAAGAACTAAATGGCATTCGAAATGGTAATCTAAAGTTTTGGAGGATTAATTTTCCATCATTTGTAGTCTTGTACTCTAATAATTGAATAAAAATTATATTCAACGCGGACAAAATGGTTTGTTTGTATTTGGTTTAATTATGACTCGTTTGGTCCCCCACCATGTGAATAACAGTGCACTAACAATTGTCATATACCAATGGATACAAAAAATTGGCATCCAAGTCAAATTTGGATAACCAATAGAGGCATTAATTATTCTTATACCCTTTGGATCAGTCGATATTGTTGGGTTTAATAATTTGATATATAAAAATGCAAGTTTATGATAACCAACCACCAGCGAGAAGACCAGATCGACAAAAGTATGCAAGTAGGGGCTCATAAGAAACTATATTTCTCAATTTGAACAAAGAATACCACATTGTTGATCGCATATTTTCTGTGATCCAAACACAAAGTTAGAGAAAGAGAAATGGCAGACACCGCTGTGAAATTGTTAATCGACGTGTTGAAACCCATCATAGAGAATGAGGTCAGGCTGCTGGGAGGCGTCCATGCCGATGTCAGGGACATAATGAAGGAGCTAAAAACCATGGTTTCCTGCTTGAAGGAAGCCGACCGAAGGGAAGACGATGACGAGGGGGTGAGGACATGGGTGAAGCAATTGAGAGAGGCTGCTTATGATACGGAGGACGTTGTGGAAGAGTACCTGCTTCACTTGGCGCGCCATCGTCAGGGCAGAGGAAGACTGATGAAGTTCCTCCTTCGGAACTTCCAGTGCGCACTCCACCTGAGGACGCGCCATCAGATAGCTGTGCGGGTGCATGAAATCAAGAAGGAGGTGCATGACATCGCTGTGAGGAGAGAAAGGTACTGTAGACTTTATATCCGTAAGCGCCTTTTGGATAATGATATAAGCTATTCTGATACTAATAATTAATCCAGCAAGATAGCTATACCAGTAGAGTAGAATATATTTGATTGTGTGTTTTTTTTTTTACATTAAGAAACATAATAATGAAGTTTTTTCTTATTTGATTGATCAAGAATAAGATGTGAAAAATAAAATGTAAATAAAAATTTATAAAATATGATAAATAGTTTAACATGTTGACCCTCTGATTTATAAGAAGTGATTATAGTGTTTTTTTTTTTTTGTGGATAGAAAACAATGTGTATTGCTGTGAGTACTAACAATCAAGGGATTACAAGTATAAAAAAAGGAAGGAAAAACAACCGTCCTTATCCTGGATAGACTTGAATGTAAATAAACGGAAGGAGGGAAATCTCAAATAGGGGGGCTGGGGGCAAGGTGACTTAGGTAGCGTTTGGAAACACAATTTGAAAAACTGTTTTTAGCTTTTGCAGCTTTATACACATTTTTTGAGGGTGTAATGATGATGATTTGAAAGTGTAATAATGGTGGCTACTTTATGAAACACAGATTTCGAGGCAAAGTTTAGAGATAAAATCTAGTAATGATGATGTATTTAAATTGACCTATTTGATAACATCTTTTAGCTTTTGAATGATGATGTATTTGACTTGATGTGACTGCAAAAGCTAAAACCTACTTTAAGCTTTTGCAACCAAATATACACTTAGAGTAAAAAAATAAAAAGTATTTGTAAAAAATATAAATATATATAAACACGATAACTTGAAAAAGTAATTGTGGATAATGATAAGGTCTTTGAGTTCAAGATTGTGATTTTTCAAATCCTCAAATCCAAAGATAAAATCCCTCAAAAACAAAGTTTTCCTGAAAATTTTCAATAATAAAAAAAATTAAAAAAATCCACAACTCTAGATCTTAAATTTTTTAATGGATACACTATGTTCGTTTTGGAGTGCCGTTTGTAGCAGTCATGACTAACACAATATATAAATTTGTCAACATAGTACATATTTCTCTATCTCGGTATACACTATTATTTAATTAAAAAACATAAATATATGCATTTGATTCATATGAGTATGCATTTAAATTTTTTTTTATAAATAAATGTACTTCATTAGTTAGATATAACTTTAATTACAAACATTCAAAACGCGTGCGAACTGCAAAAGAAACCAAACACAACAATTTTAAATTTCAATATTAACTTCATTACATTATCAACCAATTTTGTTTGAATCATATAACAAAAGAAAATTATATGTAGCCCTCTGTGCAGTCTCGTCTATAATCGACCCAGTTTTTCTTTTTTTAAAAAACAAATAATTATACATTCGCTTATTGAAGTGCGTGAAATGGAGTATATTGAAATAGAACATGACAAATTTATTTTATTTTTTTGAAAAAAGTTTCAAAAATTAATCATCATATAAACATGATAGAACTTAAACACTATGATACCATCACATATCATGAATCATGATACGGTTATGAGACTATAGATTCTACAGTCCACTAATAAGTGTATCCACTATCGTTTTTAATATAAGATATAGCCCATCTTGTATTTTTTTTTATTTTTTTATTTTTAGAGAAGGTAGACCTTTCATATATTATAAAGAGGATACAAACTGACCAAATTAGGGGTAATAAAAAACCCCAACAAAAGGCAAAAGCCATGCAAATAATATAGCCCACCTTGTTAAACACACTGTATTCCTTCGGGCGCTGGTACACCTAGATCTATTTTTAGTTTCAATTCTAGCCTTATATGTGTCGATATAAAATTAATGACGCATATGCTCACGTTAATAAGGCATATGTTTTAGAAGAATTTTTTTACATTTTATATAAATGCATTTATGCAATTCATTGGAGTATATGCTTAATTTTTTTATTAAAATATGTATCTTATTAGATGAGGTATATTATTTTTAAAAAAATTGAAACACATGTAGACTGAAATTGAGACTGAAAATAGGATTGGACGTCATATTATCCTATTCCTTTATACAGCCCATCTTATGTTCTTAAATGAATGGACTCTAGCTACTTCACGTCTATGTCTTTTTTTTTTTTGGAGGGTAAATAAATTATATTACTATAAACAAAATACTTGTACAAAAAATTTCATGTACAAAAGATCTTCCCACCAAGAATGAAACTAGGAAGTATTGGGAGGGAAAAACAGACCAAGCTGTGTTGCATCCCCACTACAGTTCAGGCTCCTCTTGAAAGGAGATACACATTTGAAAAATAAAAATCCATGATTTTATCATCTACATCTTTCATACTCTTCACCTACAGCATCACTGTACATGGCCTCTTTGAGTTTAGACCAAAGTTCTGCAGAATGAAAACATTTCTCACCATCACTTGTAAGCCAAGCTGCAACCAGATCAGCTGGCCTATTGGCTTCACACTATATGTGGGTAGCTTTCCAATCAATCAGAAGATCTAGCTTGTGATGGATATCTTTGAAGATTCTAATCACCCTCCATGGAATATTTCCTTTTCCCATCACCCAAGATATAGCAGTAAGTGAGTCTCCCTCAATCCAAAGCTTCGTAGCTTTAATATTTAAAGCGAGATTGAGCTCAGCTTGAATGCCTTTGAGCTCAAGCATGTTGATGGAAGATGGAGATGTCTGTGTCTTATTGTTGATAAGGGAATTGATATATAACATAGATACTTACCAAAATAAAAAAGGGGGACATATATAACATATAACCCGACTCTGTCTCCGCCTCTGTCACCGCCTCTGACCATTTTCAAACTGATGATAGCCCTTGCAAGAGTTATTGCTTGATTGAACTAGTGTACCACTCTCGAGCAACATCTTTGGTTAGAATAAGTTGAAGGGCTTCATCGAATTGGCCCGGTTTGAGAGAAGTGCATCCTGGTGTCATTTGCAATATTGTTAAGTAATCGATTTCTTTTTTAGAATACATGTGAAATCTGTTATCAAGTAATGACAGTTGATTTGACATATCAACCCCTTATTTCAATACAATAAATTAAGTGGGATAACATAATTTCAAAGAAAGAATGGAATACCAATATCAACTTTTTAAAACTAGTTTGGACTTATAGCTATACTATTCTATCTCATGCAAATAAACACTTGTTTGGACTTATTCATTCTATCCAACCTTGTGATTTCTCTACCCAAACAGACCTTATAGGTCCATAAAAGTGACCAAAAATACACTCATATCTTTATAGGGCGCTGTTACACCCATATCTATTTTCAGTCTCAAATCCAGTCCTATATGCGTTGATAGAAAATTAACGATGCATTTGTTTATGTTAACAAGGCATATGCTTCGAAATTTTTTTTTACATTTTCTATAAATGTATCAATACAATTCATTGGAGTATATATTTCATTTTTTATAAAATTATCTATCTTATTAAATAAGGCATACTATTTTAAAAAAATTTCAAATACATGTAGACTGAAATTGAGACTGTAAATGAGACTGAATGTAACATTATCCATATTTATATGGTGGTGTCTCAAAAAATACTTTATCATTTGTTGGGACTAGCAGAGATGGGCTAATGCACGTGAGATAGGGTGGGTCAAACCAATTTTAGCTGGGCTTGCCGCTTGCGCACATGCATACATCATTTTTATTTTGATAATGATATGTTCAGCCTCTTGTACAATCCCATTTGCAGTCTATATCATTTTTTTAATCATATACTTTTTCATTGAAGTTCATGTTGTTATATGAAAGGAAGTATACATTGATATACATTAATGTATTTTTTTCGTGTTAAAAAATGATAAATTTTTTTACGTCATACATTATGATAGTATCCCATATACTATAATAACGCAGCATATATGCGTTATCATAATGTATGAGACTGTAAAACGAGTTGTAAAACAGACTGAGTGTATCAGCGCTCATTTTTATTTGGATAATGTTATAATTGATTACTAGTTTATTGTATGCATTGCAGCGTTTGTTCTTTTACAAGTTTGATATGAAAGCATGTTGCTCTAATCATTTTCAAGTCATTCAATTGATTTTCAAATTAACAAAAAAAAAAACTGTTTTATTATCCGAAAAATATTTTTTTTTGTGAGTATCAAAAAAATATAGTTTTAATGTCTTTTATCATATGATAATAATTAAGAGAAAGCTTTTGTTTTGGTATCAACAAAAGAAATCAAATTATATAATTAGATTGTGTGTGTGTCCAAAAATTTAATTATGAACAAAAGAAATCAACAACAAATCATTACTGGCTTCCACGTTACAGGCTAGCTATTTTCATTGATATTATATTTCACATTGATATATCCGTTTACATGTGCTTGGATGTGTTTATGGCATATTTGGATGTTGTGATTATTTGTATATGTTTTCATGCACATGTAAATTTTACATTGCACGTGCAGAAAAACTTTTACTCACTGTTCATACATGTTTCTCTGATTCAAGTTGTACTATCATTTACATACATATTCTTGTTTGTAACTGTTTGTTTTAAATATGTAAAACTGTTTGCATATGTATCAATTTATTATGTTAAAAAATAATACTGATATTATAAATAAATAAAATATTTTTTTACAAATGATTATAAAATATGTTATTTTCTTAAAATCGAAAAATATATGAACAGTATATTAATTATAAAAAATAAATACTTAAATATCACATATATTAGTTTATTTATTTATTTATATATAAGCCAATGTGGTTAAGAAAATATGGTTTTAATATAATAGAATATAAAGAAAAATAAATCTGATTTCAACTAACAAATTAATATTCCCACAAGGTTTTTAATATTTTATAAATAACAATTTTGTTAGATAATATCTATAATAGTTAGATAAGATATAAATTTAGTATATAAAATTTTAAAATGTAATTATCTATTTTAAATCTTAAAATAAGATTAAAAGAAAAAATATTTGTTTTGGATAATATGGACTTTAATAAATTTGTTAAGGGGTAAAAATGTAAAATTACGTTATATACATTTGACCAGTGTTAAAAAATGCGGTCTGTGCGGTCGCATATGCGGGAGTATATGCGGTTCGGTGTATGCTAATATGCGGGACTATGCGGATGCGGGGATATGCAGTATAAGCGGGCGCATGGGTTTAGAAAAAAATGGGAATTTTGCATTTATACCCCCCTAAAAAAGTTAATTACATTTATACCCCTTAATAAATTACATTTATACACCTGTGTCAGTTTGAAATTGCATTTATAACCCTGTGTGGCTGTGTCTGAAATTTTAATGGTTTAATATGATTACATTTCTTCAAATTTTCCTTATTATCTCTTGTTTATATATCAACACTATATAATTATTTTTATTAATAAAAAATTACATAACCGCATATACTCTCGCATGCCGCATATACTCTGTGCGGTACCCTATCCGTACGCAAACCGCATACCGCATTTCAGAACACTGCATTTGAGAGGTGAAGAAATAAAAGCTGTTACAAATAACATCACATATGTTGGTTGGGATTTTGATTGCCGCATTTAATGTGAAAAATAGAAACCTAGAGATTTTATTTGTTATAATTAATTATCATAATTAAACAAGATATCATAACCAATTAACATCACAAGACCAAACGCAAATGAAAACTCACCTATATTTGCACAGTATTCAAACAAGCCATTATTAAAACTATTTCTCGCTGCATTGTTAATTTTTTAAAATTTTTTTTTTAATACATAATCTAAAATAGGTACAACTTCGGTGAGGCTGACCACCACGATTCCAGCAATAGATATAATGGACCTCGCATGGCTTCGCTGCTCATTGATGAAGCTGAACTCGTCGGTATCGATAAGCCCAAAGAGAAATTGGTTGGATGGCTGACAAATGATGAGCCAGGACGGGTTGTGATCTCTGTGGTTGCGATGGGAGGTATGGGGAAGACCACCCTTGTTAAGAAAGTCTATGATCATGGCATGGTGAGGAAGTCGTTCGACTGCTTCGACTTCGTCGTGGTATCTAAAACTTATTCTATGATTGAGATCATCCGTAACTTGATAAAGAAAATGTTTGATCAGAGAAAGGATGAGCTTCCCTATGGTCTAGATCATATGATTAATGTTCATGAGTTGGGGCAGTCACTCAAGGACTACTTACAAGATAAGAGGTATGTTGTTGTCTTCGATGATGTTTGGAATTTGGACTTATGGGATGAAATCAAATTTGCATTTCCAGTAAACAGTTATGGCAGAATTATAATTACGACTCGTGAAGTCAGTGTAGCGGAGTCGTGCACATTAACTTGTGGTTACCTCTATGACCTCCAACCGCTTAATGACACTGAGGCATGGGACCTCTTCAGCAGAACGACGTTTCCATCTGATCGATGTTGTCCCGATGAATTGGAAGAACTGTCTCAAAGGATAGTAAAGCGATGTCAGGGGCTGCCTCTTGCCATCGTGACAATCGGAGGAATGTTGGCTGTAAAGGAGAAGACAGTGAGTGAATGGGAGAGGGTTATTCGTGGCGGCGTCGGTTTGCATCTAGAAAGAGAGCACCACATTGACAGCATGAAGAGGATCATTTTGCTTAGTTACAATGATCTGCCTTATAATCTCAAATCTTGTTTATTGTACCTTAGCCTCTTCCGAGAGGACTACAAGATCAAATTTATGAAGTTGATTCGCTTGTGGATGGCTGAAGGTTTCGTGAAAAGCAATCAACAAAACATCATGGTTGAAGAGGTCGCAAAGGAATACATCAATGTTCTCATCAAGCGGGGCTTGATTCTAGTAGCGGACAGAAACAGTTACGGGAAAGTGATCAGTTGTCGCGTACATGATGTGGTGAGGGAAATCATCCTCTCAAAAGCAAGAGAGGAGAACTTCACTACTTTTGTTAGTACAGATGGCGTACAAATGCATAATAGACCTCGGCGTTTGTCCATTCATGGAAGCTTTGATGCTACTTCACAAGAGAGAGGATTCACCCATGTCAGGTCTCTCTTCATGTTTGACGGAACTGCATTTTCCATGTCTCCTGCGCATGAATTCTTTTCCAGTTTTCGGTTGTTGAAGGTGTTGGATTTGGATGGTATGCCACTAGTGGAGTTTCCCCCTGAAATCACAGAATTGTTACATTTGAGGTACTTGAACTTGCGTGATACGTCAATTAGTGAACTCCCCAAATCTGTCAAAAGACTTCGCAATATAGAAACATTGGATCTTAAGGGAACAATGGTACGTGAACTCCCTGTTGAGATACTTAAGTTACGGAAATTGCGTCATTTACTTGTGTATCTGTATGATTATTCAGTATCAGCTGTGGACGGTGTAGAAGGTGTGAGGATGCCGATGGGGATAGGACAGATGCCAAAAGCTTTGTTTTGTAGATGTGGGTGGGAGGGATAGTAAATCTGGACAAATTAAAGAGCTGAGGATGCTGATCCAACTGAAGAGACTGGGGATTATAAAGCTCAGAACTGAAGATGGGAGGGATTTATGTGATGCAATTCAAAATATGGAAGGCCTGCTTTCTTTTTCTGTGGCTTCAAGCCATAAAAATGAACTTCTTGATTTATGTCTATCACAACCACCAAAGCTACTTCAGAGTGTGTATTTGAAAGGGATGTTAGAAAGTTTACCAAGCTGGATCACAATGCTTCAAAACCTTGTCAAGTTGAGCCTACGGTGGTCCAAATTGAAGGACGACCCATTTGAATCCCTTCAAAATCTTCCAAAATTAGTAGAACTTAACCTGGCTGAGGCTTATGACGGGAATGAATTACGTTGTGGGGAAGGCGGGTTCAAGAAACTTAAGAAACTATGCATATTTGATTTGAAAGAACTGAAGGTGGTGGATATTGGAAAGGGAGCAATGTGTGGGCTCCAAGAGCTATCGATTGGGGGCTGCCTACAGTTGGAGAAGGTTCCCTTGGGGATCGAATACATCGCTCACCTCAAAGTGCTATTCTTGTTTAGAATGACTGAGGAATTTGACAGCAGAGTTTGTAAAGATGAAGGTGAAGATCGTCCCAGAATTGAGCACATCCAGGCCATTAATATCATCAAATAACATGATAGTCTATATCAGTTGGTTTGCTCTAACTAAATACGTCAGATGATCTACACTGAGATGTTCAAAAAACAGCCAAAGCTACTTGAGCGTGTGTATTTGAAAGGGATGTTAGAAAGTTTACCAAGCTGGATCACAATGCTTCAAAACCTTGTCAGGTTGGTCCTACGATGGTCCAAATTGAAGGAAGACCCATTTCAGTCCCTTCAAAATCTTCCAAACTTAGCAGAACTTGAGCTGTTTAGGGCTTACGACGGGAATGAATTGCGTTGTGGGGAAGGCGGGTTTAGGAAACTTAAGGTACTAAATATATTTCTTTTGAATGAACAGAAGGTGGTGGAGATTGGAAAGGGAGCAATGTGTGGGCTCCAAGAGCTATTTATTTGGGGCTCCCCACAGTTGGAAGAGAGGGAGGAATTATACAGTAGAGTGCGTAAAGATGGAGATGAAGATCGTCCCAGAATTGAGCACATCCAGATCTTTCATGCACATTATCCCTAATATATGATCCAAGGTGAGTTCCTAGTCTATATCATTTTCTATAGAATTATAAATGTTTTTGTGAAGAGTTTATCTAACTAAAAATGTCAGATGATCTACACTGAGACGTTCAAATACACAGCTCCTTTACAGTTGAAAATAGCTCTGCATGAAACTGTCTCATCTGCCCCATCTGAAACACACGTGTCCAACTTAAGCTGAAGTTTGCTAATAAATCATTTATGAATCTTTATGGACTTTTTTGTGCCAGTTTTGGACATTGATATATTGTTATTTTCATTAGTTTCTTCAGTTTCGATGAGTGATGCGGAAAACGAGGACATCTGAAGCCTGGACCTCTGTTCTTAATGAATGGGTTTGTTAATAAATATGCAGGACTTATATATGCATCGTTTCTCCGAAATTTGTTCAAATTTATGTGTGAGATCAAGGAGTTGAAATGCTCGTAATGATGTCGGACTTGTGCATTGGTTTTCAGAATTTGTTTAAATTTATGGTATGTATTTTAAGACTTTCAGTGTGATCAAGGAATTGTAAGGCTTGTAATAATCTGTAAAAGATGCCAGACTTATGCATCGATTTTCAGAATTTGTTTGAATTTTTTATGTTAAAACTTCCAAGTATGTGATCATGGAGTAATATATATTGTTGCTTCCAGAATAGTGTTTCTGCATGGTGAAACAGATTTTTATGCACAGGATGGAATACTATCATGAATACTAAGCATGTTTTCTTGTATCATCTTATCTTAAATCGTTGTTGGATTCATGTTAAAGGCTCCAAGTATTGTATTGCAATGATATTCTTGATGTTATTACTTCCTACCCATGGCACAGTTTTGTCTTATTTATATTTAATTTATGGAAGAGTGAGACAGCTGAGGCAGACCCATCTGTTGTGGGTGTCTCTGTTTTGGGGGCTTTCTTTTTTTCCAGTCTGTGTACCCTCTTCGACGAAGAACAAGTGATTTTTTTTTGTTTGGTGATTTTGATGTTCTATATACAGGTTGTGTTCAGCACAGTTTGAGATTAAAAAATTATTCAAAATTTGTTTAGATTGATATGATGGATGCTATGAAAAACAATTTATGTTTTATATATCTTGAGATATTTAGTTTGTCTACATTATAGCAATTTAGAATATATTTAAGTTAATTCCCCGTTATAAATTTTCCATTTTTAGTAATTGTTTGTATTTGACTTTGATAGATTTCTATTTTCTAATTAAGACTAATTGAGTTATTGTATGAAGAGGCATGTGAAAATAATTAATCTTTTTCTATCAAATTTGGATAACTAATAAGAGGGATTAATTATTCTGCTGCCCTTTGGATCAGTTGGCATTGTTGGGTTCATGCATATATAATCATTTGATATATAAAAATGCGAATTTATGATAAACAACCACTAGCGAGCAGGGCAAGTTGACAAAAGTATTAGATTTAGGTCTTGGATTTGAGTCTTGACACTGACTTACTTAGCTGTTTGTTGACGATTATTCGGAAGAATTTTTTATAGGACTGAGACAAACAGACGGATGTAGTCTTCCCAGCTCGATCATAAGGTCAGCCACAGGGTCCCTCCGATATCAAAAAGAAGAAAAAAAAAAGAAAAAAAAGAGTAGATGCCCATTGAAAATTGACTAAATTATTAAATTGACTCAAGTAGATGCTCATAAGATGATGAATTAATAAATTTTTTTGAAGAAACTACCTATCTCAATTTATACTAAGAAGACTGCCACATTGTTGGTCTAATATTTTTTGTGATCCAAACACTGCGAGAGTGCCAAACCTCATTTTGATAGAGAATATGTCAATTATCTGAAAAAAAATATGTATTAGTATCCGAAAAATCAGAAATATCCGATATTTTAATATCCGGATTGCAGATATGGATGTCAATGTATCCGATCTAAAAAATATCTAAATTTGACATATATTATAAAATTAGTCAAATTTAATGTTTTATATGATTAACCACAATCATTATATTTTATGTAACAATTAAATTATCTAAGTATGAAATCTAGAAAGGAGAATAAACATTAAATCATAATTTTAATTTCCATATCTCTCTAATATATCAATTTATAATTCAAATTGAGAAATGATTCACAAGCCCCATTACATAGGCCCCATGTAAACCCCATGAGGTGGCATTCATGACACTACCAATAATACCCTTGATTTCAATTTGGTTAATCTCTTTGTATTAATGAGATAATTAAGTAAATGTAAAATTTCTTTATACCCTTCTGTGTCATCCATCACTTTAAAAAATCATTCCGGCCTGTCTGTTCATCATTTGCGACCAACTTCACCACCTCTAAATTTCTCTCGTCGCCCTCTATCATATAAGATGTGATTTGATTACTTTTCAAGCCTTCATCTGGTCTCCACTTCCTCCAACCTCTATCTCCACCGTTTTTTTTGAAATTTAGATACATTTCAAATGTATCTAGCAAACCAATTGCATTAGTTTATGTGATATTTTTCGCATGTTTTGGTGATCTGGTGTTGAAATTTGAATGTAGAATGTTGTTGTTTAATATTTAAAGTCAGTTACATATTCATAATTTTATTGGACTTAGATGCATTAATTTTCATAAGATAATTACATTATAACTTTTTTTATACGTTAGTTACATTTATGAATGTAATTGATTTTTTATGTGAATATATTGTACAAGTTAGTTACATTTACAAATGTAACTAACTTTTTTTGTGCAATAAATCGATTTGGCTATCATTTTTCAATGTCTGCCGATTCAAGTATGACCTTTCTTATTGTTTGTTTTTGTATATATTACAATTTGTTTCTTGAATTTGGTGTTGATATTAAATATGGCATTTTTTTATCTGGCTTTTAGTTACAATTTTTTCTTTGAATATGGTGTTTGATGTTAAATATATTTCCCATAGACTAAAAAGGAACATACCCTTTAAATCTAAGGACTAAAACCAACATACGAATAAGTGAAGGATCAATCACTAAATCTTATGGTTTATGGGGACTTAAAAATAAAAAACTCAAATAATAAAAGCTAGTTAACTGAATTATTTGTACAATATATTTTAAAACTAAGTTATATGCACGAAATATAACTGAAATTTTTATATGATTTAATGTTTCGTCAAAATTTAGTTACATTCATAAAAAAGTGGATATGGAGGTTAAAAAATATGAAATCCGGAGGAAGACTGAAAAGGTAGTTGAACCACCTCTCATATGATAGAGAGCGATGAAAGGATCCAGGGGTGGTGACGCCGTTCATTAAAGATGAGTAGGTCGGCCAGAGTGATTTTTTTAAGTGGTGGATATGTATTAGTAAAAATGGTTAGAAAGAGGGGTAATATTGTATTTTGCTTTTTCATCCTTTTGTAAAGGACAACTAAGTAGCCAATAAAAATTGGCTTAAAGACATCTAAGTCCCTACAAACATGGAAAAACCCATATAAGTCCCTACTAAATTGGGACAGACGTATGAGTCCCTGAAGACTCACAAAAACTAAATAATCATCCCTGAGTTAAATTTTCATCCAAACTTAACGGAATATTCCTAGAATATTCCATAACATATAATTATGTAGACATGGAAATCCCTATAAACAGTTATAAAGATAAATTAGTTCCTGCAAAAGACAAAATTACCCCTGATTGACTTTTACATTAAATTGTGTACACATTGCAGTCTCTATAAACAATCATAAAAATAAATTAGTCCCTACAAAAGATAAATTTTTTCCTGAAAGACTTTTATATTTAATTAGATAGACATTACAGTACTTATAAACAATCACAAAAATAAATAAATTGGTCCTCGTAAAAGACCAAAATGCCCTTGAAAGATTTTTACAATTAAAATCTTTCAGAGGTATTTTTATCTTTTACAAAGACCAATTTGTTTTTACAATTGTTTATAAGGACTGTAATATCTATCCAATTAAATGTAAAAGTCTTTAAAGGGTAATTTTATCTTTTGCAGGGATTAATTTGTCTTTATGATTGTTTATATGGACTGCAATGTGTGCACAATTTAATGTAAAAGTCTTTCAGGGGCAATTTTATCTTTTGCAGCGACTAATTTGTCTTTATGACTGTTTATATGGACTTCAATGTCTACACAATTATATGTAATGGAATATTCTGGGAATATTCCGTTAAATTTGAATGAAAAATTAACTCAGGGATGATTATTGGGTTTTTGTTAGTTTTCAGGGACTCGTACGTCTGTCCCAATTTTAGTAGATGGGTTTTCCCATGTCTGTAAGGACTTATATGGGTTTTCCATGTTTGTAGGGACTTAGATGTCTTTAACCCATAAAAATTTGACACCTTATGGGGCCTATGAGTGGAGCTTATATAATAGGGCCCATGTAGCAAGGCTCATTCAAATTTATGTTCATATTTAAAAATGTTAATTGTTCAAAAAATATATGTATCATATCCAAAAATCCGACTATGATAATTAATAGTCTTAATTATATAAGCCTCACTCAGGCCCCATGAGGTGTTAAATTATTATTGGCTGTCTGGTTGATATTTACAAAAGGTTAAAAAAGCAAAGTACATAAATACCCCTAATTAAAATACTCATTAAATCTTACCATTCCCCCTTTTTTCCGTTTTTGGGTTTCCCCATCCCTCTCGGATCGAAAACAAATTTTTGAATCTCTAGGGTTTCCTAAAATGAAAATCTTATACAAAATCACTCCAATAAACTACTTCTCTTTCGTCAAAAACTTAATCTCCATTGCTGAATCACTATAAATCAATGAATTGAAAAATTCTTCACCTGGTTGACTAAATCCCTAAAAAAATTGGGTATGCAAAGTTTTTTTTGTTATTTTTTAGATACTTTGTTATTCCTACGACTGTAATACATGAATATTAGATGTTTGTCGATTTTGAGTGCTTATACGTTATACATTTCATTGAAATGTCCAAAGGAAAGTAACTAAAAAATTGGAGGAATGTAAATCGAAGTTAAGAAATTATTCGATTTCAATTACATATGTGTGTGGTAATGAGCATGAAACAATTTATTATATTTCTGATTTTTTTTTTTTTGGTCATTTAATAATTTTGTTATGCAACATGTAACTATGATTGCTAAATGTAACTTTGTTTCTGTTGTTCTAATTGTAAACGTTGTATGTTTGCAAATGTTGTATGTCTGTATGCCATGATTTATATGGAATCATTCAGTATGTTTTTTTATATCTTTGCTACTGGGTAATGGGTAATATAACTAACATGCACAATGTAACTATGTTTGTGTGACATGTAAGTTCCTTATTATTATTTGCAGCTGTCTGTTGAATAATGTAACTAACTATTACTAAATGTAACTAATATTATATAACGCTAAACAAAAAACATGGCAGGATCAACCTACGACATTGAAAAAAATAAATAAAAAATTCCACAATCGCAAGATTGTGGAACTGCCAGAATTATCATCCAAAACAGAATATTGAAACAAAAAAAAAATGCGAATATAAACAATATCAAACGCCGCACCTGAATCAACCTCCATCGATGAAGAAAACTACAATGTTCAATTTGTTTTTTTTTTTCGATCAGATTAATTGATGTGAAAGTATTCCGATCAGTTTCAATATTCGATCAAACCTCAAATCCGATCAATTTCAAATTGTTCTTCGAAAAGAATTTTCTCGTGAAAAAATTTTCATCGTGAAATTTGAGATTTAAGAACGGTAGATCCAAAATGGAAAAAACGCAAAATGAATGCATAGAATATTTCGCTGATCCTAACCGCCTATTGATTATGGTGGAGGTTACTTAAAATCAAATCAGGGGTATTAAGGGTAATGTTATTAATGCCATCTCATGGAGTTTTTATGGGGCCTATGAAATAAAGCCTATGAATCATTTTCCTAATTAATATCCATATAGATTTGAGAGCCTTGTGAATAGGGCTGGTAAACGAGCCGAGCTTCACCCTGCTCAGGCTCGGCTCGAGCTCGGCTCGGCTCGTTTACGACCTTAATTTTCTGTTCAGGCTCGGCTCGTTGGGCTCGTGAAAAGCTCGGCTGAAGCTCGGCTCGGTTCGTTTACAAACGAGCCGAGCCAGGCTCGGCTCAGACTCGTTAGAAGCTAGTTTTTTTTGGCATTTTAAAAATCAATTTTCATAAATTACAACATCTTATACATGTTCAAAATCCACATTAATAAACAACATATTAAAAAAAATAAAAAATAAACAACATATTCAAAAATCAAAATTCATCACCTTGAACAACTCCAACAGAAAACACCAAACATATCTGATAATAGATAACAGTCCACACTAATAAACATAAACATTCCACTAAGTCCATTGTCCTCACTAATAAACAATCCAGTGAGTCCACACTAATAAACAAACATATTTGATAATAGATAACAGTCCACACTAATAAACAGTCCAGTTAATCCACACTAACAAATAGTCCACACTAATAAATAAACATATTTGATAATAGATAACAGTCCACACTAATAATGAGTCCACACTAACAAACAATCCACACTAATAATCTGCTGCAAAGTATACCTGTGATGCATAAAAAGATGCCAAAAAAATAGTTATGAACTAGACATCATACTAGATGAAAAAATAACACAAATAAGATTTCATCCTTACCAACTCCAGATCCCAACTCGATAATAGATTAATAGATCGGCTCCTGATTATGTCTGTGTTATTTGAGAAGCACTCATTTAGTAACTTTGCTCCTGGCCACACCAACTGTCCCGTAAGATTGTAATCAGCTGCCACACATATTGTCAGTATCAATCGTATAAGATAATAAATGAGATAAAAAGAAGATAACTGGTCATTTGAATCATATGGTATTTTGTCTATAATAGATTACATGGCAGCCTAGGAGATAAGATAATTATACTATCAAAATCTATCTCTCCTACTCTTCTATATCATTAGAACTGTAAAATTATTCTTTTTGTTTTTTTCTAGTAGTTGTAAGGTACCTTTATGCATCTTGTAATACCAGACCTTTGGTCCACTTTTGTGTTTAATCAACTTATCAAATGAATATTTACTTTGAAAACAATTATCATCTAATTATTGTTAAAAATTTAAAGATCATAATTAAAGGTAATCCCAACCTCGATTAACATATCAAGCACAATAGATATTGCGAACATGAAACATATGTTCAACGATATATCAAGACATCTAATACACATTACATCAAGAAACTGAACCGCCAACAAACAATTTCCAATGCTAACCCACTTATACACAAGACAGAGTTATGAAGAATAGAAAATAAAGAAGAATATGTCATTTCAGGATTTCGAAGGGATCTACCACTGATGTGGCTTCAAGCACTAAGAAGAAATAACAGAGGAATGAAAGAAAACTAGTGTCAAAAAGCCAATAAGAGATGTCTATGTCTTGAGTATATATCCACCTAGTATAATGATTCCATCATACAACCTCTTCCACTCTAAACACACATAATAAAAGAAGAAACCATGGATAAAAGCAATGTTAAACGTGCCCAAATATATCAATGTCCATGTGGAAGAACTACAAGGCAACGATTAGCAAATACGAGTGATCTCTCCGCATTATACAATGTTGATTCAAATAAATGAGTTTCAAATTTCTACCGTTTTGAAGCAACGGCATCAGCCTCATCGAAGAAGATTATGCTTGGTGATGCTAAGCGAGGTTTCTGAAAAATTCTGCGCAACAAGGATTCTCCCTCCCCAACATATTTTGAATTAAGTTTTGCACCTCTCTATAGTTCAAGATCAAACTTAAAAAACAGACAATGAAATATTAATTACACAACTACTTGTTTTATTGAAAGCTCTGAATTTAATCTTTGGGATTATTCCTTCACATGTACAAATATAAATAAAAAATTTAAGCACTCTGTTAAAAAAAAGTAGGGGAAAAAACCCTAAATCAACAAAGCTATAACAATGGAATTCAGTAAAAAATAAATAAACCCTAGATCTACAAAATAAATCAATAGATCTACAACAAATAAACCCTAGATCTACAAAATAAATCAACAGATCTACAACAAATAAACCATAGATCTACAAAAAATAAGCCCTAGATCTACAAAATAAATCAACAGATCTACAACAAATAAACCCTAGATCTACAAAAAATAAACCCTGGATCTACAACAAGTAAACCCTAGATCTACAAAAAATAAACCCTGGATCTACAAAATAGAACAACATATCTACAACAAATAAACCCTAGATCTACAAAAAATAAACCCTAGATCTACAAAATAAATCAACAGATCTACAACAATGGAGGGACTATGACGAACCTTACCAGGTTCATCGCCGAGACGCGTCGGGGAGGGCAAGCGCAGTCGGGGTTGCCAAGAGATTACACCGAGAGAGAGAGAGAGAGAGAGAGAGAGACGCCAAGAGAGGGATCGGCAGAGATGGGTCGCTGGTTGGCTAGGGTTTCGATTGATGAGAGATTGAGATTTGAGAGTGAGAGGATTTGTTGTTTGGGTAGACTAGTCGGGTGGTTGGGCTGGGTGGGCCTGGACATTCGGGTAGACAAGTCAGGTGGTTGGGCTAGGTGGGCCTGGGAATTCGGGTAGACTAGTCGGGCTGGGCTATCACAGTACCACTAGTGGGCTAGTAAACGAGCTCAGCTAAGCTCGGGCTCGGCTCGTTTAGAAACCGAGCTTTAAAATTTGTTTAAGCTCGGTTCGTTTATCTAATCGAACGAGCCTGAACGAGCTTTAACCAAGCCGAACCCGAGCTGCTCGACTCGTTTACCAGCCCTACTTGTGAAGTTGTTAATGGACATGCATGTTGAGATCGACCTATGATAGAGAGTGAGATGATGGAGGTTGCCCAGATGCGTTCACGCGAAGTGAGAAACATATCTGAATTTGAATTAACCATCTTAAAAAACTAAATGATTAAAGTTGTGAATAATGCCGGGCTCCACACGCGACATTGAAAACGTACCAGCATACTAGCTTTGGTCATATTATTATATCATTAATTTGCATTATATTGGACATGTTCTTTTTTTTTTTACTTGATAATAAGAATTTGTATTGTAGAAAAAGGATGTATAACTTTACAAAAAAAAAGGGGTACTGTTAAACACACAGAGGATGATTCTCCAAAATATAAGAAGGTTGGTTGGGTAAGCTGGATCTCCAGCCTCACCTACCATGAAAATGTGAAAATTGGCCCGGAGGTTACCACGCCTGAGAGGGAGCAGCAGAGGTGAAGTACTCCCTAGTGTATGATCGCCCTTCTTTGTTGTCTCGCAAATGATTTTGAATATCACCCCATAGTTCAGATGGAGTAAAGATGGTCATCCCTATTGTAGATTGAGTTGCCGCAAGTAAAGTGATTCGCCATTCATTGAGCTGTTGGACTATGGAATGAAGCTTCCGCAAGTCTCTGAAAGCAGTCCAAGGTATGTGACCTCGACCCTTCGCCCACATGAGAATTGTAGCGGAATCAGTTTCACTCCAAACCCTCTGCGCTCCAAGGGAAAAGCACAAGCTGAGACCAGCTACAACACCTTGAAGTTCCAAGACGTTCATCGAGGATGCACAGGTCCTGCTCGCCAAAGCGTGGAGGCAATTAGCATGATGGTCATGAAGACAGCGCCAAAACCAAACCGATCATCAGAACGTGAGCCATCCGAATTGTAACAGTAAGTTAACAATAGGTGACCAACACCAACATCCTTCACTTTTTGATGACAGTCAATGCTTGACCATCTCTGCACTGCGACGAACACGCTTGCTATCGTAGACTGATATATAGTGACAAATTTTCAACATCAGTCACCTTTGATTGGCATTTCATGACAAACACGTATCATCCATCATTGTAAAATATATAAATACAATCAAAATATTTTGTGGCGATCAATGTAGAATTAATTTTCGCCAATAATATTTCCAATGAGTCACTGTATCAATAAAAACAAACTTAAATACCACAATTAATAAATAATTCTTTAAAACAAACAAATGTAATTGTAACATGTCCAATATTTGTACAAAATAAATCTACAAATAATCAAAACTTTTTCATTGAAGAATCTCAACAATTAAATATATCGATACAAAATTTGAGTATTAAATTCGAAGTGTATTTCCTTGCTAACAATAAAATTTGGTTGCTATATAGGTAAATTCGTTGGCAAAACATAAGAATTACCAACAAATTGCTTTCCTGGATAAAGATTCATATTTACCAAGGAAACATACCTTCGTCAAAATATATTAACAAAACTGATTATCATTACCCAGGAAAAATTTCATTGGGAAAAGTTTTTTTTTTCCTGCATAAGAGAATAAATTCTCTAAAATTTATTTGAATTTTTATTTCCTGGATTGTGATAGATAAATAAATTCTCTATTTATTTGGGAATGCTCCATCATAGATTCTAAAAATAAATATATATACACCACATTCATTGATTAGATTCTGAACAAAATTTAATATTCAATACATGGAAGAGAAAACGCAAATACAATACATCCAAGAGATGCACAGGTTGGACATAGAGGCGTCGATGTCTAGCTGATGTTGTATTCAATAGAATTAGATCAGTAAGCAACAATAGGTGTTACAACAATAGGTGTTACATCCACCTTGTAACGCAAATTCTGAAAAACAATAATAAAGGAAATAAAAAGACTACTGAATTATAATAGATTGATGAACTGAACTTGTGAAATAGCAACACTTCACATCAGTTTTGTTTGAACCTCCAGTTAGCCACATCACATTGTTAAATATAACAAGATAAATAAATAGCACTATCTAAACCGTAGCACACTATCTAAACTATTCATTCGAGGGTTCAATATTCGGTTACGTAAAATAAGCAATGATCTTGATATCAACTTAACTTGTACAAGTAATTAGAATTATCATGAACAATAAAGCAACAAATTTGCAACCCACATGAGTCACTAATATCAGTTACTTATTCTCCAAGAAAAACTTTCAATTCATAATTCCATGTAGATATTGAATCTTTTGAATTGATCAACCCCCTAAGAAATTGGACGGATTTGTATTAAAATCCAAATTGCAAAGTTTAAACAGAAATAAAGATAAATTTGCAATACAGATGTAAGGGAGTTTTCTTACAGCATGAAGATTCAGAAGCTCCTCATTCACCAGCTTCTCGAGTAACAAAGCAAACTCCACTGCTGGATTAAACAAGTGATAGATCAGAACATCAATCCTTGATTTCTCTACCATACATATTAAAATAAGTCAGGGAAGAATTCGATTATATTTCATAAATAATCAATTCACAGTTTGCTTTATGTCATTGTCATATCACTTATCAAGAATGATATATTGAGCCAATAAAAAGATGATATATTGACCATGACATTTCTGGATATGAGAATGTTAAAATCTAGATATGAGAAATAGAAATACTGAAAATTAAGCTTGGAAAAACACACCCTTAATTAGATGAGACCATGATGAAACAATATGCAAACCTTGTGTGTATATATGAGCAATGAATATAATCCATGAGAAAACAGTAGTAAGATCTTAAGCTTCATGAACATATCATGCAACATAAAAAAATAATAATATATACCTCTGGCTCGGCCTTGGCCTCACTGTCAAATGTTTTGCACAGAATCTCATAGTTCTTAACCACTCCTCTTTGCAAGCAAATAAAAAAAGAAATAGAGAAATCCTAAAACCATTCTACTAACAAAAAGGCACATGAAGACAACTGTATGATATAGAATAGAACACCAACAAGAATCTCCACTTGCGAATCAATACATAGGATATCAAGTAAGCATACTTTTGATCGATTTCTGAAAATCAAGTTTTTACCACTGTTTATAATTTTAACTATAAGTTTTTTATAATTTTAATCAGAAAAATGAAAACTTAATACAACAATCAGGAGAGCATAGGTTTATAGATCCAAGTGATGTCCTGTAAGTGGTTACATGTAGCAAAGATCGTGATGTCAAGATAAACAAAAGCTACCAAAGACAAAACAGAACATGAATTTATCAGGTGATACTGGAATAAAGAGAAAATAAACATCAGTGCTTATTCTACATACCTACACTAAGGGGCCGTTTGGTTCAGCGGAAAACTGATTTTAAGTCCTGATTCATAAGTGCAGATTATATAAGTCCTGATAAGTTATAAGATGTTCAGAAGAAAAAAGTGTTTGGTTCAGCGGAAATATTAAGCACTTAAGAAAATAAGTGTGTTTGGTTATGTACTTTCAGTAGAGCTTATGCTAAGGGTGTTTTGGTCCATTTAATAAGTGCTGAATGTAATTTGATGTTTGGTTGAAAACTTGATTATTTGCCCTTTTTTCTATTTATTTAAAAAAGATGCCCAGGTATATGTGTATTTAATATCTCATGAGATATTGCACTTTGAAGACTTGTTAAAACATAATCACGAGCCTATACAGATTACATGAAAAAAAAAGTTGAGCCCTCTTAGCTGATTTTTATGATGCGGTAAATATTTTGTATATTTTTTAAGTCATAGTAATCACATAAAAATTTAAATTTTGAAAATTGAACCCTATTAATCTATTAGCTGATAAAAAAAAGGATTCCCTATAGATCATCAAACATAAAAACCTGAGAAAAAAAACATTGTACTACAGTTGCATAGATCCAAATCTATTAGTCATTTAATGGCCAGGAGTACAAGCAAAAAAAAGATCACAAAGACCATTAATATAATACATAAGAATGAACAGCATCCAAAGATGAGTAACCCTGTAACTGAGGCGGCCTTCTCCACCTTCTTCTGAACTGGCACAGGAAAATAATCGGGTCCGTGCGCCCAACGCAATTCATCAACCCATATAAAGCACTCTGGGTGTTCCTGATTACATGAATGACAACAAACCAATCTACAATTGTTCCATCTTTCACAGTATATAGGGATATAGAAATAGCAATTCATCATGGTTTACACTGTCTATAACTTACCACTCTAGCTAGGCACGTCAAAAACCATCGACCATAATTCTTTGAAGTCCTTGCCAACAAGAGGACCATCGGCCCACGTCCACAAGCGCACTGAATCTCTGAATCGTCGGTCTTCATGCTATCAAAAATATTACATATTTTTATAAGACTGTTACAATATTAATATTACAAGGGGATGCATGGAGTTCACTAAAAAAAAATTAAGACCCCTAGCGTCTAGCCATTAGCAGATCGGCTATCTGATCCCGGATTCTATTCATTTCTAATTGATCTCTCTCCGGTTGCACTTGGGCATATAATGTTTCAGCGGTACGGTCCTCATCATTGTTCATGTTTTCGAGACCATGAAAGAGTCTATCAGCATGATTTTCCTTTCGAATGTAGTTATGGATAGCCATTGTTGCAACAACAATCCTAACCTGCATGTCAAAAGAATAAGATGCCATCTTCTTCAGTATGGGGAATCGTGCTTTCCACACTCCAAATGTTCGTTCTATGACATTGCGCAATGAAGAGTGATAAAAATTGAATAGCTCCTCCCTATTTTGAGGTCCTGTGCCGCCCCTATAATCACCCAACCAGTACCTCACGTTCCGATATGGTGTGAGGAATCCCCTATTGTTACTAAACCCTGCATCCGCTAGATAATATTTTCCCGGAGGTGGCATTGGAAACTTCCTTGAAGGGTCTCGGATGCATTCTGATAGGATACGGGAATCATGTGCCGTTCCTTCCCAACCGGCCTCAACGTAGGTGAGCTGCATGTCGAAGGAGCAGATAGCAAGAACATTCTGCATGCAATCCCCTTTGCGCCCCCGGAATGGCACTTGGTTCTTTGTCTCTATGATCGCATGGACAAGAGTTCCATCTATTGCCCCAACGCAATCCTATATGACAATGTTTGAAAATTCAAATGGCATTAAACAGTCTTGTTAAGATAACCACATATAAATCAACAGCATTCATGAACGAAATTTTTGTTACCTTGAACGCTGGAAAAAAGCGATGACTGTTTAATATTCGGTTGGGTGTCATTGAGAAATCTGGTGGTTCGATAACCAATTGGCTCAATTTCAAGCATGCTGAAAGAATAGCACTAACCTGTCTAGATATGGTCTCTCCACTGTGTTGGAATCGATCCTGGCAATATCTATTTGTTGAATTGTGTCCAACAATTGTGAGGAATATAGCTAATTGTTCTTCGATGAACATGTTCCTTGTGTCCTCCAACCAA
This sequence comes from Acorus calamus, assembly GCA_030737845.1. NCBI lineage: Eukaryota > Viridiplantae > Streptophyta > Magnoliopsida > Acorales > Acoraceae > Acorus > Acorus calamus. Next base: position 4,275,604 of record CM060874.1, on the reverse strand, counting down.
CCTTCCTTCCGGAAAAGATCCGCCAATCTTATGAACACATGTTGATCCATGCGAAATAATTCTTGACATGGACGTTCGTGGCCGTGACCAATTATTGAATCAACATAATCCTGACCACTCAGAACCCCATCACGCACTGCTCTTTGCACTCTATGTCGGCCATACTTGTGATGTATATAATACTCAAGGAGGAGGAAAATGAAGATATTCTGTGGAGTCCACATTCCTATTAACATTGAAAAATGCAATCCACATACATAAACATAATGTCACATAAATAGTTGAGGAATTAGCAAACACAAACAATGCGCACAAGCCACCAACGCATAAATAATTCATAATCCCTAACACATCATTATTCATAATCCCTAACACATCATCATTCATAATCCCTAACACATGATTATGCATAACATCATATCCCAACTTCATGCACCCCTCACATAAGCCAACCTAATATAATCAACAAGTCCACATTCATAATACATTAAGCTAACAAGTTCAAATCACAGCCTACATAGGATGCTGAAGGTTCCATACCAGCATTAATACATAATAGTGAAGTCTCACAGAAATTCTTAACAAGCAAACATAGGATTCTGTTCTTAAAACATAAACAAACATAAATACTTAGGACATAGTTCAATGTAACCAAACATCACAGTAAGAACACAAGTGATCATCTATACTCTAGCCACTGAAATGCGCCTGCACCAACATAGCCCTTGAAGTTGGATCAAGCTCCAGCATCCAAAGCCGTCGATTCTCGGGAATGTTGATGAATCTAAGTGCGTTTATGTAGAGGGGGGTACCGGGCACAAACGAAGGGGTCTCACGGAGGGATGCGTAACATTCATCAACAGTGGGTACTAAATTTGTTGGAATTGGTGCTTGACTACTGGCGGACATGGCAATCTTATCCAAGACCCCATCAATCTTCTCAACAATGGTATCCTCACTGGGCCTCCTACGTCTACTGGGACACAGACGTTTGCGTCGAACTTCTGACATGCGTTCCTCGTAGTTTGTTTCAGTTTGGACAGGGTCAGGTTCACCCTGTTCTTCAAGACCCAGTGGTGGACTTGGAGTTTCTGTAATCAGTGTCGGGTTATGGGACGTGGATGTGTGATCATCAACAGGGTGGTTAACATCAGCAAAACCAAATCTGTGATCCCCCGTGGCCGTTGTAGATACCCCAATTTTGACCGTCCAGAGAGACAGAAATACTTCAAGTAACACACGGAAATCTCCCACAAGTGGACACAAATAAGAGAACCGAAGGTTCGGGAAACCAGAAACCCTAAAACTTGACCTAACCCCAAACCCTAGCCCTAAACCCTAATCCCAGCCTAAACCTAAACCTAACCCCAAACCCTAGCCCTAAACCGGAACCTTAAACCTTGACCTAAAACCTTAGCCCAAAACCCTAACCTAAAACCAAACCCTAGCCCAAACCCTAAACCTAAGCCAAACCCTAACCCAGACCTAAAACAAAACCAAAACCCTAAAAACCTAAGTCCCTGAAAAGGGGCGGCTAACCCTAACTAGCCGCCCCTCACTGGGCGGCTAGTTCACACTAGCCGCCCCCCTAACCGCCCCCTGGCCGACTTTGGACCAGTTCCCTGGATGGGACATAAAGCAATATTAAATGCTGATCATTGCGGCGGGTCATGACCTTTAGCCGCCCTCTCTTGGCCGGATCAAACCAAGTAGCCGACCCAAGCCACCGCTTGTCAGAGATGGGACGTTTGGTAGGTCATGATAGGGGCGGCTACCAGGAAGTAGCCGCCTCATCCCGGGCGGCTAGTTAGCACTAGCCGCCCTTCACCTGTTCTCTGCCAGAAGAACCAGAGCATTAATTAGAGGTCCAATCGAAGCCAACCCACTCCATTACCCTCGGGATATTTCCCTGCCCCTCTTTTACTATAAATAGAGGGGTCCCAAGCCCAAATATAACATCAACAAATCCACAAACAACCATTCCACACCAACATCCCACAATTCACATTCCCTTTTCACACTAGAAATCCCAAGAGAGAGAGAGAGAGCCCCTTTTGTAAGAGAAACACCCATTCCCCACATAAAACACCCTCTCATCTCACCCTCCAAAAGCCCGGGCTAAACCTAGCTTAGCCTCTGCCCAAAACCAAACCCATTTCCTACCAAACCCCTGCCCAAATCAAACCAGACCTGGGACTGCTAAACCCTAGTAGCCGCCCCTGACCAGACGGCTAGATCCAACTAGCCGCCCCCCCCTATACACACCCCATACTCACACCCCTTTGTCCCATAACTCCTTTAGTCAAGCCCGGGAGCAGAATAGGATTACCTGTTTTTCACCTCTGTGTACGGTATATCCGTGTCTCAGAGCGGAGACCCCACAAACTCCCCACGTAGGCGATCAAACCCAAACCCTTTCCTGTTTTCAGAAAAAGCAGGTGGCGATCACAAACCCCCCCCCCTTTGAATCCTCTTGAGCCGCTGTCGGGCGCCTCGACCAGGAACCACACCCTCACCCCTTCCGAGGAGACGATCCGGCCGAGCCCGCCAGGGCACGCATCCGATCCGAACCCCCCGAAGAACCCCCACACACGCGCCAGAGACCAATTTCTCGACACCGACAAATTCTGGCGAACACGGTGGGACCTCCCTCGTGAAAAACAACAAAAGGTAATCCTCTTCTGCCCCCTTTTACAAACTTGACTAAAATGCTATCAACCCTCTAGGAAGGTTAGAGTTTCTCGCTCCTTGATTTAAATCCTCTTCTACTGTGCATTATAACATCCTTTACTGCTTTCGTAAGTCGCACACAGCTGCGCAATCCTTTACTGCTTTCGTAAGTCGCACACAGCTGCGCAATCCTTTACTGCTTTCGTAAGTCGCACACAGCTGCGCTATCCTTTGCTGCTTTATTTACTGCTTTCAACCTGCATTCATCCCCCCACTCTACGTCATGGAATCCCACATGGAAGAGGAGATATTAGAGGAAAGGAATCACCAAGAGGGTCAGGCCACACAGTTCCTGACCCATCTAGAGGAAAGGATGGCTAGTCTAGGGTATCAAACGGTAGAGGACATGTTTCATGACCTCGTTGACTACCGTCATGCCAAGACCTCGAGACAGGAAACCCCTGTCGAAACCCCTAAATCCACTCCCAAAGCCCCACCAACACCCAGTCACTCGGTCAGCCCAAGTGTCTTTTCATTCACCCCCCTTTCCCCCGCGAATCCAAAATTCCCAGTTGTTTCCACCCCAGGCCCCTACCAAACCACCCCAAACCCGGGACCGCTAGACAGCCCTCCCCGGGAGAAACACTGGACGATACCATCCGAAGAATTCTCTCCGAGACTGGTTCCTCGGCCCCCAAACACATGTCTCTACATAACCTGAGACAAATCCCGTCAGTCCACCTACCAGAGGGATTCAAAATCCCCAAATTTCGCCGGTATAACGGTCGTGGAGACCCAGACATTCATTTAACTGCCTTTTATCTAGACGCACGCCCGTTTCTAAATAATCAACCTCTACTAGTCTTCCTCTTCCAGAAATCATTGGAAGGAGAAGCACTACAATGGTTCTCCACCCTCCCTGTAGATCACTTGTCGAATTTCTCGGCTGTAAGCGAGAAATTCTTGGGCCGCTACGGTTACCAGAGGATTAGGACCCCCTCTATTTCAGATTTAACCGTAGAGAGAATGAGGCCTAGGGAGGAATTCGAACAATACATGTCTCGGTGACGCACCCTTGTCCACCGAACCGGCCTGCAACTCACAGAATGTCAAGAAATTGACATGATGTTACAGAGCCTGAGTCCAGAGCTCCGTACGAGCCTTTCGTACGGAGACCGCACTACGTATCAACTTCTGATTGACCGCCACAACAGGATTTCCCGTTGTGCAGCCCCAGCAGTCCAAACCCAGTCTCCACCTATCAGCCATAGGGTTGGACAACCGCCTCGCAAGGCACAAACCCCCACGGTAGAGGGGATTATTACCCAAGTATCGGCACTCTACCCGAACGAAGCGCGTGTTCCCGACCGAGGAACAGCTCCGAGACATTACACACCCAATTCATCCGGATATGCGCCGCCTCGGCAAGCTAATCAAAATTTCACTCCTCGATCGGAACCCACCCTCGTGCCGACACGACTAAGTCCTATATTCCAAAGCTTTATAAATCAGATCTCAGTACGTGTAGATTCTGTAACGAATATTGGAAAGCAAAAGCAAGAACCTGCTATACAACCCCTAGTGGAAGAACCAGAAAACCTGCCTATGATCATTCCGGGTGGCCTAATCCTTCCAACACCTTCCCCAATACACCCAAACCCTATCAGACCCCTCCCCCTATACACAGAACAAGTACCCGTGCCCATCCTAGTTCAACCCATGAAGGGAGGTCCCATCCGACCATTGAACCATTTCTCCCATACACAACCTAGTCAGATCTTTGGCAACAAAGCCAGAGTTCTTCCTGTCTGTCCCTCTACTCCCCCGGGGACACAAGCCTCTGTTCCCCAACAACCACCCCAAAGGAAATACACCGCTATTCCGCCCCCATTGACCTATGAGTCTCCAGTACCTGAAATTATTGAATCCGTAGAATGTCCCAAGCAGGACTCTGACGATGATGAAGAGTTTTTGGCTGGAGAACTATCAGAACTCTTTTACCCTTCCCAAACACAACCTCAGTCCATCATCCAAGCCTTACCACCAATTAAATCTGAATACCCCTTGTCTCTACCTGCTCAAGACCAAATCATATCAATGCCCGTCGAACCTACTTTGGTGGTCTCGGATGACTCACCTTTTCACTCATCAGATTCTGAGACTGATCTAGGTCCGGTTCAACCAATTATGCATATCTCTGAACCAGAACCACTCATATTTAAAAATGCACAATTTGAGGGAGCAGTCAAGCCATCCAAATTGCCAGACTTGCCATCTCATCTACCTAAGGAGCTCTTTCCTCCGGATTCCCCCGCAATATCCAAATCAATTATTCCATATCAGACCCATAAACCCCTGATTACTCCAGTCGAAGAGTCTTCACCCTCACCATCATTAGGGCCTCAACATTATAGTGAATCATGCTCTCTTGTACCTATTGAGTCAATAGTTGCCCTTGCAACTTTCTTTTCCGTATCTAAATCTTTATTGGCTGATCCACCATTGAGGAAAGATTCTCTTCCTGCTAAAGGTCTATCTCAAATCAAGCGCCACTCGCGCTTTCGACATCTTTTAGATTTTGATATTATGACAGATGCTGTTAGAATAGACGCTGAACAACAGTGGTTGAGAAGGCGTCAAACGCGCTTCAAGTCAAAGAAGAATCGATACACAATGAATGATACATCAGAAAATTCAAGTATCATTCCCCTAAAGATCCTGCAATTTGAGCCTCCATAGAGGACTCACCTTGCACTATCATTCCTGGAGGTCATCCTTCAGTGCTACGTATACCATCTTTTACATGCTTTACTATTTCTAAACCTTTACACGCTTTATAAAAAAAAAATATCAAAAAAATATCAAAAAGAGAGAACTACTAGATGAGAAAAGATTAAGAGCGGCAGACTATGCCCAGGCCTACCAGAGAAGGGTGGCAAGGGCATTTGAAAAGAAGGTGATAAAAAGAAAATTCGAAATCGGGGAATTAGTACTTAAGCAAATCATGCCATCAAGACAGCCTCACCCGAGAGGAAAGCTGCAACCCACATGGGAGGGACCCTATGTGATCACCCATGCCTATTCCAGGAATGCCTACCGCCTGGTAGATGCCGAAGGAGTCGAGGTTCCAGGTTCGTGGAATGCACTTTATCTAAAGAAATTCCATGCATGAAAAGCTTTTAATACTTAAGAACTATTATTCTTCCTTCCTGCGATTTCCAGCGTTTAGTACTTGATGATAGAATTATAAGACTCTCAAAGATAAACTCGTATCTATTTGAACACGTTTCCGCCAATCATGTCATTCCCTTCACACACGTATAACTGGACTAGATTTGCCTGATGGAAGAAAAATTGCCTACCCCGTAGACTGGGACAATTTAAAACTCCCCAAAGCAAAATATCCCTTATTTTCGCCCCACTCGTATTAACCCTAGGTCAAAATGAGGAGTTACCCGGACCTAGCATATGTGTCCCAAAAACTGGCTCTGGCACTATATAAACACTTCTAGAGGGGAAGCATGAAAAGAATCGGGGTGAAAAACAGAAGAGCCCCCCCCCCTCAACTCGAATCAAAACACAAAACAAAAAAAAAAAAAAAAAGAGAAAGATAGGCAAGGAGAGGCCAAACACCCAAGTGAACGGGTTAAACTCTCTATTTAGCAGGCTTTCACGCCTTTACGCACGGTATACGCTAAACAACGGCTATACCATGTACAGATCCAAACAACGGACTGTACCTTTCCACCCAAAAATAAAGAAGTGGTAAAAAGAAGAAAGCCAGAGGGACCTAGGAAGTAAGACATATGCTAGACTGGGACAATTCTAAAATATTGCCCGAAAGGAAGATATTACTCTTACCCCATTCACCCTCTCCCCTTTTTATTTTTTTTTTTGCAATGGGGGTTCAAAATTGAGCTATGTCCACCAGGAAAAGCGAAATTTTGACCGAAGGCAGATCACGTCCAGGTTTACACCTACACACACACTCACGCGAATTCATTTAGAAACTTGCCTATCCAAAGGAAGCTTGTTTGACTTGACTCTTGGTACACTCATGGATTTTTCAGCATGTTTAGAATAATACGATTAAGCATTTGAAAACCATGAACCTAGGAAAATCGACGCCTAAGGCTTATACCTCTTAAATACAATCCTGGTTTGGACATGAGTGACCACAAGGGCTCCTCCACGGGGACTTGATGGCATCTTTTACTTATGAAATCGAGAACATTGCCCTCTCACCTAAAAAGTCATTGAAAAACTAAAATGCCCCCTTATGCCACATATACTTACGCATAAGCGTGCATTTTCCTTTTCCAAAACACTTTGGCATCCGATTTTCTTGAAAATTGTCCCCACATATTAAAATTGTCCCCACGTATTGTCCCCACAAATATTAAAATTGCCTCCACTCACCTCATGCCCTTCCGCACATGCGTGAGAAGAAATTGTCCCCAACTCCTACACATAAGTTCTTCTTCACTCACGCACTTGGAATCCCTTCCTTGCGCACTAAAGCCTGGTCCCCGCACTTTTACTTTCTCGCATTTATATTTCCATTCCGCCTTAAGATGGATTGTAGCCCTTGACAATTCAAGCAAGAAGGGCTCGAAAGTCAGTGCAGGGGCGCAATCTGGATGGATTTAACACTTGGTCCATGGAAAGAATGTTTTTATAGGTCTCGAAGGATAAAGCACTCAGGAGGACTTTCAGCAGCAGCAGACAAGAAGCAAAACCAGAAAATTGTCCCAGGCAGGGGGCGGCTAAACCCGACTAGCCGCCCCCCTGGAGACGGCTAATTTATACTAGCCGCCCCTCCCCCTGCCCTCTTGTCCAGGTAAAAACCCAGGCAAGGGGCGGCTAAATGCAAGTAGCCGCCCCTCACTGGGCGGCTAAACGCAACTAGCCGCCCCTCACCTGCTACCCCATCTGCCCTGTCAGTCCCAGCCTCAATCAACTCTTCAACTCCTTTGAATACCTGTCAAAACATTCCTTTCCCAAACATGCATACACACATTTTAGACACATATTCATACACAAGACCTGTACCGATACCATGCTATAATGATTATATATTAGAATTCTACATCCATCCATAAATCAAAACCTATAAACACCAAGTTCATTCATCCACACACATACACATCCCTATAGATTAGGAAGGCTTTCTAAAAAACATTAACCATCCATGCTAAACTATACCAAACCATGCATACAAACAAGAAATTAAATTGTCCCACCATGACCATAAACGTAAATTGTCTTCTAAAAACCTAAAATGCAAAAAGTAAGAAAGAGATAGGTCCACCAAGAGCTCCAAACTCCGAAGTCTTGAGCTATACTTCACCGAAATATCACCTAAAACCAAAAACAAAAGAAGAAAAGCATGAATTCATCGCATATGTACTATTCTTCTACTTAAAACCAAGACACAAAAGCTATACCTCGGCGTATCATCATCCGCTGGAGGCTGAGTAGGAGGAACGTCCTGACTTGGCTGAGAAGGGAGTGGCGGATGAGGAGAAGACTGAACCTCTGGAGCATCGGGAGCAGCAGGAGTCTCTCGAACCGAAGACGCGGCCCTCGCATATATCCCACGACTCCGAGACGCCGAAGGGCGAGATGCACGGCTAAAAGTGGCCCCGGTAGCCAAGGAAGCCGAGAGAGAATGGTCAGGCTCAGTGGAAGAAGATCAAGGTCCGCCTCGGTCATAGAGCCCCCTCCGACCAATTTCCCCCTCATAGTCGCCTCCCAGAGACGACCTGCTGCATATCCCTGTCTCTCTCTCCAATCTCTGTCGGAGACGACTCTCCGTCCCTCTGGCCCGATCCTCGGCAGCCCTCAACCTCTCCTCCAACTCCCGCGCCCTCGCTTCCGACGCCCTGAGTGCCTCTCTGTCCCTATCCCCGGCCGCCTGGAGAGAACGAACCAGGTCTCCCATCAAACCTCCGGGAACACCCGCCGAAGCCTCCAACTCCGACACCCTCATCTGGAGGGAGTCCCTCTCACGGCCTAGGGTAATGAACCCCTCCTCCCTCGAGGCTATCATGGACCTCAGCCGGTCCACCTCCTCCTCAGCCCGAGAAGCCCTGCCCCTCGCCTGGCCCAACTCCATCCTTGTGGCCGTCAGCTCATTCCGGGCCACATCCAACTCCCTCGTCAACTCCAGCTCTCGCTCGGACACCATGGAAGGAGGAGGGACGGAAGAAGAAGAAGCGCCATCGGCCCTCGCTCTCGACAGAGCATCCACCTGAGCCTCGAGGACCCGGACCTGGTCCTGCAAGCGTCCTCTCTGTGCCCGCAACGCCTCTATCTGCCTGGCCCGCGCTTGGAGGTGCTCATTGGCAGTCTTGAGCCTCTTCTCCATCTCATTCAACTCAACCTGCAAAAGGAAATACCATTCAGAAGAGTTCAAACAAAAGAGAACGAGGAAAGAAAAGGGATTCTTTAAACTTACATAAGCGTCCGGGATCTCCTCCTCCATCGTCCCGAGGATATCCGCATACTCCCGACGATACCAAGCTAGGTATTCGTCGCTCGAAGTCACCTCAGGACGACGCTCCACCAAACGCCTCGACCCATCCATCCCGCCACGTACGTCGCGTAATTCCTCGGGAGATTCGTGTCCCGAGGAATCCCGGCCACCGGAATCGAAGGGCGCCGCGGAAGAGGATCGGGCACCCACTGATGGTACCCAAGCTGACGGACGACCCGGCTGATCGCATGGAACACGACCTCATTGAAGTAGATCAGCCAGATGTCTCGCGCCAGGGCCTCAGGAACCTCCTCCGAGTAAGGCCTCCACGTCATCTAAAAAAGCATCGAAAGATAGGAAGAGCGCTTAGTCAAAAGAAAACCAAGTACAAACCAAAAGGATTCAAAGAAAACTTATACCTCTTCCTCCGACAAGACGCGGAAGGCCTCTCGGAATTGGGCGAGGCGATGCAAACGGGAAGATCCCCGGGGTTCCCATCTCATGGCCCAAGGGAGGGCATGATCGAACGGAGCCAAAGTCGGGCGATCAATGGCGAAGTGCTCGTACCCGAAGATCTAACAAAGCAAGAGGGAATTTATCATGACCAAAGTAAAGCTAAACCAAGAAGAAGACACTCATCACTTACACATACCTGAAGGAATGGTGCGAAGCCACCAAGGTTCTTTCCTCCAGCCCTCTTGACTTTCTTCGAGAGCTCCGCAAACAAGTGGGCAAGCATCGCCGCTCCCCAAGCATAGCGCCCCATGCCCTCCAAGTCCCGCATCAGTAGAAGGGAATGAGAGGAGACCTTATCAGAGGCCGTCGAGAAAAGGACCCGGCCAAAGAAGTAGAGGAAGAACGCTCTCAACTCCCTCCGTGCCCTCTGTGGACACGCGGCCGCCTCTCTCGCCTCGATCATCGCCCGCCGCCTCTCGAAGCTAGCTGCAGCTTCGCCCTTCTGGCTCTGTGAAGGAACCGAGGCCGTACTGCCCCGAAAGCCGCCCAAAGGGATCCGGTTCAGCGTCCGCTCCCGCTCCACGAACTCCCATTCTCCGATCAACTCTCGGAAAAGCCCCCTGTAGTCAGCTAGGGTGGCCGCGATCACCGCCTCCCCCAGAACCGGAAGGCCGGTGATCCGATGGACGTCCTCGAGCGTCGGCATGACAGCACCGTAGGGAGGATGAACGTGCAACTCTCCGGATCCCATCTCTCCGCCAAGGCCTCCACATATGGACGGTGGACGTGGAATGGCTCGATCAGAAGAAGGAACGGAAGCCCGCTCCATCCACCAAGCTCCTCTCCTCCTGCCCCAGGGCATTGTACCATCTCTTCGTCCCGTGCCATAAAGCCCGGATACGATTCGGCCTCTACAAAACAAGCGAAGGGAACATGGGTTAGTTTAAAAGCGAGCGAGAGGTAAGAGTCCAAATCTACGAAATCATTTTAAACCATGCTTAGCGAAATCAAAACTCCCACATGCTAAAAGAAAAGGAACGAAAGCATGAAAGTAAGAAACTACACTCCTCATATGATCACGCATGCTAGACAAATATCAAACACATCCCACCGTGGTCACCACTCACGCACTTTCTTACATCAAGCCTATCATGCACACCTAAGCAATATGCCATATGGAACTCGAACCCATGAAATGCATGCATACACTCCCTCATGCTCTACCACGATCAAACACGTACGAAATCACATACACATAGAAAACTATCGCATGCAAGCATATTAGCTATATCATTCTCTCTCCTTTACATGCATATGACAAACATGGATATATATATAGCAATTGCCCCCTCCCTATAAAAACAAACCCATGACAGCATGCTTACACATCCCACCGTGATTAACTTATACACAAGCATGCCTATTTAAAAATAAACACACATATACGAGTATAATACACACATACAACCTGTTCATACCACCAACACATGCATATACACCAAAATAAAATGCAAAGACTAAAGGATTAGGAACATACCACAGCCCGTGTGGACCCAGGAGCGTCCACCTCGGCCTCGTCGGGATCGTCCATCCCATCGTCATCCTCCTCCTCATCCTCCTCAAACACGGCCTCCTCGGCCTCAACCCCAACACCCACACCGGCCTCGGCGGCCCCAGTACCCATACCCTCGGCCTCCCCGGCCCCGTCCCTAGCCTCTCCTATCCCCTCCACCCTCCCCACGCCGGAGATAAACTCCGCAAAGGCCCCCATAGCCCTACTCTCCTCCTCCTCAGCCCTGGCCTCCGTGGCCTCCCTATCCAACATCCCGACAAGGGCATCTAACGACGCCCTCACCTCCTCGCTAACTCCCTCGACCCCTACCCCCTCGGTTGCACCCTCAATCGATTCTCCAACCCCCGGAACCACCTCCTCGGCCACCACCGGTCGATCCCCACGCCTCCTCTTGCGTGTATAGCCTATCACACTCCCCCCTACCTCCGGGACAGCCCCCGAAGGCAAATCCCCGACCTCACCCACGCCGATATCCACCGGCGGCACCTCCGTCGTACCCATACCCTCCCCACGGCCTCGACCTCCGGCCTATCGCTCTCCGATGATGAAGAGCTCGGGCTACGCTCTCCACGAGCCACCCGTGGTCGTTTCCCCTTGAAGCGATCGCCTTCGACCTCGTCATCTCCTCGGTTTGGAAAAAGAAAAAGGAGAACCCAAACTAGGGTTTCGAAATCAAGGGAAAGAGAAAGATTGAGGTCGAAATAGAGGAAAGAAAGGCAAAGAAATCAGGGTTTTCGAGTTTGAAACCGAAGAGAAGAAGAGAAGAGGGAAGAGAAACCGTTTTAAAAACATATGGGAGAGAGAGGGTCTTTTTAGTTATAAGGGACCCAGTCGAGGGGCGGCTACCCGCGAGTAGCCGCCCCCTCTCGGGCGGCTAGTTACAACTAGCCGCCCCTCCCAGTTTTTCTCTTTTGCTTAAAAAACCCCCTTCCAATCTTTTCAGCCCTAAAATTCAAGGTTCTCCATACCAAACAGCCATGTATTGGCTTATTTCCCAGACATTACTTGATCAAACACGACTCTCCCGAAGTTTTGCAACACATTCAGTACCATTCAGATTCAAATTTCTTCAGTTCTGGTTCTTTTCTAGAGTTCTTATCCCTCGGATGATCCAATTCACCCAAATCAATCTTTTACTTGCTTTCTGTCAGCGATATCCCCTCTTTGCTGAGTTTTCCCAAACACGGGAACGGTAGGCACGAGGAAACTGACGCTGGGCTGCTCCGTGCACGATAGCTAAGAACCCCGACCGCGGGTTGGATCACTCACCATTTACTTTTCCCTGCCTTCCACCTGGATCATCTTCTCGGATAAAAATTCTAAGTCAAGACCTAGCCTCTGACAGCCTAAATCAACTCCCCGAAAAGTACTGTTCGTGTTGGCATAACTTCTTGAAGGTCGGGCCGGCCAAAATAGGGGTCTCTTTCCTTATCATCGGTCGAAGTCTTTCCTGCTTCGCACAAAGACTCCGTCCGATGAGGGACAATTGTAGATATCCCAATTTTGACCATTCAGAGAGACAGAAATACTTCAAGTAACACACGAAAATCTCCCACAAGTGGACACAAATAAGAGAACCGAAGGTTCGGAAAACCAGAAACCCTAAAACTTGACCTAACCCCAAACCCTAGCCCTAAACCCTAATCCCAGCCTAAACCTAAACCTAACCCCAAACCCTAGCCCTAAACCGGAACCTTAAACCTTGACCTAAAACCTTAGCCCAAAACCCTAATCTAAAACCAAACCCTAGCCCAAACCCTAAACCTAAGCCAAACCCTAACCCAGACCTAAAACAAAACCAAAACCCTAAAAACCTAAGTCCCTGAAAAGGGGCGGCTAACCCTAACTAGCCGCCCCTCACTGGGCGGCTAGTTCACACTAGCCGCCCCCCTAACCGCCCCCTGGCCGACTTTGGACCAGTTCCCTGGATGGGACATAAAGCAATATTAAATGCTGATCATTGCGGCGGGTCATGACCTTTAGCCGCCCTCTCTTGGCCGGATCAAACCAAGTAGCCGACCCAAGCCACCGCTTGTCAGAGATGGGACGTTTGGCAGGTCATGATAGGGGCGGCTACCAGGAAGTAGCCGCCCCATCCCGGGCGGCTAGTTAGCACTAGCCGCCCTTCACCTGTTCTCTGCCAGAAGAACCAGAGCATTAATGAGAGGTCCAATCGTAGCCAACCCACTACATTACCCTCGGGATATTTCCCTGCCCCTCTTTTACTATAAATAGAGGGGTCCCAAGCCCAAATATAACATCAACAAATCCACAAACAACCATTCCACACCAACATCCCACAATTCACATTCCCTTTTCACACTAGAAATCCCAAGAGAGAGAGAGAGAGCCCCTTTTGTAAGAGAAACACCCATTCCCCACATAAAACACCCTCTCATCTCACCCTCCAAAAGCCCGGGCTAAACCTAGCTTAGCCTCTGCCCAAAACCAAACCCATTTCCTACCAAACCCCTGCCCAAATCAAACCAGACCTGGGACGGCTAAACCCTAGTAGCCGCCCCTGACCAGATGGCTAGATCCAACTAGCCGCCCCCCCCCCTATACACACCCCATACTCACACCCCTTTGTCCCATAACTCCTTTAGTCAAGCCCGGGAGCAGAATAGGATTACCTGTTTTTCACCTCTGTGTACGGTATATCCGTGTCTCAGAGCGGAGACCCCACAAACTCCCCACGTAGGCGATCAAACCCAAACCCTTTCCTGTTTTTAGAAAAAGCAGGTGGCGATCACAAACCCCCCCCCCTTTGAATCCTCTTGAGCCGCTGTCGGGCGCCTCGACCAGGAACCACACCCTCACCCCTTCCGAGGAGACGATCCGGCCGAGCCCGCCAGGGCACGCATCCGATCCGAACCCCCCGAAGAACCCCCACACACGCGCCAGAGACCAATTTCTCGACACCGACAGCCGTGACCCCCCCCCCCAAACAATTGTTCCATCTCATCGGCATGTGGAAGAGGTTTGTATCGAAACTGTTTTGCATCGGGATAAGCCTGTAATTCATATAATTGAGGAATTTATTAAATACTTTTCAAGAGCTTTAGCAATTATGAACAATTCAATAGATTGTACCTTAATGTGCTCATCCCATCTCTCCTGATCCATCTGGACGGTTTGCCCAGGGGCAACCTCTCCTATTCCAGTCAGGGAAATCAACATCTTCCATGTGTTCCATTGTTTCCTCAGCATGTCCCAATAATTCTTGAATTGTTTCTGTTCGTAATTGACCAAGTTCCTTTGGTTAAATTCTTCCCTATCCTTCTTCCATGCCGATGTTTTCAGGTTAGCGCCTGGCCGACCCCCGACCTTAACTTGTTCTAAGCATAGATCAATAAACAATTTTTTCATCTCTGGACTCCATGCAGCCCTACCACGGCTTGATTCCATTAGCTACCATGTAATACACAGGATGGATACATGTGAGATTCATGATACATTAAAGTAATACTCCCTAAGACTAGTCTAAAGTAATATATACAAGAATTCCTAAAACAATTACCAGAGTTTTTCTAAAAATACATCAATGCAATTCATTAGAGTATATGTTTTATCTTTTATAATGCATGTATATCATTAGATGAAGTATACTATTTTCAAAAAATTTAAAACACGTGTAGACTAGAATTAAGATTGTACATAACATTATCATGTATCATTTCCTTTAAGTTTTGAACTTTTGCTATTTTCTTATTTGATTTGACCCTGTAAGAGTGTACATATCTCTATTGATGTCATATATCATGTCATGTAATCTAAAAAAATTGGATTAAATATGAGATTGATGTATCTTTATTCAAAATTTAATTACATGTTAAAATGAAACCTACGTATTAACAACAATCTTGTACCATGTAATGCTCACTTCTTTTTGCAATCATTATTGTAATTTGTAAAAATGAATGTAAAGAGTGTATCAAAGCTCTTTCTCAAATTAGTGCATCGTGTAAAGCCAATATGGTTATGTGTGTTCTTAAGGAGAGGTATTTTTTCAGTAAAAATATAGTCATCTCACACTACCGCAATAGTTGTCTTATAAGAAATGTGAAACAATAAATCATGCAAACTATATTTACAGTTAGTTGTCATTCATTCTCATTCTATTTTTTTTCCTGGAACGCCAAGAAAATATTTATTTGAAATATAACCATTCATTGTTGTATTCATTCCTTAATATTCAGGTAATATATTTCCCCTTATGTAATCTACTAGAATTGGATTTATGAAAATGTGGAATTCTCCTTCTTAATTAGAGCTATCAAACGATCTTTAAAATAACATAATTTTCTTTCCTGATTGTACATCCAATCGAGAGCTTTTGAAAATGTGACCTTTTTTATATTTAGTAGAGGGACAAACGGTCATATTTTATCAAATATATGCTTGTTTTTCAATTTTAAACCAGGGGTTGATTAGGTAGCGATCCCAGGGAAAGAGAAGGATCAAGTTGTGGTGATTGGTGAAAGAGTGGATTTTGTGAGATTGACAGACTTGTTGAGGAAGATTTGGGCAAAGCTTTTCTCACACTTGGTGAAAGTGAATAACAGAGCAGTTCCTCTGTTTTGCCAGTACATTTTGCAGCAAAGTTTGGTTTTGTGATTTTTGATGTTATCTTTTTGCATGTTTAATTTTTTCGCCAGGTCAGCAGAAAATTAGGAGATGTGATCCATCTAGGACATGTCCCCTATTTCAATACTGATGTGTTTGGAATGGGATTGGGTTAGATCCAACAAGTGTTGGACAATTTGATTTTGCAACGCGTTCGTGACTGTTCGATCTTATAATTTTAATATATACAAATTAATTGAATAAAAAAGGAAGGTTTTAAAATTTAATTGCAATCTAATTTTAATTTTAAAATCTTACAAAATATTTCAATCATAATAAATTGAGAAGTTCGGACGGTTACGAACGCGTTGGACAGTCAAATTGTCCAATGCCTATTAGACCTAACCTGATCCCGTTCAGAATAACCACATGTTAAGTATACACATGTTAACAAGTAGAAATCGACTTAACTTTAGACAGACAAAGCGATTGCTTAGAGCTTCCATCAAGAAAGGTTTTTTTTTCTCTTTAAAAAACCATTGTGCAAGTATTTTTATAAATAAAATTTTGTGAGTATATATCAATCTTTATTGTGTGAATATGTATAAAAGGTTAATTAAGTGTTCTTCTAGGATCCACTCAAACCTTAAGCCATGGATATATATAAATTTTAACCCTAACTGTAACTAGGTAGGAAAAAGATGTCATTTATTAATAAAATTGATGCATTCACATACTCAAACATGAAAGATAGACACTGAGATCTTGTTTTGATACACATTTGGATAGTATGTGTTTCAAAAGTTAAACTTGGATCTAAATGATCTTTTCTCTTTTGCCTCCCAAACCTATATCCTGATGTTGTTCTTTATTAATTTTTCAAGATTAAACAAAAAATTGCTCTTTATTAATTTTTCAAGATTAAACAAAAAATTGCTTTTGGAAAACGAATGGACTTTTTTTTAGTTTTTGGGGACTTAAAAAATCCTTTTTGGGTTTTTTATTTTTAAGTCCTCCATAAACTATGGGATTTAGTGATCAATCTCTCATTTATTCATATTTTGGTTTTAGTCTCTAGATTTAAACGATATGTTCATTTTTAGTCCATAGGAGGGACTTATCCCTAAATTATTTGGTTTTCTTTTTAGTCCTGGAAATGATTAAAAAGGAACATATCTTTTAAATCTAGAAACAAAAATAAAAATATGAAGAAGTGAGGGATCGATCGCAAAATCCTAGTTTGTGAAACTTAAAAATAAAAATAAAAAACCCTTTTTATTATAATCTAGACATTGAATAGCACATCCAAACAATGTCTAAATTATACATCCACTACAAGAAAAATCATTTTTTGCGACGGTTTACAACCGTCGCAAATACTATTGATAACCGTCGCAAATATCCTTTAGCGACGGTTCTGCGACGGTTCTGGTTCCGCCGTTTCAAACGGCGTCGCAAAAGGTATTTTAGGTTTTTGCGGAGGTTTTTAACGGTCGCAAATACATTTTACAGCGGTCTTCCCACTGTCGCAAATAAACCGCCACAAATTTTGGTTTTTGACTTTTGCACCTATACTGTCGCAAATAATTTTTTTTCATCTTTTCATTTTTGTTTCATTTAGATTTTAGAAAACTTTCGTATGTAACCTGAAAAAATGATATATAAAAAATTCTTAAAGAATCAGTTAATTCATGAATACAAAAAACTTTTTGAAACTAAAAACTAAAAGAAACTCCACTATTGTGGTTATTCCTTAATGATCATGTAATCGAAATGCAAAACAGATATAAATCCAACACACATACCACAAGTCATGAATGGCTTTTTTGTTCACACTTAATCATCAAACATTATATAAAGACCATAACATGATCACAAAGACAGGATTTGCAGCAGCAACAATAGCAGTAATAGAGCAAATAGAAAATGATGTTGCAGAGAGCTTCAGTTTTGTTTTCCACTCTATCAAAGGCACTGAAGAAAGCTTGATACAGTGACAACTTTTAGTACTGCAACTTGGACTAATAAAGGAAATCCATCAGAGGATCTCCAGACGACTCCGCCGTCACCTTCAACACCGAATGAGGGGACTCCAAGCAATCAGTCTCTTCTTAATAACACAGAGGATCAATTCAACCAGAAACTTGAAGCAACTATATCACGATCAACAGTAGCACCACGATTGGCCACTTTCTCGATACGGGAGGAGAATTCTGAGGCCTGATACATATTAAAGTTAGGAGAATTTTTGGAACAAAATTAATTACTAACATGGTAAATAGAGCCCAAAATTGAATGATTGATATTGATCACTTGCAGGAATTGAATGATTGATATTTTAATTCTTTTGTTCCCAATAAAACTCATCATTCAAAGACAACAGGTCAGCAACAAAGTATTTTAGATATGAGTTTTACAACAATTGGTATTTGAACTGAATAAGTGTGAAATAACCAAACATGCATCATTCAAAGTAAAAAATTTGCATAATATGTAGCACTGAAATTCTAGAATCTCACATGAAGATAGACTTCCTATCTCAACTGAAGATTGGATGCACAAGAACGTGCCTGCCTCCATCCTCATAATGGCTAGCTGTAATAAACGTCGATTATGTTTATTAATTTTCCATTGCTTTCCCACCCCATATCCGAGGCAACCCAGTGTTTTCAGTATTAAATATAACAAATGCATCATCATATGCCTTACAGGAAGATTACAATAAAGATTGAAAGAGTAGCATTGTACCCTTTTTAGTATTAAATATAACAAAAGATATCTTTTGTTCTATCCGTAGGCCAAGATTGACCCGTTTGGGACCTATTATATATGGTGTACCATTGTACCCTTTTTAGCTTTGTGTTTTGTTGGCATGGTTGGAAGGGGTCATTATTTATTTATTCAAACCTTGTAATGGGAATCTCCATTGGGTGTAGCCACTATCCCCCTTTAATTATTTAAATCCACTATCTAAAAAATCCAAAACCCTACTTTTGCTTTTTGTTAAGGAGTCCATTAATCTCACCACCCTAACTTTCCTAATCCTTTCTACCGGGGATGGAGACCGTGACGAAGGGGTGGAGGGGGAGGTGGAGTCTGTGGTGGTTGTGGTGGCCGAGTGTGGTGTGATGGTGATGTGACGGTTGGGGTAGGATGGGGGAGTCTGTGTGGTGGTGGTCATGGTGGTTGGGGTGAGGGTGTGGTGGTGGGGTTTGGTGGCCACGGTGGTGGTGTGCGGTGATGGTGTCGATGAAGGAGGGGAGGTGGAGAAGGGGGAAGAGAAGACATTTTTAACTAAATTTATAAAGTATTATACATACACACACACAATCTTATAACAATACACATTTAATTGAAAAAATATCCAAAAAAAAAAAATCTTCTAAAACTTAGAAATACATAAATCAACCATTTTTTAAAATTATACCTAAAAAATTCTTGTTTCACAATTTTAGACAGTCCAATGACTTGAGTACCCCTATATTATCTACTATTTAAACATAATCACACATAATTAATTATTTAACACTCCAATTAAAAAAATATTAATAAATAATAATTTTTTGGGAGAATAACCAAAAAAATCTCATAAAAGTTAGAAATACATAAATTAACCACTTTTTAAAATTATACCTAAAAAAATCTTATTTCACAATTTTGAAAACACAAAAGGCTATTTTACCCTTATGTAATTAGATCATTAACCCCCTTATTATTTCATACCAAAAACATATTTTTCCTACAAAGGAACAATCTTTTTCAAGATAACCCAAATCAATCCACTTAAAAGTTTTGTTATTATATATCATATTATGCGTTTCATATATATAAAATCTTACTTGATGTTGTTTATCATTTTTCATTTTGTAGAATTATAATATATAATTTAAATCTATGTTGTGCCCCATTGCAGCAGGTGAAATTTTAGTATATTAAATTCTTATTCACATTTTTTTTTGCTTGGCTTTCAGATATTTTTATGGCGTCATTAGTACATATCCATTTTTTAATAAAGCATCAACATTTAATAGAGTTCATCATAAAAATACATTAACAAAATTAAGAGGGCAAAATATTTTAACAAAGTTAAGAGGTATGGAATATGTTAAGGATCTAATTAAATAAGGATAGGTTAGTCTTTTGTGTTTCAAAAATTGTAAAATGAAACTGTTTTTTATAATTTTAAAAAGTGGCTGATTTGAGTATTTCTAATTTTAGGAGACATTTTTAGTCATTTTCATGAAATTTTTATTATTTGTGCATAAAGTTTATTATTATTTTTAATATATCTAAATTTAAATTATAAGGAATATTGAAAATTTTCATTATAAAATATTTTTTATAATTTTCTAAAGTCTTTTGGGGCACTTATATATGTTTAATATTATACCAAAAAATTCTAATGCAAGGCATTTATATACTATAAATTACAAAAAATTGAAAAATAACGTTAAGAAGTTATTGAAAAAAAAGTGATTGATTTGAGTATTTCTAACTTTTAAAAGATTTTTTTTAGTATTTTTCCTATTTAATTACATATAACATATCTTAAAAAAATCAAAATGCCCTTATGTCGTCTACATGATACTTTATTATTGACCCACAAAGCGTTTTATAATCTCTTTTAACATAGAGGATCCCACCTCCCTCACACATGCCCCATAAAACAGGCCCAATTTAAGATAAGCAACTTTTTGTTGGCTCAGGCTGTGTCAAACACCCATTTATTAGACTTCTTAGGCAGTGTTTGATTGCATAATTAGACATATTTTACACTTGTAAGAAGTTGCTTCTGTATCGTGCAACTAAACAATTTTATTATAGCAAACATATTTCAGAAAAATAGTGTAAAAAAACTGCGATTTTCAAAAGTTGGGAGGTAAATTTTCTGCAAAATCAGTTTTAAAACTCAGATTCCTACAAAATCAGTTTTGCAATTGTGCAACCAAACGCAACCTTAGTGAAGTTTGTGAGTTGTTGATTTTTTTTCATACATTTAATTAGATATAATTTTTTTAGGGTGAATTGGTTAAATACCCCTGGACCAATTACCTCATTTTTTCTCTGTCCCTCGACTTTTCATAAAAATGTTTTTACTCTTGCAGTGCTGGCTTATTTTTGTTTTACCCCTTATCAGTGCCACCTCATATTTTACTTCCTAAACTATCCTTTTTTTCTTCTTTATGTGAATCGTCTCCACCAAAACATTAAAAAAGGGTTTTCTCTCCCTCTTACCTCTCTCTGGCGAACCCCTCGACCTTCTCGTAGCCGCCGATGTCAAAGTAACGACTCCAGAGCATGCGCGCCATCATCCGAAGGAGCCCCGGGACGGTCCACCTGCACGAGCGTGCGGACCAAGCCAGTCCATCGGCATCGTGTCCTGTGACGTCGATGGCAGCGGATACAGCTACGGATCCTCCACCTCCGTTGCCTCGGAGAGGACCTGAGGAGGTGCTCCGGCGGTGGTTGGAGGGAAGGGGGAGGAGGATGACGATGTGGTGGAGGATTCCGTGGTGGGCGATGAGGGTTTCATTTGTGGAGAATTTGGATCTGCTGGAGGTGTGTGTTTGGGGTCGTGTGAGAGAGAGATCAGGTTTTTTTGGAGCTTGGTTTTGCTTCTGTGTCGGTTTTTTCTTCTTCTTTTTATTGGGTTTCCATTTTTGGGTGGTGGTGAACCCTTTTTTGGGGTGGTGTTAATTACGTTTTACAGTGAGAAGCATAGACTTTTGTTACTTTTGTTTAAGGTTTCACTGATTTTTTTGTTTAATTGGATTTTTTTTTTCTGTTGTATGTATCTTTAAAACCAAATGTCGCTGTAATTATTTTATAAGAGTTCTGTAATTGACCATTTACATATCTGTAAATTAGTATTATATTTTGTAATATTGTATGTCCTTAGTTTATTTCATAAATGATATTATATTTCTGTTGTAAAAATGGTAGTTTATGTCATTAGGCGTTACATTAGTAGTTTATGTTGTAATTGTTATGTGAGTGATTATTTTTGTTACAATTGGGCACCACATTGGTAGTTGTTATACTATAGTTGTTACAATGATATATATTATGTAATGTAGTTTCTATTGCATTGTTGTTATTTGAATGATTCTTGTAAATCATTGACTCATTATGTAATTGGTTATAAATTTTTTGTAATTTGTCATTTACATATCTGTATATTGATATTACGTTTTTGTAATTGGTCATTACATTTTTGTAAAGTTGCATATCCTTAGTTTTGTTTCATTGGTAGTTTTTAACATTGGTTATGTAATATTGTAGCTTCTATAATTGTTAAGTACTTCTATGAAAACATTAAATTTGTTGATATTTATATGTTTCTAATTCAGATTTATGAAATTTGTTTAGGTATTTAACTGATTGTTGTATCTTTAATGTAGCTTAGACAACGCGTTCTTCGTTATGAATTACGTTGAATAGGAAGTTCAAAAGCCTTTCAGTGCGTTCGATTTCACTTAAGAAGACATGAAAAGGATCAGGGGGAGATAACAGTTTATTTCATTAGGATAGGAAGACAATGTCATAATTCAAACAGTTGATATCTATCTTAATGACACTTTAGAAATGTATCTATAACCATTTTGTGTTTAACGATTTTGTGTACATTGAATGCGCTTACAGATGATAATGACAATACTTACTGTTCATTACTGGAAATGTGTCTATTACCATTTTATGCTGAACCATGTTGTAGTTATGTTTATCATGTTGTAGTTGTTACATTGGATATGTAATATTAGTATTTTTTAAATTGATACTTTTTGTTCTTGATAGTCTTTGTAATTGGATTATTTTCTGTTCAGTAAATGGTAGTTTTAATTTTGTAAATGATCATTTATATTCTGCATAAGATAGCTTATGTTTTGTATATGATAATTTCTGTAATTTCTTAGTACAATTCTATAAGTTATAATTATATTTATGTGATTAATAATTACTTTTTTGTACTAATGATATGTATTGGCATTTGGTGGTGTTGGATTTCATAGGGAAGTAATTTTTGTCCTACAACTCGTTACCTCATTATAAGAAACATGTGATCGCTTTAGTAAAATAGATCCAGAATTACTTCGACAAATACAATATCATTGCAAATATTTCTAAATGAAAAATAAACTGGGATACTGATGGACCCCAATAGGATAGCAGGTGTGTATAGTTCTTATATGTTTCTAGTTTCGGAGTCATGTTGTTACTAATATTTGATTGATTGATGCATGTTTAACGTAGCTTGGACTGTGCATTCTTCGTTATGTTGATTGCTTAGTTTGAAAGCTTTTTTCCAGGGTTCGATTTCACCCAGAAGGACATCAAGAGGATAAGGGGCAGACAACAAGTGAGTTTATTAGGATTGGTGTACATCGTAATTCAACATTCGATGTATCTATTTTTTTGTACATTTGGATTTAATCATTTTTGTACATGTCTTGTTGTTCTTGACTCTATTATAAATGCATTGTGCGAATGTGTGTATAACTATTTTGTGTTTAACCATCATTGTATATGTTAAATGTAATCTGTAGGTAAAAATCAAATATGTGTAACCATATATACAATATTTGAAAGTATCATGTTGTAGTTCTATATTTCTGTAACTTTATCTGTAAATACATATGATAGATATTGTCATAAATATATTGATGTAACTAACTATAATGTTTTTGTAAATGAAAAAGGGAAGAGAGGAACTTAGTAGCGACTAACATAAGACATAAGTAAAAAATATAGATACCTATATTATATTCATATAGTTTCTCATATGATTCCTTTTCATCGACCAAATTGACTCTCTCATTAATTTCTATTATCTATTTCAATCACAAGCAACATCAAAATCACCCCAACACAGTCACCACTTAAAGAGATCACTCAAAATACTCATCATGTATCATAATAATACCCACCAGAGAGCAATGTTGGATAGGAGAGGGCTGCAGTGGGAATGGCAGCAGTTTGGTAAGTGGCAAGTTGAACGGCGAATCGATGAACAGCGACGATGTGAAGGTGATCGGTGTCTTCAATTACGGTCGGTGGACCAAGAGGCGTTCGTTTGGGAAAGAAGCAGAAAAAAGCTCACTTGGGGAAGAAGGAAAAAAACAGTTCATTTGAAGAAAAAGAAGAAAAATAACTTGTTTGGGGAAGAAGGAAAAAATGGGTCATGTGATATTTGTTTGTCTTATATGAGGGGGTAATTCTGGTATTAGAAAAAAAGGGTAAAAAAACAATTGTGCAACTTTGCAGGGGTAAAACAAAAATAAAAAAAAAGTTCAAGGGCATAAAAAAACAGAGGGGTTGGTCCAGGGGTATATGGGGTTGGCACTTCGGTTAGGTCAATAGGTTTGATTCCCATATGTTTAGAGGTTTATCTGATGCACATCATTTATGGGTGATTCTGCGCATTTTTTTATGTCATCAATCATCATTTGTGGGTTTTCTCAATTAATGTTCAAGTTTCTCTTCACCAAAAAAGAAAATGATCATTGTTGATTTTGGTTTTGACAGCAAAAGATAGTGCTGAATGTGCAAATGAACTGCGAGAAGTGTCGATCGAAGGCCTTAAAGACCGCCGCTAAAGGGGAAGGTGTGTTTTCTTAAGCATTTGAATCTCTATACAATATTTCTATTCCCATAATGAAAGAGTGTTGTTTTACAGTCCCATAATCTCGTTATCCCCATTTACTCGTTGTAACAAGGTATATAACTTGTTGAAAATTTATTATATATTTTATAAATGATATCATTCAATTAATTGAAATACATACCTCATCAGATAAGATATATATTATTTTTAAAATATAAAAATATTGATATTTTGTATTTTGGACTGTAAAATTAATTGAGTTTTGTATTTTAGATTGTAAAATAAATTGCGTGTCACATTTTCTTAATAAAAATATTGTACTTATATATGCATTGTTTTTTAAAATCAATGCAGGGGTCTATTCGGTTGCAATACAAGGGAAAGAGAAGGATCAAGTTGTGGTGATTGGTGATGGAGTGGATGTTGTGAGATTGACAAACTTGATGAGGAAGAAGTTAGGCAAAGCTGACATTATCACCCTTGGTGAAGCCAAGTGAAATGAACAGAGCAGCTCCTCTGTTTCAATCATTTTTTTGAGCATGCATGATTTTCTTGGATGGAGCAACAAAGTTTTAGTTTTTGTGAATTTTTTATATGTTATTTATTTTTGTAGCCTGGTTAGCAGAAATATTGTGATGCAAGTTTTGAACCATGTTTTTTTTCTTTATTCTTCTTTTTTTTCTTGACACCCAGATGAGAAATTCTGAATAATTTTATCTTGGTTACAGCTTCATCTCTTTGCTTTCCATTGGAAATTTTCCATCCTATCAAATTATCAAATAAATATTGTGGCATTTGCTTCGGTTAAAAACTCCTAATCGCTTGATAGAGAATTGATTTATTCTAAGATATATTATCATACCATTATATCAGTTGAATAAGTGATCTTATGTTACTCGATACTAACATGTTAGCATGCATGGCATGTCCTGACCATAAGTGGGATAGGCTTCACCTACATTTGAACTAAGATCTTAAAAAATATAATAATAAATTTGCTTGGGTTTTTCTCAATTTGGCATTTTGATGTTAATTCCCTCTTACCAATGAAGATGTTTTTATTATTGGAAAGCCTCACCTAACAATGGTGGGTTCCACTGAAATGATTATAGGAGTCTCACCAAAACATGTTTTATCTTTTAAATAAACTTGTGTTGTTGATTCTTTGAATTTGAAGGTTCTAAATATCAAGGGATAGACTATTCAACGAAATGACCCACATTGACCGCTGTTGGGACATCGAGACAAAATTCAATTCGGATTTTTTTTTCATGTATACTATCTAAGCACATGTTATTTAATTTTATATCATTCTAAATAACTTATTTATTTTTATATCATTGAAATATATAGAACTTATGCATATTTATCATCTTAGTTAACTTGCATCTAAAATTTTTTCATTAAAATCATTAAAGTCTTAGATAAAAGACTAAATTGCCCTTATTTATTTTTTTGCATATTTAACCATACCAAATACAATATTTATAAGAATAAAAAATACTAATTTTAACTGAAACTGGTAAATTTCATCTAAAATAAAAAAACATAGAAATTAATCATACAAACTATTTATTAGCAAAGATATAATAATTGTTAATACTTACATTAGTAAAAATAAACTAAAATTTTTTAAAATAATTAATAATATATATTACAAAATAATTTTTTTTAAAAAAATTAGATGTTAATTGGAAGAAAAGGAAATAAGGGATTGAATGACTCACGATTGATTTAGAAAGAACATAAAATTAATTAGGTTATTTTGTTTAATTATTTACATTATAACAAAATATATTATATGTTAATGTTGTTTTTGTCATTTTTTACTTCTTAATTAAAAAACTAACTATAGTTAAGGTCCATTTTGATTAAGAATGATAAAAGAGAGACTCATTTTTATATTAAGAAAAATTCTAATAGTATAAAAATAAATATAATATTTGTAGCGGGATAAAAATAAATACCATATTTTTTATGGTATACATGCAAAAAAACCCATTCAATTCAAAACAATAAATCAATGTCAAGGTCCTCTATTGGGACTCTATAAATGCCTCCCACTTTAAAAATAAATAAAAATACAAATCTCATTTTAAAAAGAATTAGTAATAATTATTGTTAATGAGTCATTATTATAACAATATTAAGTTATTATGATATTATTACTTTTTTAATTTTTCTATTTTCCTATTTTGAATTTTAAGGTTTTTTATGTGTATCTATTAGTAGATTTTTTTACTCCTGTAATACAATGAGAAGAATTTATTTTCTTCATTCTAACATGGTATTAAAGCTTCCCCACAAAAATCTTAAACCTATAAAATTTTCTTTCTTCTTCCCCACTTTGATTGAAGAGTTCTCAATTAGAGTAGGGGAAAATTTTCTCATCCAAATTTTCTTCGGATCCTTTGTGTTTGTTTGCTTTTTGCGGAACCTTGTTCGCTTGTGTCGTTGGATTTTGGTGTGTGTCATCACCGCTTCCATGCACTCTCCGCGGAGCCATTTGTGCCCTCCATCTGCGAGCTCTCCTTGGAGACGTTGGCGCCCTCCGTTCGTGCACCTTCCGCGGAGACGTCCATGCCCTCCATCCGCGTGCCTTTCGTGGATCTATCCGCTCTCTTTGTCCATGAGCCCTCTGCGAGAGCCATCCGTGCCATCCGCAATATGGTAGGATTTTTTTTTATCATTTTTGTGCAATTTTAAGGGATTTATTGTTCATAGTCTCCGAGGCGGTGTTTTTGAATCATTATTATGATATTATTGGGTCACTATTATGAAATTATTGCTTTTTTAAAAAAAAAATTCTATTTTGGTATTTTTAGATTTCTTTTGTATATTTATAAATGGAGTTTTGGATCTTGTAATACAACAAGAATAATTCATGTTCTTTATTCTAACCATTATATTAAATTGGTATCACTGCCCCTTTTTTTCTTTGGTAATGAAGCTGAGATGGATCACTAAACAATTCATGCTGGAAATTGATGCCTCACCCAGCCAGTTTGGTCTATGATAAGTTCTTATTTCTTATCAATGAAAACAAAATATAAAAAATAGATATCTTTTTTATTTATTCAGTAAATTTTGGCTTCTTAAATAAACGCCGTCATAAAGTAAAAAAATGCTACTACAACCATTCAAAGTAATCTGAATTTATCCAAATGTTTGAAAAACTTTGGCATTCCCAATTTTTTTTTCCTAGAGGATCTATCACATGCTTCGTAATTTAGAAATAAAAAACTAGCTCTATTAATTGTTGTTGCTGCTTTATAACCTGATTAAAAAAATTGCATCTACTGTCATACTAATGATTAGAATGGATAAAAATAATTAATTTTTTTTTGGGTAAAGGATAAAAAAGTTTAATTTAAATATCTCTATAATTTTTAACATATTCACATTCCCTTTGCGAATGCACGCTTACTGGAAACGATTTTTAAAAAGAAAATAGTCACCAGACAAATTTGGATGTTGATGAAGCGTGAAGATCACGTTTTTCTGCTGATCCGATCAGTCTTCAAGGATGCGAGGTCTGCAAGCTCCAACAACGCTGTTGATTCTTCAAGAATGATGCCAGGGATGTTGGGCTTCAAAGATCTGTTGATTTCTAATGAAATGTCAGATATTTGGTAATTCTATGTAAATGTTAGTACTCCTAACAAAATACAATAGAGAAAATAAATAAACTTCAAATAATCAATAATCTGAATAATCAATTGGGTTACATGCCTATTTATAAAACAAATTAGGATTTGATATATAAGACGATCTTAGAACGCTTCGAAAAATGGCGTAGTGGACATATTATAATAATAATTCTAATCTACGGTTCAAAAGTTATGGCCGTTTGAAGTCACGGTGCTCCCAAACGATCAAGATGTCTTCTCTTCTTCTGTTCTATTTGATCTCGACCGTCCATATATTGTGTGGTTATGATGTCTGCATCAGATGTCCATGCTAGAATTCTTAAAATTTTATGTTTTAAACTTAACTTTTCAAAAACATTGTTTTGTTAGCTTTTCAATCGTTGTATTTTTTATGTGAAAAAAGAAGAGGATTAAAAGTAAAAATTAAACATTAAAAATGTGTTTTAATATGCGTTAAGGAATATTCCCCCTTTTAAATCAGAATCAATGCAGATCCAAACAGGATCTGAAACAAAACGTTGATGACACAAGCAGAAAGCAAAATACATTGATAGTGAACCATTATTGTATGCCCCACACAAAATGGAAACCCAAGAATCTCTTTTGAGTGAGAAGTCTGTTGATCGTGTCAAAAGACTATCTATTCTAGTATGAACTGCCAGACCTCAGCGTGTTGAATATTCCACATGAAGTATCTTTTGATTTGGCAAATTTTTTATTATTTTTTTTTTTTGAGAAGACGTAGTCAATCACTATCAAAATGTGGTACAAAGTGGTTCAATTTAAAAGACTATAAAACTAAGGAAGGAAGCTAACTAATAAGTAGCTGCTGAAGGAATAAAAAAAGATGGTTCCGTGAAGGAATCAATTTTTTTATTATTAAGGACTCGTATATCATTCATGAATTTGACTCACTCTGGTCAAAGGAAAGATTCCTATAAATATAGGACCTTAGCATACAAAGCTTCTCACAGATTTGAAATTGAGGCTTCTCAGATAACTCAAGATCGAGCAAAGTTTTTTTTTTTTGGGCACAGACAAGCTTCTCACAGATTAGATGGCAAAGGTATAGTTGATTCTATTTTTCTTTAAAGCCTCGTTTGGAAGTGTAGTACCAAAAGAGATTTTCATGAACCGTTTGGATCATGTTGACATACAAACCACATAATCTGTCTAACGGTAATTCAAACAGTACTTAAATGCTGGATTCAAGCTATGTTGGGAGTTTCTGAATTCTTGATATGATCTTCGCATCTCAAGGAGTTGGTTTTTTTGTTGTATTTTTGCAGCAAAAGGTGGTGATAAAGGTCTCCATGAATGGTCCAAAGAGCCGTACGAAAGCCTTGCAAGCAGTTGCGGGGGCGCCAGGTAATTACCTGTTTATTGTTTTTTAACCTCAATAGAAACTCTATCTTCACGCATTGCAATGGGATAACTGGATCCCATGAGGTATAATCAATCTCTAACGAGGGATTGAATTGTGACAAAAACAATTATGAATTACTATAATTTACATGTTTAATTAGCATCTTCTTGTTTCCTTACAATGTGAATTGGCATAATGTAGGTGTTATATGAGCGGGACTCGAAGGCGATGACAAGAGCCAGGTCGTGGTGATCGGAGAGGGGATCGACTGCATCACCCTGGTGAAGTTACTACAAAAGAATCTAAAACTTGTGCAGCTTGTCACAGTCACGACAATGGACGAGAAAGAAAAAGAGAAGGATTCGAAGAAGAGTGAAAGCAAGATAGAAGTAGTTCCATCTTGGCCTCAACATGTGGTTATGGCTACTCAGAATCACATGTATGAGGCCCCATGTGGATACCAGGACCCTTGTTGTATTATGTAAAAAGGCCTTTGTTAATTAGAATTTTTTTTTTGTTTTTAGGTTTTCTTTTCCAATAAGAATTGTTTTGGGTTTTTCTTTCCATATATTTTTTGGTAAAGCTTGAGATTTGGGTTTTTCGTTGTTTTGGTAAGGTTTTGAGTTTGGGTTTTTGTTGTTTTTGATAAAATTTCAGATTTGTTGTTTTGCTGTTCTGGGTAAAGATAGACCCAGATCTCCCCTTCTTGTTTTTTTTGGGTTTGTTGCTTTGAGTTTTTAGATTTTAGGTTTTTAATTTTTCTATGGTTGATGTAAGATTGATGTTTTTTCGGTTTTCAGTTTTTATTCATTTGTTTATTGAAGGTTGATATTGTGGGTCTTCATATCTGGTTTCAATTTTTGGGGGGCAGTTAGAATTTTTTTCGGTTTAACACTTTCTCTGGGTTGTGTTGGTAGTAAAACATAACATTGGGAAATCAACTATATGAATGCTGTAGTCTCTGTGATGCAGCGTGCAACCACGCTCTTCTACGGATCCGTTCAAAAGAACGAAATCGGTAGGCTCCAACGTCGCGCTGTTGATTCTTCAAAAGAATGCCAGGGGGTTGGGCTTCAATAATCTACTACTTCGGATGAAATACTAGAGAATTGGGAGGTCTTTGCAGTTGTTAGTACTCCTAACAAAATACAAGAGATAAATAAACTAAATTTCAAATATCAATAATCTAAATAATCAAATGGGTTCACAAGCTTATTTATAGAAGAGAATCCCAACAAATTAGGATCTCAACTAATTATCTAAATCTAACAAACAAATCTAATAGATCTTTATCTAATCCTAACTAAAATTCAAATTTGAATTCAAATAATGATTTAAAATTCAAATCTAAATATAGTAAATCCTAACAAATAAATAAAATCCTAACAACCTCAAAACAACCCAAAAATAGTAAAAATAACTTTGAACCGTCGATTTGACCCCCAAGACGATCTCAGAACGCTCCGAAAAATGGCGTAATAGCGTAGCAACTACTCCTGTAGGGCTCGTCGATACGAAGACGTGTACATATTATAATAGCGATTCTGATCTACGGTTCAAAAGTTATGGCTGTTTGAAGTCATGGTGCTCTCGATTCATCACGATGCCCCTTCTTCTTGTGCTCCATTTGATCTCGGCCGTCCATGTATTGTACGGCTATGATGTCTGCATCACTATGTAGTCGAGGGTTCACTTAATTTATTTACATTTGGTCATTCCGAATTGAAGCATTGATTCTTACCCTTGTGAAGCATTTCATTCAAGTATGAGAAAGTGTAGGTATTTTATGTTATCTCTATCAAGTGAGAGAAAGTGTGGTTATTTTATGTTATCTCTGTTTGATGAAATGTTTCTTTGAATATCGATTATTTTTAAGGGCTGTATGCATTTATCCATTTTATATACTCAATTTCATCATCTCTCTTTATGTATAGCAACGAAACATGATGACCAAATAAAATCAAACATAACAAAGTCATTATATGAAGTAGACAATCAATTTCGCTACAAATTTCTAATAATTCATACACACACACGTCCAGGATTCAAAGCTAAATTACCCTTCATCACCATCCATCAAAGTCACTCAACATTCGAGGAAATTATTATAAAATGTTAATCAGATTTAATTCACACTCCACCTTTCCATTAAGTAAAGGATGTTTAGATTTCAAGCTTTTCAATTGCGACTGGGTAGACTGAGCCTACAAAATCATGTGATCTATGCCCTGAGTTTTGTCATCAGTTCGCATCTATCTCTTTAAACATACTCTGCAACTGTTCATCTTTTAGCATTGTTTTTAGTCTTTAGAAATGCCTTTGTTCGATAGCGAAAGAAGCTCAAATAAATGTATATGCCTCTCCACCTCTTGCGTGCTCTGTGGAGGAGAGTTGGAGACGGTGAAACACCTCCTTTGCTCTGTCCCACGGCAGCCCACATGTGGGGCTGGGTAGGGTATGGGATCGATGTCAAGGAAAGGTGATAAATCCATTCACACGCGTGTGCTGCAGGTCCTTGTCCCAACTGGGTTGTGGGCACTGTGGCAGACAAGGAACAATGTTATATTCACGGGACACCGCTACTACTTCGAAGTGTGAGACGGGGGAGGTTTATGCATTGAGGAGTAGACTTTGTTGTCTGACATTGGCTGTGACAACACGAGGCGTGTAACACCCCCCCCCCCCCCCCTCCTATTGTACCCATTCAAACCTATTGTAACTGCTTTTGTTGAATTTATAAGAGATCTAACTAGGCTATAAAAAAAAGAAGAGAAAGACTAGTTTCAAAATTCCTTTGAAAAGGATGGTTCTAACATATGCATAGCTTTGAATAAAAAAATATGTACAACATGAAAAAAAAAAGTTATTTCATGCTATGACGTTTTCAAATAAAAAATTACAACTATGCATATGTGGCTGGTTTGATTAGTCTACATGACTAGTTTAGTAAATCTTTAATTAATATTTTATTTTATGTTATATTTTTAATATAGCTATTTTTAGTTAAAAAGCCACATTAAACTTTATATTGATTTATTTAAAAGATGGTCATTTTGAGAAATACAATCACAAAAAATAGTAACAAAAAATATAGATAAATAAAAAAATTTCCAATGAAATATAAGTTGAAGACATAATTTGGGCCGAGTTATGTTTTCAATCAAAATAAGAAGGCCTAAAAATCTATAAAAAAAAATTTAAAAACGAGATCAAGGTCAAATTTAAGAAAAGAAGGTTTAATTAAAAAAATTATCACTCAATGTTTTATAAAACAATTTTATTTATATTGAAGAGTCATCCTTGGGACTTCATGGCCGCCTATGCTTAAGACTAACCCGGAGATCAACTTGTCAATAAGAACATAGACAAGTTTGGTTGCGCGATTGTAAAATTAATTCTGCAGGAAGCTCACTTTCTCAGCTTTTTGAAATTGTAAATTTTAAGCATTATTTGCTTAAAATTTGTGTAGAAGAAACTGTTACAGAAAAACTGTTTGGTTGCATGATTACAAACGCAACTTCCTGTAATTGCAAATGCTGCGCAATGACGCAACCAAACACACCCAGTCTCACACCCGCTTAGCGGGGTGGTAGAGTAGGGATGTCCCCGACTCCTAGGAGACACCCCCTATTCATCGGGGATGCAACATCAAAACCTGCCGATGGCAGGTAGAAGTGAAAAAAGTCACACAGCCCTTTGAGCTGAGTATGTTCGGCTTTAGCCCACTGTTATCTGAGCTTTGTTTGGTCCTATTTACTTAGTAACAGATGTGTTGTAATCGGACTGTTGTCCTGTTTCAGGGCCTTTGTGAACCAAAAAAACAGAGGACAGAGACATAGGTGTTATAAGCAGAGACCCCATCTATGGAGGTCCACAGACAAGAAAATTTTAATTTATTTACTATATTCGAATGGGATATTCGTCTTATTTAAGACTTTTCAAACAAATTTTTGTGGTTTTTACTTTTTCGTTTAGACAATTAGAATCGGATTTGTTTTCATCCTTTTATAAAGAAAGTCGATTAAATTTTGTTTGATTAACACGACTAATATATATTGGATTTTACCAAGACCAGCTATGTGAAAAACTTGTGATAAGTAACAATTTGTTCAAATTTCTTTTGTAATGATAACAAAAAAATAGAGCATTGATACATTCAGTTCATTTTAAACCCTTATACACTATGATAGCATAACATATATTGTGCTATCTTAATACACGAGATTCTATCATAGTGTATGTACTTCTTTCTTTTTCTATCTTTTCAAAAAGAAAAAAAACATCAGTGTATCTTAATATATACTTCATTTCATATAACATCATTTACTTCAATATAAGAGTGTATAATTTTTAAAAAAAGTGGTGTGTACTGTAATTGTGACTGCAATGGGTCTGGACGTATCATTTTCCCACAAAATAATAAATACAGGGGCCCATTTTAAAATATTATTGTTGACCTTGGGACCATACATTTTTTTTATTGTCCAGCCCTAGAGTCACTCCAGGTCCAGGCCAGGGGGACCCTCACCTGAAGAGAGAAAAAAAAAAAAACAAAGGTTGACATGGAAATTGTAGTGATGCATATCGATAGTGGAAACAATTTTTCAACATGTCCTATGTATGACCTGTTTTTAATGAAACAATATACGTAGTTGAATTGATTTCGTGATAATGATTATTTTCATTAAAACTTGCGTAACTAAGTTAATCAAATTTTGGGTACAAGATTTTTTTAGGGGAAAATGTGTTCTTATATTTCGTACGTGGTTTACATTATGTTTTTTATTTTATTTTATTGGTAATCAGGAAACTTTGTACTACTGTAGCTGAACACAATATACAATGTATATTACATCGTTCACAAAAAGGGATCTGATCCTCACAGGAGAGGAGTTCAAAAATGCACAATTTAAAGCTAAATAAGAGGAGACATCAAAACCTATAGGGGGTTAGGAGCAGCACATATAGACCGTGCCCTCTTTGTCAGAATTCAGACAATTCTCTAGCGTGTGTCATATCTCATGGGTCTGATGATGTTTTCACCCATAGGGGTTCGGTGAGAGGCTAGCGCATTTGCAGCATTGTTCTTTTCACGGTGGATGTGGGAAATTTTTCAAGAGTGAAGTGAGGATAGACCGTGCAGTATGGATCTCTGAGTGCGAAGCGTGGTCCATGGAAGATTTCCCTTACCCTTCAGCCATGCAATAGCTGTGGTTGAATTAGATTCAAACCAGATTTTTGTTGCACCAATCTGAATTCCAATTTCCAAACCTGCAAGCAGTCCCTTGAATTCCAATAAATTAATGGATGGCAGGCCGCATTGTTCAGCCACTCCTATGAGAAAGTCGCCTCTTTCATTCCTGATTAGAGCACCATAACCCCCTCTATCATCCGAAAGAGATCCATCAGAGTTGGCCTTTAACCAAGACAGCTCTGGGGGAATCCATTGTACAGGGACAATAGTGGCAGGGTTATCTACCAAGGTGGCACCAAAATTTGCTGCAATAGATAAAAGATCCGAGCTGATTTCCATTTTGAAAGAAATGCCTTGGAGCCGAAGAGATATTTCAGCCTTAATTTTGTGACAGAGGTTCACCTTATGTATTGATTTGTCTCTGAATATACGGTTTTTTCATTCTTGTCAAATGAACCATAGGAAATTTGAAAAAATAGAAGCCAAGATGGTCTTCTTGAAGGGGTGTGAGACTGTCACATCTAACCAGGTTGGCAACAAGATGAGATTCCATGGTGACCTGCTTTTGATCGACATATTCCTCCAAAGCCGTTGGAGAATAAATTTGGAATAGACACACTGTAGTGCAAGATGGTCCGCATCTTCATTGCCAACCTTGCAAAGGGGCCAGGTTTGGTCTGTAACGAGACCCTTCTTGAACAGACGAGATAAGGAGGAGATTTTGTTATGAAAGAACTGCCATGCAAGAAAGGAGTGTTTTGGCCCTTAATAAGGCTGCCACAGCCATTTGGTCCAAGAGGAGGGTCCGTAGAGCTGTTGCTAAGGTGTTTCATGGCCTCCCTGTGATTGAGGTAGCCCTTTCTGCTAGGTGACCAAATGAACAAATCCGGGCCTTTGCCCCCAACCTCAATATCAGATATTTCAGTCCAAAGAGGATCGAGATCAATAGGCCATCGATTTGGCTTGTCCCATTTCCCATCTTTAATGAGGGTCGAAAGGGGGGAACTAGAAAGGGGTCCCAATGTGAGAAATTCTCTCCCTGTGGCATGAGGAAGGCTTCTCCCATTTAACCATGGGTCATTCCATAGGCTAATATTTGCCCCCTTGAAGATAATGTACCATATATTGGGAATTATTCGACTTGAGAATATGTCGCCATGAACTTGTGCAACCATTGGGTGGCTGACAATTCCATATATGACCTTTCCTGAGATATCTTTTGTTTATCCACTCCACCCACATTGAAGGTGAGTTTGAGACGAGTTCCCATAGTTTGGCTCCGCAAGCCCCCTTATTCCAATTGCTTATCTTCGAGATGCCCAGCCCACCATACTTTTTCAGTTGACAGACCAAGTGCCAATTAGAATGATGAATATTTTTAGAGCAGCCCTGCCATAAGAAATTATGTATAATGCGTTCTATTTCTTTAGTTGCTGATTTGGGGATCACAAAGACAATAGACCAGAAGAAATGGAAAGAGGATAGGACCGACAAGGTCAGCTCCAATCTGCCCGCCATCGACAGAAGCTTACCCGTCCAGATATGGATCCTGAGGCGAACCTCATCAATGAGAGGTTGACAAAGAGAGCGTGTGAGAGATCCAGTGAAGAGGGGGAGACCAAGGTATTTGATCGGAAGAATATGTTGCCTGATCGATAGGACTTCACAAAATCGTGACACTGGCTTATTGGCGAATATATGACTCTTGGCCGCATTTAATCGGTGACCAGACCAGGAAGAGAAATCAAAAAGAGTATCTTTTAGTGACAATGCTGATTCCGGTGAGGCGTCCGAGAAAATTAGAAGATCATCCGCAAAGCACAACTGAGTAACATTGCAAGGGCCTTTGATGTAAGGTTTGATGGATCCCTCCTCACACTTTTTATTTATCAAAGATGAAAACCCTTCCATGACTAAAGTAAAAAGAAGAGGAGAAAGGGGATCACCCTGTCTAACCCCACAAGATGCGTTGAAGAAGCCCTCCAAACTTCCGTTAACAAGAACATAATAACAAGCTGAGGAGACGCATTCTAAACACATCTCAATCCAAGAGTCAGCGAACTGAAATCTTTTGAGAATTTCAAGGAGATAAGGCCATGTAACACTGTCAAAGGCTTTGCGAAGATCAATTTTGATACAAGCCCTGTCCTTGCCCTCCTTGCTAGGATATGAGACCAATTCATGAGCCAATAATATGTTGTGATGAATGTTGCGACCCTTGATAAATGTTGTTTGATGCCCGCAAATAAGCCCCGGAAGGACCAATTGAAGCCGCGATGCCATCACTTTTGTGATACTTTTATACAAGGAATTGCACAAAGAGATGGGTCTAAAATTGTCAAGAGAATCTGCATGAGCTGTCTTGGGAATAAGAGTAATAAAGGAATGACTTACTTGTTTGAGAAGATGCCTTTTTGATATGAAGTGCTGAACAGCATTGAGGAGATCTTGCTGGATTATGTCCCAGAATTTCTGATAAAAGCGGGCTGAGAACCCGTCTATTTTGTTACTTTAAATCTCTTTGCCTCTGCCCCGTGTTCTAAATCCTAGTCTCAAGCAGGAAACCATGGATTCCATCTCATCCATTATGTCCTTGACCTGATCATGGGCGCCTCCCAGCAGCCTCACCTCATTCTCTATGATGGGTTTCAACACGTCGATTAACAATTTCACAGCGCTCTCTGCCATCCCTCACGCAGGAAATATATGCAAATTAAGGATATATGTGACCAAACTTAGTTTCTTTTGAATTATTTATTAAAATTCAGATAAGTCAAGGAGCCAGCTCCTCCATACATAATTTTCTAGACTTTGAGCAACCTCATCTCTCTATCATAGGTCTCAACATTTCGAATGACTTATTCACAGCTCACTCTGTCATTTCCCTTCAGTGGTTTTTTTTTGTTGATTTTTTTTCTCGATCGAATCTTCATCCATCAGAAGGCAAGTATTGTTAGAGGTTTTTCAAAATGTATTTTCATGTGTCTTATAAGTTGAATTTTTATTTGTAACTTTGAGTTGGGTTTTAGTCCTACATTAGTTAAAGAGGAAAAAGTTTGACAATATATAAAGTGAGGTGTGTATAAAATAATGTTTACTTTAGGAATGGTAAGGTGTTATGCACACGGTGCTTTAGCACCATCCGCACACGCGCGCGTGCGATGGGCGCAATGTGGCGCTTTGTTGGTGCACTTGACACTTGTCCAGATGGAGGTGGTTAAGCCTCATGGGATGCCTTGAAAGGGTGCTCCTGTGTCTATTAATAGACATGAAATTCAACCATCCAAACCACTTCGAATTCATCAAACAAGCTTCCTCTTTTTCTTTAAAGTTTTCTTGTATTGGGTTTCTGCAGAACCTAATACAGAGATCTTGGCTTACTTGGGTTCTTCTTCAGCATTCTATCCATCATCGTTGGTACAAACGCTGGTGGAATATCTTCTTTGAGTTATCCTGTAAACAGATTTACAGTACCCCTTATACACTATCTGGTGGGGGCAAATATTGTCTTAAGGAAAGCGACGCAGTAACGCGACTCGAAGGGCAATTGAAGTCTCGGTCCTCTTCACTAACAAGTATTTCATAGATTTGCACATGGTGGTGGGGGACCAAACGAGTACTAATAATGTATGCCCACAAACAAACTAGTCAAAATAATAGTGGACTCCACCTCTCCACCCACTCAACCTCCCAAATGTATTTTTTTTTAATTCTTTAAGGAGAACTATTAGGTGGGGCTCACATTTGGCTAGCTAAAATAGTAGCCACATTTAGCTTGAAAGATAACACCTGACAAGTGGGGCCCACATTTAGCTCTATTTTAACATCTCCATTGGAGCAACATTTTTACATGTTATGTATATAACAACATGACGCTGTAATGTTAGTTAACAAATCCATTGGGGATGCTCTAATAAGCTTCCATCTTGCCTATTACATTTTAGGGTTGACCCTAGAATGACAGTTATTTATTTATTTTTTATTTTTATTTTTTTTTATTTTTTTTTTAGGGTTGACCCTAGAATGACAGATGTTGTATTTGAAAAAAGGGACTTATTGTTGGCCTTGGACCATACATTGCTTCTTTTGTCCAGCCCTAGAGTCACTCCAGTCCAGGGGGACCCTCACCTGAAGAAAAAAAAGAAAAAAAACCAAGGTCGATAATGGAAACAATTTTTCAACATTCAACATGTCCTATGTATGACCTTTTTTAATGAAACGATATACGTTGTTGAATTGATTTCGATCAATGACAGCACACATAAAAAATGACATGATAATGATTATTCTAAATTAAACTTGCATAACTAAGTTAATCAAATATATTTTCCGTACAAAATTTTTTTAGGGGAAAATGTGTTCTTATATTTGGTATGTGGTTTACATTACGTTGTCGAGTGGTTGTTTGTATTTGGTCTTTCTTAGCTCATATATACAGTATTTTGATTATTGTAATGGAACTGATAATACCAGCTTAAAGGATTTTCTTGATTATACAAGTAGAATGAGAGAAAAATCCAACTCAAATAGAATTTCATCAATATAAGATGAATGAACCTATGACTTCTTGATTAAATAGAAGTGACACACTATGAATTCCATGTATATGTACTCATCAACAAACTTATCCTAATAACGTAACCAACTATATTCAATTCGATGACGGTAGAAATTATATATACACAAAACAAACGGGGCTTACTTTATAAATCTCAAATGGATTTGGTCTGAACTCTAATTTTCGTGTAACATTCTGTCCCATTTTCAGTCCTAAACACAGTCCGTCTATTTTTTTATTTTTTAAAAAATGTCATATACCTTATATTATGAGGTATATATATATTTTTAAAAAGTTAGTTTATAGGCTATAATTAATTAAATGATGTCATTTATAAAAAAATATATATAATTTTTTTTAATGATTTATATACTTCGTTACAATTTTTGGAGAGATAATAAGGCATATCGGACGAAGACTGTAAAATATTTGACTAGAGATTGCCTGGAAGCTCCCCCCCCCCCCCCATGCAAATGTCATTTTTTTTTTTTTTGGTAAGTAAGCAGTCTATTTTTGTTTTTGTATTGAGAACCCATGAACTGTACGGATGATAAAAAAACAAAATTACAAGTCCCTCATGAGGGATAGAAGTTTAAGATTCTATTGATTATAACAAAAAGTCATGAACAATATGGGGCTAATGGAGGTTTTCTTCATCTGTCAGATCAGCAATTTTCCTCTTGAAGATAGTTCCCTGTTTGTCCTTGAGAAGAGAGTCCTCAAGTTCAGTCCAGATGTCTTGTGTGTAAAAAATTGTGGAACCCAATGAAATTTGCCTGGCAGCCAAGAAATTAGCTGGAGCATTGGCTTCCCGATAGGTGTGAGAGATCGACCAATCCTCTAAATGGCTAAGGGCTTCGAAGGTCTCAATGAGGTCTTGTTTCGAAGTCCACAGGCAGTGCCTCTACCTTGCAACCAGGAGGTAACGGTGGTAGAGTCAGTCGTGAATTGTACCTTACTAAGATTGAGCTGGAGACAGAGGAGAGCCCTACTCTTGACTCCAAGAAGCTCTAAGTGGTTGATGCTTGCTGATGGAACGCGCGAAGCCTGCCCAATGAGGAATTGCCCTTGAGAATCACGGAGGAGAGCCCCAAAACCAGCCCGATCATCTGACAAAGATCCGTCCGAGTTGCATTTAACCCAAGAATTAGGTGGGGGGTCCCAAGCAAAGAAGATGTCATGGAACTTTTTTGTCACGAAGATAATTCCTAGATTCCTTTCTGTTTTTTCTACTTCCGGGCAAGGTTCTGCATAGAGGGGCTGTTTGGAGAGACGAATCACTGCCGTCTCAATTATGTGAAGAAGCAAAGAGGACTTATGCCTTGATTGAGAACGAAAAATGCGAGAACATCTCTCCTTCCAAATCAGCCCTATTGTGGTTGCAAAAATGACCTTGACTACCTTAAGCATGGCAGGTTGAAGGTGGAGTTGATCAAGAATTTTCACCCAGCCAAGGAGGGAGCGGCTTGCATTCCGTGGTAACCCCATCTTAGCGAGCAGAGAGAGCCAGATGAAAGAGGAGTGCCCGCACCTAAAAAAGAGGTGGTCTACATCCTCAGTGTCCCTGGAACAGAGGGTACAGGTGGTGGACTATGTAATCCCTCGGTTTTGAAGTTTTTGGAGAGTAGGGAACTTGTGTAACAGGGCAAGCCATGTTGTGTAAGAATGACGTGGGATTTGACCAGGATCCCATGCCCATCCTTTCCAAGGAACCTGAGGCTTGGGCGTGCGCAGGAAATTCCAAGCAGCTTTGGCATTCAATGTCCCTGACTTGGATCCCATCCAAATGGGGATATCTGCATGAGTGCCCCCCACTCGAACTCTGGAGATGTCCTCCCAGACTTCAAGGTAAGTGGGTGGCCACCTAATGGAAGTGGACCATTCACCATTGTTGATGAGCTTACTGACAAGTGTGCTTTTTGTTGGTCCCCAATGAAACGCCATATGAGGAGGGAGCTTTTCTTTGAGAGATTGTCCGACAATCCATGGGTCGTGTCAGAGGTTGGTGAAGTCTCCAGAGAAAACCAAGACATTTGAGCGCTGTTTGATCCAACAACGGCAGGCCAAGATGTGCGCCCAGGCCCAAGAAGCAGAGGTGGATGAAGAGACAGCCCAGATAGAGTGATGTTTGAGGTATTTGGTCCTAATCCAATTGGTCCAAAGTGAGTCATCGCGAGCAACGATTTCCCAGAGTCGAGTACCAAAGCCTCATTCCATTGCTTTATCCTTTTTAATCCTAGGCCCCCTTCTTCCATAGGCTGACAAACAGTCTCCCAAGATACGTGGTGGGCTGAATTGGTCCCTTGCTTTCTCCAGACAAAGTTCCGGATGTGACGCTCAATCACACGGATTGTCTTGCAAGGTAATTTAAAGGTGGTAGTCCAGTATATGTGGAAGCTTGCAAGAACAGTTTGGGCGAGTTCAAGCCGACTAGCAAAAGAGGGAAGCTTTCCTTGCCACGACAGGGTTCTTTTCATGATCTTTTCCACAATGGGGGAACACATGCTATGCGTCAAAGCACCATGATGAAGGGGCAATCCCAAATATTTCACCGGCCAGCTAGAAAGGGGAATATCAAGGATGGATGAAAACTCGAGGTTCTCCATTCCGCCTGTGAATAGTTGACTTTTGCCTGTATTGAGACATAGACCGGACCAGGCAGCAAATGTCATTTACAACAAATAAAATCCTTATGTTATGTCCTATCAACCACTTGACATGAATTATTTCCATATGTTCAGTCTCAAATGATGTAAATTAAAAGTCCATATAAGAAGACAGAGAAATCCTCATTCATATGAACATCAGCATCACATATCTGGTCCATTCATTTGTGCCTATCCAGAGAAAAGTCTGTGAGAAATCGTGCAACTATGCTGGTATGCTCAAATCAATCCACAATACAACTTAATAGCAAACAAGCAAGCATTCTGTTCAATCTTTGTGAGATTGCTTGTTCCAATAGCGATGGCAAATGTAAAGTCAGTTTATGTTTTCGTAAAGTGTTCAACACGAGATCTCAATCGTTTTGCGTGTCATTTGCATAGCAAAAGGTGGTCTTGAAGTTCACGCAGAACTGTTCGAAAAGCCATGCAAAAGCCTTGCAAGCAGTTGTTAAGGCACCAGGTAAGATGACATGGTCAAGGTTAGTTTGGTTTTTATTTTCATTATGATCCCTTCTAAACACTCAGATAAATGACATTTGAATCATTCTTGAGCATTCCATGAAAATTCCTTCTTCTCAAAGAATATATTATAACTGGATTCCTAGTAAACGAGGAATTCTCCTTTTAGAAAAGAGTTATTAAACTAAATATACTTCCATCATAATAATATCTAACTATTTAAAAAGTTTTAACTTTTTTCTATATATCCTTTTTAGTTAATTTTTATTTTATCATCAGGAATGTGACTCGAACTAGTCCCGTGTATAAAGTAATGTTTACTTTAGGAATGATAAAGTGTTATGCACACGGTGCTTTAGCACCGTCCGCACACGCGCACATGTGCGCGTGCGCGATGGGCGCAATGTGGCGCTTTGTTGACGCACTTGGCACTTCGCACGTGCGCATCGTCGCTAGGAGATGGAGCCTTTTCTTTTTGGCTAATCAGACGGTGGTGATCGTTCCATCAGATGTGATCTGGACCGTCCAGATGGTGGACCCATCTGATGCAACGTGCACCATTGGATCGATCAAGAATCAGTTACATTGATCGAAGGGGTGCCATCGGAAAGGGTGCATCGGATGGTGATTGATCTGGACCGTCGATCTTGTAACTGAAGATCCAACGGTCCAGATAGAGGTGGTTAAGCATCCTGGGATGCCTTGAAAGTGTGCTCCTGTGTCTATTAATAGACATGAAATTCAACCATTCAAACCACTTCGAATTCATCAAACAAGCTTCCTCTTTTTCTTGAAAGTTTTCTTGTATTGGGTTTCTGCAGAACCTAATACATAGGTCTTGGTTTATTTGGGTTCTTCTTTAGCATTCTGTCCATCATCGTTGGTGCGAACGCTGGTAGAGTATCTTCTTCGAGTTTTCCTGTAGACAGATTTGCAGTACCCCTTGCACACTATCTTGTGGGGGCAAATATTGTCTTAAGGAAAGCGATGCAGTAATGCGACTCGAAGGGCAATTGAAGTCTCGGTCCTCTTCACTAACAAGTATTTCATAGATTTGCACATGGTGGTGGGGGACCAAACGAGTACTAATAATGTATGCCCACAAACAAACTAGTCAAAATAATAGTGGACTCCACCTCTCCACCCACTCAACCTCCCAAATGTATTTTTTTTTTAATTCTTTAAGGAGAACTATTAGGTGGGGCTCACATTTGGCTAGCCAAAATTGTAGCCAAATTTAGCTTGAAAGATAACACCTGCCATGTGGGGCCCACATTTAGCTCTATTTTAACATCTCCATTGGAGCAACATTTTTACATGTTATGTATATAACAACATGACGCTGGAATGTTAATTAACATATCTATTGGAGATGCTCTAATAAGATTCCATCTTGCCTGTTACATTTTAGGGTTGACCCTAGAAAGGCAAATAGTTTTTTTTTTTTTTTTTTTTTTTAGGGTTGACCCTATAATGACAGATGTTGTATTTGAAAAAAAGGACTTATTGTTGGCCTTGGACCATACATTGCTTCTTTGTCCAGCCCTAGAGTCTCTCTTGTCCAAGGGGACCCTCACCTGAAGAAAAAAAAGAAAAAAAACCAAGGTCGATAATGGAAACAATTTTTCAACATTCAACATGTCCTATGTATGACCTTTTTTAATGAAACAATATACGTTGTTGAATTGATTTCGATCAATGACAGCACACATAAAAAATGACATGATAATGATTAGTCTAAATTAAACTTGCGTAACTATAAGTTAATCAAATATATTTTGCGTACAAAATTTTTTTAGGGAAAAATGTGTTCTTATATTTGGTATGTGGTTTACATTACGTTGACGAGTGGTAGTTTGTATTTGGTTTTTCTTAGCTCATATACAGTATTTTGATTATTGTAATGGAATTGATAATACCAACTTAAAGGATTTTCTTGATTATACAAGTAGAATGAGAGAAAAATCCAACTCAAATAGAATTTCATCAGTATAAGATGAATGAACCTATGACTTCTTAATTAAATAGAAGTGACACACTATGAATTCCATGTATATGTACTCATCAACAAACTTATCCTAATAACGTAACCAACTATATTCAATTCGATGATGGTAGAAATCATATATCCACAAAACAAACGGGGCTTACTTTATAAATCTCAAATGGATTTGGTCTGAACTCTATTTTTCGTGTAACATTCGGTCTCATTTTCAGTCCTAAACACAGTCCATCTAATTTTTTATTTTTTTAAAAAATGTCATATACCTTATCTTATGAGGTATATATATTTTTTAAAAAGTTAGTGTATATGCTATAATTAATTAAATGATGTCATTTATAAAAAATATATATAATTTTTTTTAATGATT
This sequence comes from Acorus calamus, assembly GCA_030737845.1. Lineage (NCBI taxonomy): Eukaryota > Viridiplantae > Streptophyta > Magnoliopsida > Acorales > Acoraceae > Acorus > Acorus calamus. The sequence continues at coordinate 4,230,994 of CM060874.1, read as the reverse complement.
TATATACTTCGTTACAATTAATGGAGAGATAATAAGGCATATCGGACGGAGACTGTAAAATATTTGACTAGAGATTGCCTGGAAGCTCCCCCCCCCCCCTGCAAATGTCATTTACAACAAATAAAATCCTTTTGTTATGTCCTATCAACCACTTGACATGAATTATTTCCATATGTTCAGTCTCCAATGATGTAAATTAAAAGTCCATATAAGAAGACAGAGAAATCCTCATTCATATGAACATCAGCATCACCTATCTGGTCCGTTCATTTGTGCCTATCCAGAGAAAAGTCTGAGAAATTGTGCAACTATGCTGGTATGCTCAAATCAATCCACAATACAACTTAATAGCAAACAAGCAAGCATTCTGTTCAATCTTTGTGAGATTGCTTGTTCCAATAGCGATGGCAAATGTAAAGTCAGTTTATGTTTTCGTAAAGTCTCACCCCACCTCGAAAGCGGCTCGTCCAGTAACCCCCAAAGAAGGTGTAGATGGTTCCTCTCCTTCTCAAACCTCTGCATCTGATAGATCTGCTGCTCCCTCCTCTGAAGCAGCCACCTCTGAGCATTCTCCTTCACCCCCTACGAAATCCCTTGCACTCCCTGTCTCGGGGACTTCGCAACCATCCATCCCTACTCTGCAAGGGAAGGCTTTGACATCTGAGACACCGTCCTTTGATGCAGGACCGAATGCAAAGGAGACTTCTGCAATATCCTCTAAAGGAGTCGCTGCAAAGGTGACTTCTGCAATATCCTCTAAAGGTATTTTACCTACACCCCCTGCAAATTTTCATGTTGGGGAGTCGTCCAAATCCAAAAAATCTGAGGTCAAAGTTCGCCCCCGATCAAGATGGAACAAATTCAATGTTCCCCCTCCGGAGGTGAATATTGAAGCGAAGCCATGGGCAAGCATGTTCTCTTCATCGTCCTCAATCAAGCATCAAACTAGTATGGAATTCTTCTCTCCGGAGTCGGATTGCTCTGAGAAATTTTCCATTCTTGAGGAAGAAGAAGTGCAGGAGGCAGAGAGAGCATCGGGTTATAGTCTGATTGGTTATGTTTGGGGAAAAACTCCAGTTTATACACCTTTTTTGCAATTTATCAACAAATTGTGGAAGCCAAAAGGTGAACTCACGCTTTCTCTTCAGGGGAATGGTTTCTTTATGGTCAGATTCTCACTGGAAGAAGATCTCATTAAAGTTCTTGAGAGAGGACCTTGGTCTATGGACAATCATCCTTTTGTTATTCAGAAATGGAATAGAAACACTAGAATGGAGCGTGAAAGACTTAATTCTATCCCAATTTAGGTCAAATTTCCTAACCTTCCCTTACACTTTTGTCTCGAACCGGTATTGGAAAGATTGCAAGCTTGATAGGCACCCCTTTGTATATGGATACTCCCACTGCTTCCAGATCTCGAACAGCCTTTGCAAGGGTTTGTGTAGAAATTGAAGCGGGGGTGGAGCTTCCGGATGAAGTTTTCGTTCAAATTCGCAATGGTGATAGAGAAGCAGTTAAGGTTATGTATGACTGGAAACCTGAGGTTTGTAAGCATTGCAACACTTTCGGGCATGAAGAGAATCTTTGCTGCAAAAAGCCTCGTTTCACTGTCAAAGAGGGCTCTTCTAATGCAGAAGCCCTTCCTAAAGAAGTGTCCTTCATAGAGGTTCGTTCCAAACAGAGTTCAATTAACAACCCAAGTGACACTCCATCAAAGGCCTCGATGTCTACTTCGACTTTACCTGTGATTACGGAGGTAACCATAGTCAATCAAACTAATCTGTCTTCTCTGTCTCCTATACCTCCAAAAGGTGGTTTGTTATCCTCGGATCATCTTGATGAAGGGCAGAAGAGCCCTGGTGCTCTTATCTTATGCACTTCGAATGGGGAGGGGGAGGGTGTGGTGCAACCTCCCAAGGGACTACTAGAGTCAGAGGCTATTGGGCCTCCCCCAAAATCAAAGGGCCCTGTACTGCAAGTTATGCTTCATCCGGATCATATTCTCCCTCCTGTGATACACAAGTCTAAAAGAAATAAGTCTATCCAGTCACACAAGCATGAAGACACACTTGCATATTCTAACACCAAGGGTAAGAAGAAAAGCAAGAAAAAGAAAAAGGCCTCTCCGAGGCGGTCTAAGGCCACGGCCTAAGGCCCCCACACTCTCCAAATTGTTTATGGATTGTGTTTTTTGGAACATCTGGGGTTTGAATAGCAAAGAAAAACAATTGGATGTAAATTTTTTTTTGTTGAAGCATGCCACACCAATAATTTCTCTTGTAGAAACTAAGGTGGATGCAACTACTGCCTCTAAAATTTGTAGAAATATCCTCCCTCATTATAATTTTCTTAATCCCATTCCGAATGGTCGAATATGGTTTTTTTGGAATATCTCTGTGGCTGATGTTGAACTCATTGCCTTCTCTACTCAGTATTTACACTGCAGAATCAGCCCTCTATCTCAAGGACAGCCAGCATATTATATCACGGTGGTCTATGCATCCAATTCCTCTAGTGAACGGCAGATTCTCTGGAATGATCTCATTTCCTTAGCTAGAACTATCAATTCCTCGAAATGGATTGTCGGAGGTGATTTCAATGAAGTCCGTTTTTCCTATGAAAAGTTGGGTGGACGTCCTCCCCATTCAAGAAGAACAAACCGCTTCAATAATTGTGTTTCCTCATGTCTTCTTCAAGATCTTCGAGCCACTGGGAGTTATTTCTCGTGGTGTAATAATCAAGAATCGCGAATTGCTTGCAAATTGGATCGTGCCCTGGTCAACTCTCAATGGTTGTTGGAGCACACTGATAGTTTCTATCACTCACTTCCACCAGGTCTTTCTGATCATTCGGCCCTACAAGTCTCAGTCTGCCCAGACTTTCCATCAGGACCCCGACCTTTTAAATATCTACAAGCATGGGAATCTCATCCAGAGTTTGATCAGCTCATTGCGTCAACATGGGGCTACAGAGTGATAGGTTCCCCGATGTTCATACTTGCTAAGAAACTACAGCATCTAAAGGGTGTATTGAAGGCTTGGAACAGAGACACATTTGGCAATATTCATGGCCAGTTGAGGCACTCCTGTTCTCAGCTTGAGCATGCACAATTGGCTATTGAGACTGATCCTCTCAACCAATATCTCATCGAGGTTGAATGCAAGGCTAAGAAAGACTACCTTGAGGTTCTCAGAAGGGAGGAGAGTCTACTCAGACAAAAGTCACGTCAAACCTGGCTTCAAGAAGGGGATAGAAACTCCAAGTTCTCTTTCTCTTCCATCAAAGCAAGAGCTGCCTTCAACACTATTCGCAAAGTGAGATTAGAGGACGGATCCTTCTCCACTGATCCAGAATTAATTAAGAAGCATGCATTGGACTATTTTCAAACTCTACTGAATAGAGATTGTTCTACTCCGGTTTCACCAATCGCCTCTACAGTCAGGTAATCTGATGAAGAAAGCAATACCTTATGTGCTCCTGTATCAGATGAGGAGATTAAATTGGCTCTTTTCTCTGCCTAAGCAGTCCTGGTCCAGATGGTTTTCCAGCTCATTTCTTTCAGGTTTTTTGGCATGTGGTAAAAGAATACTTCTTAGCTGCTGTTCATTCTTTCTTTGAGAAGGGTTATCTTCTTCGACAACTTAATCATTCTTCATCTCTCTAATCCGGAAATCCAAGCACGCGGACTCCTTCGACAAGTTCAGACCAATATCCCTATCCAACTCCATATACAAAACCATCTCCAAAATCATTGCTTCAAGACTTCAAGTAGTACTTCCAAGGCTAATTCTTCCTAATCAGTCCGCTTTTGTGAAAGGTAGAAATATTGTGCATAGCACCATGTTAGCCCACGAGCTTGTTAGGTATCTACCTCAACCTTCTTCCAATGGCCAGACTTGTCTAAAGGTAGACTTGAAAAAAGCCTTTGACAGTGTGAGGTGGGACTTCTTGCTAGCAGTAATGAGGAGTCTAAACTTTCCATAAAAATGGTGTAATCTGATCATGCAATGTGTATCCACAGCCTCATATTCTGTACTGGTTAATGGCAGTCCAATTGGTTTCTTCTCATCCAAGTGTGGGCTAAGACAAAGAGATCCCCTATCCCATCTTCTCTTTGTTATAGTAATGAATGCATTTTCTCAGTCTATTGAGAGTGTTGTGGCAGTCAAGAAGGTTGGGAGATTCATCAATTCCTCTCACAATATTTCTCATTTAATATTTGCAGATGACCTTATTATTTTCACAGATAGTTCTCAGGCCTCGGCCCAGACACTTAAGCACATTTTTGATGAATTATCTATTGGCTCGGGTCTCCATCTCAACCCTAAAAAAAGTCAACTATTCAGTTCCTCAAATCAGGTTTCACTTTCATCATGCTTGGGCATTCCTATATGCAACCTTCCGGTAAAATATTTGGGACTTCCATTACAATCGGGGTATCTTTCTAACTCTTCCTGTGCTCCTTTGATTGACAAAATGAGGACCTGACTACAGTCATGGTATGGACTTCTTCTATCCAGAGCGGGCCGCCTAGAACTCATCAAGACAGTGCTTCTAAGCCTTAGTTTCTACTGAACTGCTGGGTTTGCCTTGCCAAAAAAAACAATCAAAACTCTAGAACAAATCTGTAGAAGATTTCTCTGGTCTGGAGAGGAAGGTAAGGTGAAACTAAATGTGGTCAGTTGGGACAAGATTTGTCTACCTAAGGAGGAAGGTGGACTTGGAGTAAGGCATATTGAGGATTGGAATTCTGCAGCCATGGGAACTAGATTATGGAAGATAGCAACTAATCATATGTCTTTATGGGTTACATGGGTAAAGGCTAGATATTGCAAGAACAGGTCAGTTTGGAGTATCGAAGCCACTCAATCTTCCTCTTCTCTCTGGCGAAAGATCTTGCATTCCATATCTTGGCTAAGGGACAACACCAATTTCATCATCACTGATGGTAAATCCATAAATCTATGGGATGACCCATGGATCAATGGGTTTGGGCTTAAGCATTATTTCAACAATCTTTCTCTTCTCCATTGGGGTCCCCCGCGGAATGCTTCAGTGGCGAGCCTCATTGTTGATGGGAAGTGGCGTAAACCGATCAGATGGCCATCGGAATTTAATAATGTCTGGGATGTTATTGAACAGCTAGGGATTGGAGGATATGGTCCAGATATTCTTGTATGGACAGGAAGTAAAAATGGTCAGGTGTCTTGCTCCTCTGCTTGGAACCGGGTACGGCACTCACAACCCATTCTTGATTGGACCAAATGCATTTGGAATCCTATTCAACCCCCTAGACAGAGTCTACTGTGTTGGCAGGCTGCTCTTAATAAGCTTCCAACCCATGACCGTCTGTGGAAATGGGGGATGATAGGATCTAATGCATGTATTATTTGTAATTCCAATGAAGAGACTTCTAACCATCTTTTCTTGCAATGTCCTATGTCAACTCATGTATGGGAGGTTATTCTAAGGCATCTCACAATCAGAATACAGAGGATTTCTGAATTAGGGGACTTCTTTATTTGGTTCATCAAGTGTGCATCTTCGGAAGATGAAAGAAAGATCCTTCTATTCATCTTATCCTTCACAATCTGGACTCTCTGGAAAGCTCGAAATGAATTACTCTTCAGCCAAGAATCCCCTGTCAAAGCATCTCTAATCCGACATATTCTCTTAAGCGCTAAAGCAAGATTTTTTGGCCTCCAAATAGAGGACAATGGATCTTCTTTGTCCCTTGCATTTAAGAATTTGTTTGGCGTTATTTTGGTGAAGAAATCCATTTCATCTTTACAAGTGATTTGGTCTCCCCCTCATCTGGGTGGTTAAAGGTCAACTCGGATGGATCATTAACTGATGACAGATTTGGGATTTGTGCAGTGGTTAGAAATTCATCAGGCGATTGTATCAAAGCCATGGCGGAAAGGTCACATGCTGCCTCTATCAACATCTTGGAGCTCTGTGGCATTCTGGTTGGGTTGAGGATGTGCAAAGGTCTAAGCTGATTCTACCACGGCAGTTGCATGGGTCCAAGAGAAGGGAGTCATCCCTTGGAATGCTCTCCGTGATATACGTGAAATCCAATTTCTAGTGTCTCAGATGAAGGAATGGAGGATTTCTCATATTTTTCGAGAAGGAAATAGAGTTGCGGATGCACTAGCAGCTTGGCAATCAGCCATTGGAAGCACACACTACAGGCTGGATCAGTTAAACAACGAAATCTAATCTCTGTTGTTTGAAGATAAAGTAGGTACTCCCCAAGTTAGAACCTCCTGTAAATCATAGTAGAACATCAATAATGTAGTTTTAGAGGGAAGGCCATGGTTTAAATGGTCTGTATCACATTTTGTATGAGCTGATGTACATTTTGTATAGTTATATTTATATGAATGAAATGGCTTTATTATCAAGCAAAAAAAAAAGTGTTCAACACGAGATCTCAATGGTTTTGCGTGTCATTTGCATAGCAAAAGGTGGTCTTGAAGTTCACGAAGAACTGTTCAAAGAGCCATGCAAAAGCCTTGCAAGCAGTTGTTAAGGCACCAGGTAAGATGACATGGTCAAGGTTAGTTTGGTTTTTATTTTCATTTTGATCCCTTCTAAACACTCAGATAAATGACATTTGAATCATTCTTGAGCATTCCATGAAAATTCCTTCTTCTCAAAGAATATATTATAACTGGATTCCAAGTGAATAAGGAATTCTCCTTTTAGACCAGAGTTATTAAACTAAATATACTTCCATCATAATAATATCTAACTATTTAAAAAGTTTTAACTTTTTTTTGTATATCCTTTTCAGTTAATTTTTATTTTATCATCGGGAATAAGACTCGAATTAGTCCCATGTATAAAGTAATGTTTATTTTAGGAATGATAAGGTATTATGCACACAGTGCTTTAGCACCGTCCACACAAGCGCACACGTGCGCGTGTGCGATGAACGCAATGTGGCGCTTTGTTGACGCACTTGGCACTTCGCACATGCGTATCGTTGCTAGGAGCTGGAGCCTTTTCTTTTTAGCTAATCAGACGGTGGTGATCGTTCCATCAGATGCGATCTGGACCGTCCAGATGGTGGACCCATCCGATGTAACGTGCACTGTTGGATCGATCAAGGATCAGTTACATTGATCGAAGGGGTGCCATCAGAAAGGGTGCATCGGATGGTGATTGATTTGGACCGTCGATCTTCTAACTGAAGATCCAACGGTCCAGATGGAGGTGGTTAAGCCTCATGGGATGCTTTGAAAGGGTGCTCCTGTGTCTATTAATAGACATGAAATTCAACCATTCAAACCACTTCGAATTCATCAAACAAGCTTCCTCTTTTTCTTTAAAGTTTTCTTGTATTGGGTTTCTGCAGAACTTAATACAGAGATCTTGGTTTTCTTGGGTTCTTCTTCAGCATTCTATCTATCATCATTGGTGCAAACGCTGGTGGAATAACACTTCGAGTTATCCTAGAGACGAATTTGCAGTACCCTTTGCACACTATCTGGTGGGGGCAAATATTGTCTTAAGGAAAGCGACGCAGTAACGTGACTCGAAGGGCAATTGAAGTATCGGTCCTCTTCACTAACAATCTTAAGACAATATTCAATGGCTCGTTCTGTGCAATAAATGACGCTAGACTTCATGAAACTGGAGCGTTTCGATGGTGGGAACTTCCGACGTTGGCAGAAGAAACTGCACTTCCTCCTCACCACACTCAAAGTGGTGTACGTATTGAAGACGGCATATCCAAAGGAGCAAGAGAATGAGACTCTCAACGAGTCTCGAACAAGACCAAGTGGGAGATGGATGACTACATCTGCAAGGGTCACATCCTCAATGCACTCTCCGACTCACTGTTTGATGTGTACCAACATGTGGAGACTGCGAAGGAGTTATGGGAGATTCTGGAGTCCAAGTACCTTGCAGAAGACGCAACAAGTAAGAAGTTCCTTGTTGGAAATTTCATGCGTTATAATATGATTGACTCCAAATCTGTTATTGAACAATTCCATGAGATCCAGCATATTCTTAGTCAGTTTCGACAACAGAATATGAATATGGATGAGTCTATTATAGTTTCCTCTATAATAGACAAGTTGCCCCCTTCTTGGAAAGATTTCAAAAAGAATCTGAAGCACCAGAAGGAAGATCTTACTCTGGAGGAGTTAGCCAAACATCTTCGAGTTGAAGAAGAAACGAGGCTACAGGAGAGTAAAGATGAACAGGGGACTCAAGTTCCCAAGGTCCACGTGGTGGAGGATGGCAAAAGCCCAACAAAGACAAGCGTAAAGGGAAGAACAACAAGCCCAACAACGCGGACCCAAAGAAGAAGAAGGTTGAATGTTGGTTTTGTGGAAAACCAGGCCACTTCAAGAAAGACTGCCGTCATTTCAAGAAGAAACAAAATACACCAGATCAACCAAAGGCACCAGATCAGGCCAAAGAAAAATTTGTGGCTGTTATATCCGAGGTTAACATGCTCGAAGATGGTGGAGACTGGTGGATCGACTCGGGTGCGACACGACATATCTGCAACGACAAGAACCTCTTCACCACTTATGAACCAGTGAGTGAAGGATCAGTTCTCTATATGGGGAACTCCTCTACTGCCATCATCAAAGGCAAAGGGAAGGTGGATCTTGAATTCACTTCTGGAAAAGTCTTGTCTCTCACTGATGTATGTCATGTACCTGATGTTAGAAAAAACCTTGTATCTGGAAGCCTTCTGAATAAACATGGCTTCAAGTTAGTCTTCGAGTCGGACAAGTTTGTTCTGTCCAAGGGTGGAATATTTGTTGGGAAGGGTTATTTGTACCAGGGAATGTTCAAACTCAATATCAATAAAGTGAATGTTTCTGCTTATATGGTTGACTCTCTTTCTTTATGGCATGCAAGATTAGGACATGTTAATACTAGGAAATTGGATGATATGGTTAAATTAGATTTAATTCCTAAGTATGAAAATGACATGGATGAAAATGTAAAGTGTGCATGCAAACAAAAATAATTCGTAAGCCTTTTCATAAAGTAGAGAGAACCACATCTTTACTTGAATTAATTCATTCTGATGTATGTGACATGCATGCTACCCCTACTAGAGGAGGTAAAAAATATTTTGTAACATTCATTGATGATTTTTCAAAATTCTGTTATGTTTATCTTTTGCATTCAAAAGATGAAGTTCTTGAAAAATTCAAAACTTTTAAAACAGAAGTCGAAAATCAATGTAATGTTAAAATAAAAAGGCTTAGATCCGATAGAGGTGGTGAATTTCATTTTCCAGATTTTTGTGAAGATGTGGGTATTATTCATGAATTAACTGCACCATATACACCTCAACAAAATGGAGTTGCTGAAAGAAAGAATAGAACTTTAACTGAAATGATTAATGCTATGCTTTCTAATTCTAGTCTACTCATGGTTTTGGGGGGAGGCTCTTTTGACTGCATGTTATATCTAAATAGAATTCCTCTCAAAAAGATCAATGTAACTCCTTATGAACTGTGGAAAAATAAGAAGCCCAATCTGAGTTACTTGCGAACTTGGGGCTGTAGGGCAATTGTAAGATTGCCGGATCCCAAAAGGAAGAAATTGGGAGAAAGAGGAATCGAATGTGTATTCCTTGGTTATGCCCTACACAGTAAGGCATACAGGTTCATGGTAATTGAACAAAATAGTTCAGTGGAAGTAAATACCATCATAGAGTCTCGTGATGCAGTATTCTATGAAAATAGGTTCAATACTATTCCGAGATCAAATCGGGATGAGGAACCAAAGTCTTTGGTTTCCAATAAAGAAAATGAACCTAGTGAACCCATTGAACCAAGGAGAAGTAAAAGGACTAGGATTGAGAAATCTTTTGGTCCTGACTTCATTGTTTACCTAGTGGAAGGAACAAGGGAATCTCATTGTAAACAAACAATGATTTCATTAAATATGGAATCTGATCCATTGACCTTTGAGGAGGCTATGAAGTCACAAGATGTTGCCTTTTGGAAAGAGGCAATTAATGATGAGATGGATTCAATTATGGGGAATAAAACCTGGATTCTTGTTGACTTGCCTCCTGGATCCAAACCGATTGGTTGTAAATGGATTTTCAAAAAGAAAATGAAGGTCGATGGAACAATTGAAAAATTTAAGGCTAGGTTAGTGGCCAAAGGGTTTACTCAAAAGGAAGGTATCGATTATTTTGATACATATGCACCGGTTGCAAAGATCTCCACAATTAGAGTATTAATTGCCCTTGCTTCCATCTATAAGTTCGAAATACATGAAATGGATGTTAGAACCGCTTTCCTAAATGGAGAGTTGGATGAAGAAATCTACATGAAGCAACCGGAAGGGTTCGTTGTACAAGGTCAAGAAAATAAGGTATGTAAACTCATTAAATCACTCTATGGTCTTAAACAAGCTCCTAAACAGTGGCACGAAAAATTTGATAGGATTATGATATCAAATGGTTTTAGGATACATGAATCTGATAAATGTGTTTATAGTAAATTTTCTGGTGGTAAAGGTGACATGCTTATCTTTGGTACTAACCTAGATATTATTGAAATTACAAAGAATTTCTTGTCATCTAATTTTGATATGAAAGATATGGGCATTGCTGATGTTATTTTGGGTATTTGGATTAAGAGGGATAACAACCAATTAATCCTTACCCAGTCTCATTACATTGAGAAAATTTTGAAGAAATTCAATAGATTCGATTGTCAACCCATGTCTACACCTTTTGATCCACAAGTGAAATTGTATCCTAACACTGGTAGGGTTGTTGATCAATTATTATATTCTAGAGTGATTGGGAGTTTAATGTATGCAATGACTTGTACTAGACTTGATATTGCTTTTGCAGTGGGGAAACTTAGTAGATATACTAGTAACCCGGGTAGTGTGCATTGGCATGCTATTGATCGAGTATTAAAAAACTTGAAGAAAACTATGGATTATGGAATAATCTATAGTGGATATCCTTCGGTTATAGAAGGGTATACAGACGCCAGTTGGATAACTGACCGTGAGGATCACTCATCAACGAGTGGTTGGATCTTTACACTTGGAGGAGGAGCTATCTCCTGGGGATCCAAGAAACAGACATGTATTACAGACTCAACAATGGCTGCTGAGTTTGTGGCTCTAGCATCATCTAGCAAAGAGGCAGAATGGTTGAGAAACCTACTTCTGGAAATTAATGTTTGGCCGAAACCCATGCCACCCATCTCTTTGCATTGTGATAGTCAAGCAACACTATCATGGGCTTATAGCTAGATTTATAATGGTAAGTCCAGACATATAGAACTTAGACACAGTTATGTCAGGCAACTGATTACTGATGGTGTCATCACCATTGATTATGTGCGGTCAAGTCAAAACTTGGCTGATCCTTTAACAAAAGGACTTGCAAGGGATTTGGTGTGGAAAACATCAAAGGGGATGGGACTTAAGCCCATATAGAATCACTCTTGATGGAAACTCAACTCAAAACTTGAAACATCAAGTTCTTGAGTTCAATGAGCAAAGTACATCATATGTTGTGATTGCAAGCACTTAATTTATGTCATCCCTGGGTAAAGTGCTTGGAACCTGTAATGATAAAGGAGGATGAGTTTAACACTTAATAGGTTTTATTTCTGATTAGAGTACTAAAGTTACAGGGGTACTCTTGATAACCTACCTATATGAGTGTGGAGGTGGTGCCGCTTCCTATGAATTCAATGGGCTTGAATTCTAAAACATCATGAAACAGGATATGGACACAAGGCCAATCCATGTGTCGGTTTTTCTGAATACTGAAGATATATTGTTTTATGTGTAATGCATGTCTGGTTGGATATACAGGATCGTTGGTTCAAAGACATGTCTACCAAGCAATTCTTATTGACTTTGATGTGCATCGCTAGGTGATCGGTTCAAGTCGCGAGACACCCCTCACTGAAGCATAAGACTATCAAGTAAACCAAGAATCAGTGTCATGTAAATTTTGAAAATGGTGGGGGATTGTTAGAGGTTTTTCAAAATGTATTTCATGTGTCTTGTAACTTGGGTTTTTGTTTGTAACTTTAAGTTGGGTTTTAGTCCCACATCGGTAAAAGAGGAAAAAGTTTGGCACTATATAAAGTGAGGTGTGTATAAAGTAATGTTTACTTTAGGAATGGCAAGGTGTTATGCACACGGTGCTTTAGCACCGTCCGCACACGCGCACACGTGCGCATGTGCGATGGGCGCAATGTGGCGCTTTGTTGGCGCACGTGGCACTTCGCACGTGCGCATTGTCGCTAGGAGCTGGAGCCTTTTCTTTTTGGCTAATCAGACGGTGGTGATCGTTCCATCAGATACAATCTGGACCGTCCAGATGGTGGACCCGTCCGATGCAACGCGCACCATTGTATCGATCAAGAATCAGTTATATTGATCGTAGGGGTGCTATCGGAAAGGGTGCATCGGATGGTGATTGATCTGGACCATCGATCTTGTAACTCAAGATCCAACGGTCCAGATGGAGGTGGTTAAGCCTCATGGGATGCCTTGAAAGGGTGCTCCTATGTCTATTAATAGACATGAAATTCAACCATTCAAACCACTTCGAATTCATCAAACAAGCTTCCTCTTTTTCTTTAAAGTTTTCTTGTATTGGGTTTCTCGAGAACCTAATATAGAGGTCTTGGTTTACTTGGGTTCTTCTTCAGTATTATGTCCATCATCGTTGGTGCAAACGCTGGTGGAATATCTTCTTCGAGTTATCCTGTAGACAGATTTGTAGTACCCCTTGTACACTATCTGGTGGGGGCAAATATTGTCTTAAGGAAAGCGACCCAGTAACGCGACTTGAAGGGCAATTGAAGTCTCGATCCTCTTCACTAACAAGTATTTCATAGATTTGCACATGGTGGTGGGGGACCAAACGAGTACTAATAATGTATGGCCACAAACAAACTAGTCAAAATAATAGTGGACTCCACCTCTCCACCCACTCAACCTCCCAAATGTATTTTTTTTAATTCTTTAAGGAGAACTATTAGGTGGGGCTCACATTTGACTAGTTAAAATAGTAGCCACATTTAGCTTGAAAGATAACACCTGACATGTGGGGCCCACATTTAGCTCTATTTTAACATCTCCAATGGAGCAACATTTTTACATGTTATATATATAACAACATGACGCTGGAATGTTAGTTAACATATCCATTGGAGATGCTCTAATAAGACTTCATCTTGCCTGTTACATTTTAGGGTTGACCCTAGAATGACAGTTAGTTTTTTTTTTTTTTTTTTTTTTTTCTTTTAGGGTTGACCCTAGAATGACATATGTTGTATTTGAATAAAAGGACTTATTGTTGGCCTTGGACCATACATTGCTTCTTTTGTCCACCCCTAGAGTCACTCCAGTCCAGGGGGACCCTCACCTGAAGAAAAAAAAGAAAAAAAGCCAAGGTCGATAATGGAAACAATTTTTCAACATTCAACATGTCCTATGTATGACCTTTTTAATGAAACAATATACGTTTGTTGATTTGATTTCGATCAATGACAGCACATAGTGGCGAAGTCAGGATTTTTACAAAGGGGGGCCTAATGTGATTTATATAAATATTTTTTAAAATTATATCATTATGTTTTTTTATTTCAACACGTATAAAATGAAATAAAGACATTCATAAAAAAACATATCACTGAATAATTATAAAAAATAATTATCATATTTGAAAACGATATGTCATATTTCATATTGATAATTCATAAAAAAAATGTCAAAACATAAATCTAATAAGCAATACATAACTTTAAATTTGACTTCGATGAGGTTTCATATTTTGAAAATGTTGAATGATTTGATTATTTTATATATTTATACAAATATTTTAAACTTTAAATGAATTAGTAACAATTGTGAGACATTTAATGGAACAAAAAGTAAAAATTATTTAGAGATAAATATTGATATTATGAACAGTTGAGATATAAAAAGAAAAAGAAAAAAAGAGATGCAAAAATTTATTTTTTTCAAGATGGGCACCTAGGTGAAGACGCTGGAAAGTGTAATACATGCCTCTATAATTGTTTGTGGGATATGGATAAAAGGAGGCTCGAGGGTAAATGAAAAGGGAGAGTTAAAAATGACTTTTGTGTTATGTAGAGGGGAGAGTGTTAATTAAAAGAAGGGATGAGTGCACATCATACACATGGATGGTCCAGATGGATAATAGATAGTTGTTTTAATTTTATTTTATTTTTATTTTATTTAGTTGTGAGTGGTTGTTGTTTAGAGAATTTCATATATAGATGGGGCCTATAATCTATGTACCCTAATTAATATTAACTTACCATAAAAAATTATAAGGACCTAGAAGCAAATTAAAAGGGTATGCAAATAAATTAAAAAAATCCAGGGGGGGGCACATGCCCCCCCCCCCCGGCCCATGGTGGCTCCGCCACTGTGTCAGCACACATAAAAAATGACATGATAATGATTAGTCTAAATTAAACTTGCGTAACTAAGTTAATCAAATATATTTTGCGTACAAAATTTTTTTAGGGGAAAATGTGTTCTTATATTTGGTATGTGGTTTACATTACGTTGTCGAGTGGTTGTTTGTATTTAGTCTTTCTTAGCTCATATACAGTATTTTGATTATTGTAATGGAATTGATAATACCGACGTAAAGGATTTTCTTGATTATACAAGTAGAATGAGAGAAAAATCCAACTCATATAGAATTTCATCAATATAAGATGAATGAACCTATGACTTCTTAATTAAATAGAAGTGACACACTATGAATTCCATGTATATGTACTCATCAACAGACTTATCCTAATAACGTAACCAACTATATTCAATTCGATGATGGTAGAAATTATATATACACAAAACAAACGGGGCTTACTTTATAAATCTCAAATGGATTTGGTCTGAACTTTATTTTTCGTGTAACATTCAGTCCCATTTTCAGTCCTAAACACAGTCCGCCTATTTTTTTATTTTTTAAAAAATGTCATGTACCTTATCTTATGAGGTATATATATTTTTTAAAAAGTTAGTGTATATGTTATAATTAATTAAATGATGTCATTTATAAAAAATATATATAATTTTTTTTAATGATTTATATACTTCGTTACAATTAATGGAGAGATAATAAGGCATATCGGATGGAGACTGTAAAATATTTGACTAGAGATTGCCTGGAAGCTCCCCCCCCCCCTGCAAATGTCATTTACAACAAATAAAATCCTTTTGTTATGTCCTATCAACCACTTGACATGAATTATTTCCATATGTTCAGTCTCAAATGATGTAAATTAAAAGTCCATATAAGAAGACAGAGAAATCCTCATTCATATGAACATCAGCATCACCTATCTGGTCCATTCATTTGTGCCTATCCAGAGAAAAGTCTGTGAGAAATTGTGCAACTATGCTGGTATGCTCAAATCAATCCACAATACAACTTAATAGCAAACAAGCAAGCATTCTGTTCAATCTTTGTGAGATTGCTTGTTCCAATAGCGATGGCAAATGTAAAGTCAGTTTATGTTTTCGTAAAGTGTTCAACACGAGATCTCAATGGTTTTGCGTGTCATTTGCGTAGCAAAAGGTGGTCTTGAAGTTCACGAAGAACTGTTTGAAGAGCCATGCAAAAGCCTTGCAAGCAGTTGTTAAGGCACCAGGTAAGATGACATGGTCAAGGTTAGTTTGGTTTTTACTTTCATTCTGATCCCTTCTAAACACTCAGATAAATGACATTTGAATCATTCTTGAGCATTCCATGAAAATTCCTTCTTCTCAAAGAATATATTATAACTGGATTTCTAGTGAAAGAGAAATTCTCCTTTTAGACCAGAGTTATTAAACTAAATATACTTCCATCATAATAATATCTAACTATTTAAAAAGTTTTAACTCTTTTTTGTATATCCTTTTTAGTTAATTTTTATTTTATCATCAGGAATGAGACTCGAACTAGTCCCTACCAAACTAGGACCTTCTTTCATGCTTTCGCATGATTTGAATCGACTTTCTTAGGTGTTATATTGACTGAAGTGGAAGGCGATGACAAGAGCCAGATCGCGATTGTGGGTGAAAACATGGACTGCATGGTGCTAGTGAAGTTGCTCACGAAGGATAAGGGCTACAACTTCATCTTCCTTAGGAGGTTGCTTAAGATGAACATTGGTTACGTTGAGCTCGTAACAGCGGCACCAGTTGCTTAAGATGAACATTGCTTAAAATAAAAGTCGAGGACTTGCCGACGATTTGGCCTAATTAGCAGATGATAGTGACACCAGACTACTTGGGGCTGCCTCCCTACCGTTACTGGGAGCCTTGTTGTATCATGTAAATGACTTTGATTTGGTATGTTTTGATGATGATTCTATGTGATGTCTCCCTGTTTATCAGTTGTAGTTTTGTTGACTGTTCAGGTTGGTATGAGCTTCAATGATGTTAATAAAGCTTCAGATTTGCTGTTGCTTTATTATGTGATGTTAATGGAAGAATGCAACATGGATCATAGTGTCAATTACCATGGAAGTGTAAAGTAGATATTTGTTTCTTGATGGAGATGTGATGCATGCAAATCTAAAAAAAAGTGGAAGAAAATCATTTAAACTTATAAAAATAGATTGATCAAATCAACTAATTACATAAATTTGAGAGTTTAAAAGCTTCATCAAATACAAAATAAGATTGATATCAATTCTATTTCTTGATTTTCTTCAATATTTATTTTGTGTGTTGGAGTATCACATGGAGAGGATTGGGATCCTTTGCTATTAATTCTGCAGATTTTGATCATATTACTTCGTTCAGGACCTCAAACAAGCAAATTAATATATCATTTTTTTATAAATTTAAGAATTGCAAGATTATCTTCCAACGCCTCGTAATAATTGACATTAATGTTAGTTGAATTTTTGTTAATTTTAATAATTTTTTTTATTTTTGGCTAATTGATTTCTTAATTGAGTTATTATATGAGTAATACATAGCTTCTAGGGATGTTCCTTTTTTCATCAATAATATTTTAGCATCTCTTATATTTGTTAATTGTTTTTAAAAATCTTGTCGTTAGTCGAATTTATTTATTGTTTCACGCTATATAATGAGATCACAGATCTGAATCTTTATCTCAAATTCCATGATTGCCTCTCATCAATGAGTATATATAACTCGAATAGATTATCATAATGCATTCACACATAATACGAAAATCATAAACATAAGTCTCTCTCTCGACTCGTGTTTTCATTCATAATAGCAAATAATATTTTGACCTTGATTGAGGGAATTCCTCTGATGCAGTATGTTCATGATCGGAATGTAAGATATAAACAGTAAATCATGAGGGGAATTTGATAGTAAATCAGAATGCAAGAGATAAACCAATCATGATTATAGCACAAGTAAACTTGGAGAATTTGATCATTTGATTGGCTGTCAAGTGACATGGGGGCCACTTCACCATGACTGAAACAGTAGGCTCAATTAAGGTCTTGCTGGTTGATCCATCAAGTCAGGAACTAGGAAACACTGAAGTTTATTCATTCCTTTAATTGGTCTCTATCAGTTGAAAATGAATCCGTCTAACATGCCGTCTTTCACAGGGCATAGTGATTTTCTTTCTCGCCTTAACTTTGTGAATCCAATCCAATCTAATAAAGCTAAATCATTAATCACAATCTCATAAATTTTCACACTGAACAGTGAAAATCAAGGCTATAAATTTTGTAAGAGCACACAGAAAAAATGACTTAAATGATTCACCAGGAACCAAAGCAAATAAGAGATTTTCATCTTCACTGAGGAGCCCTAGATTCAAGTCTTTTGCCGTAAAATCTATAGTGGAATTGTGGTGTTCTATGAGTCGATAAATGTATATCCATGTATTCATTTCTCCATAAATTTTTCTCATCATCTGCCAAACAACGTGCACATCGATAGTGATATGAGAAGCAATTCCTCTTCTCCAAACATCATCTTTCAACCAAGACAGAATTTTCCAGCCCAGGATGACTGCTGAAGTAATGGCTCATCTTCATCTGTCAAACATTGGTTTCAACAAGAAATCTAACTTATCCTCACTGATGTTTTCCACATTACAGGAGTACAGAAGATTGTGTTGAATGTGGAAGATTCTTGTTCTTATTCCCTTTGGTTCCTTATGTTCAATTCCACCGCCCAGTCATCATATGATGAATATTTTTCATAAGGGGATGTTGGGATTTTGTCATGTATACAAGTCAACAAGATAACTTATGCTACACATAAAAAGTAAAAATAAAAAACACTGTTACAATTGAAAAAAAAAAGGTGTTACAAATGGCTGTTAAAAAGAGGGATCACTAAAATCTTGAGAATCAAAAGAAGTATTTCACCTATCGGAGCTTCCATCAATTGATGTTTCAACGTAACCCAAAATGAATTGTTGAACATCCCGAACGCATACATTTCGATCAATTAAACCAAAGAATCAATAAACTATTTTCTTTTCATTGATTAAAAAAAATTCCCCTTGGTAGATTACAAGATTTCAAGTAATGAAAATTTAATCCTCCATTAGTTAGATTATCATTTCAAATGCCAATTATATTTTCTTAGTATGTAATGAAAAAAAATCGTGGCAATGGCTACATTTTAAAAAAGATTAGTGTTTGTAGTAGATTTACGGTTGGATAGAAGAATAGATGCAGGGATAGTGAAATTGACCTCTTAGCAGGTACAATGAAATTTCATCATCCTACACTAAGCCCATGTTTGGATAGAAGAAAAGATGCTGAATCGTGTGGAATAGAGTGAGTACGAGAAAAACTTATTTGTTTGCTAAGTGAGTATAATTATGTCCGAATAAGTAAGAATATACTTTAATTGGTATTCTAGATCCCTTTGAAATTTTATTATTCTATCAAATCTATTTAATTAATATTAGAGCTCCACATATTAAATTATTGGTCATTACCTTCTATTCAAAGGCACATGTCAAATCCGCTCCTAATAACGAGTAACGACAAAAAGCACAGTTCTATTATTACTCCATGATCACATACTTGGAGGTTTCAATGAAAATTCTAACAAATCCTGAAAAAAAAAATTGCTTGGTAAATAATTTCATTCCATCACAACAAATCCTGAAATTGATGCAAAGTCTGGCATGTTTTCCATATTATTACAAGCCTTTCAATTTCTTGATCACACTTTAAGTCTTAAAATACATACACAAATTTAAACAAATTCTGGAAACCAATGCACAAGTCTGGCATTTTATCACACACAGAAATTTGGAAAAATTTCATAGAATGGAGTCCGGCATCTTTATTAACAAACCCATTCATTAAGAACAGAGTACTGCTCGGCTTCAGATTTCCTCATTGTCCCCATCACCCGTTGAAAAACTGAAGAAACAATTGCAATAACAATATATCAATCTCCAAAACTGGCACACTTGTTCACAAAAAAAAAAAGAGATTGATATAATTCTGACGTACACGGATAACAATATTTCTGATGCTTTTCATGGACACGTTGTCCATCAATTTCGTAGAAGTTAGATTAACTCTTCATAACAATATATTATAATCCTGAAGAAAAATGAGTACTAGAGCAAACCAACAGATATAAACTAGCAACTCACCGTAGTTCATTTGAGGATTCTATAGCATTGTATAGAAAATTTCTCCATCATATTCGTAGAAGGTTTTAATGATCTGGATGCGCTCAATTCTGGGACGATCTTCACCTCCATCTTTATGCACTCTACTGTAAAATTCCTCACTCATTTCCAACAAGTATAACACTTTGAGGTTCGCGATGTATTCGATCCCCAAGGGAACCTTCTCCAACTGTAGGCAGTCCCAAATCAGTAGCTCTTGGAGCCCACACATTGCCCCCTTTCCAATCTCCACCACCTTCAGTTCGTTCAATTGATTTATACGTAGTACCTTAAGTTTCTTGAACCCGCCTTCCCCACAACGTAATTCATTCCCATTGTAAGCCTGGACCAGCTTAAGTTCTACTAAGTTTGGAAGATTTTGAAGGGATTTAAATGGGTCATCCTTCAATTTGGACCACTGTAGGACCAACCTGACAAGGTTTTGAAGCATTGTGACCCAGCTTGGTAAATTTTCTAACATCCCTTTCAACCACACACGCTCAATTAGCTTTGGTGGTTGTGATAAACATAAATCAAGAAGTTCATTTTCATGCCTTGAAGTAACATCGAAAGCAAGCAGGCTTTCCATATTTTGAATTGCTTCACATAAATCTCTCCCATCTTCAGTTCTGAGCTTTATAATCCCCAGTCTCTTCAGTTGGGTCAGCTTCCTGAGCTCTTTAACTTGTCCAGGCCTTCCATCTAAATCTAAATAAGACAGCTTTTGTAGGTCAAGCATCTTTCCAATCCCTATCGGCATGCTCACACCTTTCACAGCGTCGAAAGGAAAATCAAGTTGAATATCATCATATCGATACACAAGTAAATGACGCAATTTCCGTAACTTAAGTATCTCAACAGGTAGTTCACGTACCATTGTTCCCTTAAGATCCAATGTTTCTAAATTGCGAAGTCTTTTGATAGATTTGGGGAGTTCACTAATTGACGTTTCACGCAAGCTCAAATACCTCAAATGTAAAAATTCTGTGATTTCAGGGGGGAACACCTTTAGTGGCATACCATCCAAATCTAACACCTTCAACAGCCGAAAACTGGAAAAGAATTCATGCGCACAAGACATGGAAAATTCAGTTGCACCAAACATGAAGAGAGACCTGACATGGGTGAATCCTTCCTTTTGAGAAATAGCATCAAAGCTTCCATGAACAGATAAACGCCGAGGTCTATTATGCATATGTACGCCATCTGTACCTACAAAAGTAGTGAAGTTCTCCTCTCTTGCTTTTGAGAGGATGATTTCCCTCACCACATCATGTACGCGACAACTGATCACTTTCCCGTAACTGTTTCTGTCCGCTACTAGAATCAAGCCCCGCTTTATGAGAACATTGATGTATTCCTTTGCGACCTCTTCAACCATGATGTTTTGTTGATTGCTTTTCACGAAACCTTCAGCCATCCACAAGCGAATCAACTTCATAAATTTGATCTTGTAGTCCTCTGGGAAGAGGCTAAGGTACAATAAACAAGATTTGAGATTGTAAGGCAGATCATTGTAACTAAGCAAAATGATCCTCTTCATGCTGTCAATGTGGTGCTCTCTTTCTAGATGCAAACCGAGGCCGCCACGAATAACCCTCTCCCATTCCCTCATCGTCTTCTCCTTTACAGCCAACATTCCTCCGATCGCCACAATGGCAAGAGGCAGCCCCTGACATCGCTTGACTATCTTTCGAGACAGTTCTTTCAATTCATCGAGACAACATCGGTCAGATGGAAATGTCGTTCTACAAAAGAGGTCCCATGCCTCAGTGTTTTTCAGTGGTTGGAGTTCGTAGAGGTGACCACAAGTTAATGTGCACGACTGCGCTACACTGACCTCACGAGTCGTAATTATGATTCTGCCATAACTGTTAACTGGAAATGCAAATTTGATTTCATCCCATAATTCAAAATTCCAAACATCATCGAAGACAACGAAATACTTCTTATCTTGTAAGTAGTCCTTGAGTGACCGCCCCAACTCATGAGCATTCATCATATGTAGACCTGGTGGAATCTCAATCTTTCTCTGCTCATGCATTTTCTTTATCAAGTTACGGATGATCTCAATCATAGAATAACTTTGGGATACCACTATAAAGTCGAAGCAGTCGAACAACTTCTTCAAAATGGCATGATCATAGACTTTCTTAACAAGGGTGGTCTTCCCCATACCTCCCATCGCAACCACAGAGATCACAACCCTTCCTGGCTCATCATTTGCCAGCCATCCAACCAATTTCTCTTTGGGCTCATCAATACCAACGACATCAGCTTCATCAATTAGCAGAGAAGCCATGCGAGGTCCATTATATATATTGTCGGAGTCCTTGTGGTCGGCCTCACCGAAGTTGTACCTGTTAAGGATTTGTGTTTAAAAAAACAAAAATAACAAGGTAGAAAGCAATAGTAGTGACAAATATATCGTATAAATTAGAAAATAAAACTGAAGAAAGATATAGCATGTAACATGGAAGCGACTAATGCTTTGTCGTTGATATCTTTTGTGATTCCCTCTCACAGGTGTGCACGCGCACGTTCACATGCTATAGAAAAATTATCTTAAGCGGACATCCGTAAAATGTAATTTTTGTGTATGCTTGACATATGCGTGATAATCGACGTATATATATCATTAAAGAGGTATATGCATTGATAAAGAGAACACAAACAAAAGTGAATATATTACATAATAAAAAAAAAAAAGAAACATAAATGATGTATGTGTGTTAGGCACACTGATTATCATGTAACCTTGAATGATGTAAAATTATTGATGTATATGATCTTTTTATCAGTGTATATATCTCTTTAAAATTGTACATGCATCTCTTATGGACGCACATGACATCCACAAAAAGTGAATTTTGTGAACGGGCCTGCCTAAGAACCCACAGTGTGTGTGTGTATATTGAGAGAGAGAGGGAGATTTCATACCCTGCGGTAGGTGCGGACCAGATGTTTTTGTGCGTGCGACATCAAAATCTGACCATTCGACCAATGATCCACCAATCGAACGGCCAAATTAAAAAAAAATTACACTGGTTTACCCGGTCAGCAGGTGCCCCACCTAACATCCCTAAAATCAGGTCTGATTTTTCCCCTTCTCTCTCTCCTTTCTCTCCCATCCATCCCCCCGAAAGCCAGATATGGAATATATAAATATATATATAGTGAATCGATAATATGCGGTCGTGCGGTCGCGATCGCGGGCCGTCCGATCGCGGGTCCATTGCATCCAACGGTCGACGTGAATCGCACCTGACCGTCCGATGCGATGGATCCGTGATCGACGGCCCGTGATCGGGACCGCATGACCGTATAATATCACGACTATATATATATATATATATATATATATATATAAACAAATTGTATAGTTTTACTCCTTCTGTTGTGGATCCACAAAATAAAAGCCTACTACTATAATCAAAATGATAACGGACATTAAAACATCTTTTTAGATATCCACAAAAAAAATAAACTCAGGAAACAAAAATAGACTTCTTCCTGCTACAAAGTCCCTCATGGGGAAAACAGTGTTTCTTCCCTCACAATTTTGGAATGAATTCTTTGTTTTGGTACAGGAAGACAAAGAGGGCAAGTTACAAGAACGCAAGTCTTAACAATTTACCATTGCTTCTCCTTTTGTCTAGATTAGCATAATTTTATTTGCTCTTGTAGATCTTTGGATCATTACTATGTCTTGTTGACATTTCCATCTTTCTGTGTAAACCCCTGTATAAACTTATGTATATTTTCTCTACAGCAATAGAATCTCATTTACCAAGCAAAAAAAAAATAGGCTTCTTGTTAATTTGAAAATAGATAAAATGAAAGTGATTAGACTAATTGCATATCAAACTTGTAAGAGAACAAACTAAGAAAAACTAAATTCACCTATGCTTGACAGTGGACGTGAACCAAAAATACTATTGCAAGGACATTGATTAAGGGTTTGTTTGGATAATGTGCAAATGGAGTGGGTTCTCATTTGTACTGAGTCAAACACAATATTTTGTTTAATTAATTATAATAATTAAGTGTAACAAATAAAATTTTAGTGTTTTCATTTACCCCATTAAATGGAGCAATTAAAATCCCAACCGACCCGGCCCATGTGTTATCAGTTATAACATCTTTTAGAGTGGTGATAAATAGGCCCCAAATCACAAGCTCCATTCACAAGCCCCATGAGGTATCATTATTTTATTGGTTGATTTTGAATGGTTTGTTGACTTTTGAAAAAGTGTAAAATGACAAAATACTGATATGCCCTTCATTAAAAATATATCCAATTAACCCAAATCCCCCTTTTTCATATTAATTTCAGTTACACCCTATTTCAAAATTTAAATTTTAAAATCTTTATGAATTTTCTATTTAAATTATACCAAAACTTACCTAAATTACATTAAAACTACCTAAATTATTTTTCGTTAAAATCATTCAAACAGCAGTAAAAACATTCTCTACATGTTTACATCATTTGTTACATTTACATTAACACTGTTACATTTACATTACATAAATGTTTTACATTTCATGCAATGTTTAAACAATTTTAAAACGAATCTTTACATTTCATGGAAAATATCAAACACTTGTTTTGCTGTGAGTTACACTTAACAAATATTACATGAACTATTGGTTTCATTTTAATAAAAACTGTTACATTTATATATATGTATTTTTAAATGTTTTACATTCTATTCAATTTACCCATAGTTCATTGTTACATTTATGAATGTAACAAATATAAATGAATACACATATGCAGTTGACTGTTACATTTATGAATGTAACAAAAACGACACAGATTTTAAAAAACGAAGAATGTTATATATATAAAATGTAACATTATAAAAAACAAATCCAGCTATGAAAAATGACATTCAAAACATAAATAAAACATGATCCGGTAGGCGTTGATGGAAGATCCAACTCCATAAAGAACAAAACAATGTTTTCGAACTTCACAAGATTAAAAAATCCGAGAGAGCTACGAGGTGAGCAGCAATAATGGCCACAAGTGGACTATTGAGGAGGAGGAAATGCAGAGAAGACAACAAGAAGAAGAGATGGGTCTTTGGAGATCACCTTAATTATCTTCTGTTTTTTATTTATTTGTTTAGATCTCATTCAAGAAAATAATAATAATTCGGTTGAGATATGCATAAAGAATTAATGATACTCCATGATTCTCGGAATAAATCTTGATGTTATCAAGTAAAGGGTATAATAGGTAATGTCTCATTGCCACCTCATGGGGCCTATGATGGGGCCTGTGAAGTTGGGGCCTACAAAACATTATTGCATCTTTTATTTCTTCGCCTCTCGTCTATCTTCTATCTACTATACTGACCAAAAAGGATTTTCAAGTGCATGTAATGTAATTCTACGCATTTACTATCTAACAAATTTATCAAAGTTCATTATTATCCAAGACAAATATTTCTTCTCTTAATCTTATCCTAAGATTTATAATAGATAATTATATTTTTTACAAATTTATATAACTTAGAATAATATAATTGTGTGGATTATAAATATTAATGTGGCATAAAATATTATAAATGTTATTATATTAAATATATCAAGAATCTTATCTAATAATCCAATATATTTTTAAACAAAATTGTTATTTATAAAATATAAAAAAATCTTGTGAGATTATTTGTTAGTTGAAATCATATTTTTTTATATTCTATTATATTAGAGCCATTGCTTATTAACCACAATGGCTTATATATATATTCAAAAAACTAATATATGTAATATTTAAATATTTATTTTTTACTATACAAAGAGTTTCATATATGTGAAACAAGCAGACAAGAAAATATGTGTAAATGATAGCACATCATGAAACAGATAAACATGTGCAAATAATATGCTAAAATCTTCCTACACGTGCAATGCAAAATTTGTATGTCTAGAAAAACAAATACAAATATTCACTTCATCCAAACATGCCCTGGTTGTTTTTACTAAATTCAAACATTGCAACGCATGTAAAAAAACTAATAACAAATTTTAACAAAAATAAAAATAAAAACAAGCACTATTGCACTCCGTTTTTTTACAAAACATGTGTAGTATTTAAAAATACAATCCTATATACCTCGTTAAACATTTATATACCTCATTAAATTTTTTCTTACACTTATTAAAAGTAAATTCATTCAATTCGAAATGAATCAATATACACTTTTTATTAAAGAATATACTTTATAATTAGGTGATGTTTAGTATTTAAAAAAAATGAAAACATGTGTGAGCTGAGTTTTGGTTGGTAAAAATGACCAAGTCTAATAGTTTCCATAAGAAAATGAAAAATGTTAGACTCACTCACATTCACCAACCAAAACTTAAAACTCACATGTTTTCATTTTTTTAAATAATAAACATCATATAATGATGTATATGCTTTGATAAAAATGTGCATATTGTTCCATTTCAAGTTGAATGAACCCATCTCTAGTTAGTGTAAGAAAATATTTAATGAGGTATATATAACCTATAACGATATATATACTTCACTGAATTTGTAATGTGATAAATAGGATATGTTTTGGATTGAAAAAAAAAAACTGAGTGTAAAGGCACTCTAACAAAATAGCAGTTTAAGCACCGAAACACACCATCTTAATCGTATTATTAGACTTGCTCCAATAGTCCACACAGAAAGTTGGAATTCCTGTGTTTTGACACTGAAAATTCATGTGATAGTTAATAAAAGACTGTCGGGGTGAGAATCTAACTATTAAAAATGTTAACATAATGTTTTATAAACTCTTAATGCTAAGAGTCTATTAAAAAATAACATAATTTTTTGCATTATTTACATCTCCTATTGTTAATTATTAACACAGAGGATCTCTATAATTTTACCATAGAGGATCCGGTCTCCCACATTGATATTCACTGGTGAACAACTTATGCACCTTTATGCAGAAAGAATACAGTGTCATAAAATCAGAATGGGCAAAATAGAACAGGCCCTATCAACCTGAGAAATTAAGTAAGAAGCATAAGAAAGGACTTCCCCACGAGCGCCTAAAAAAGATTGAAGACTAATAAAAGAATGATCTAAATACGAAAAAAGAAAAGAAAATAAACATATCCTATGTCCAAAAAATGGAACAAAACTAAAGTTACGGATGATATAAATTAGAATACAGCATGATTGCTTAATAATATACCTTTTTTTTAGTCAACAAATAAAAAGGAAAAAACTGAAATCGTGAACTGAAGATCGGATAGTAGTTCTTCCAATTATACCTAAAATCGAAATCATGGTTTTTTTATAATATACTCCGAGCAGATGATGCCATCCTCTCGAAATAACACAAATCACATTTTTGGATCGTATTTTGCTCTCATATGTCCCCCCTATTTTATTAGTCAAAATCTTTTAAAACATTGAAGAGATATAAAAATAAATAAAATACGGGAAAAATACTGGGACAGGAGGGAGGCAAATGAGATCCACGCATTTTAGCAACAAAAAAGGGCATTGTTACGGACAATACTTTTTACAGCCTTAAATGTTATCTCATATCTCTTTAGCCATTCAATAATCATCCAATAAAATATATATCAACTTAAGTGTGATATATATACCTCTTTAATTTTTTATTTACATTTGTTAAAAATATGTCGATTTATCTCGAAATGGAACAATTTATATTTTTTTATCAAAGTACATATCTCATTTAATGATTTTTATTATTTTAAAAAATTAAAACATGTGAGGACTACATTTTAGATTGTACTTGATAATATAAAAAAATTAAAACATACACATATAACTGAATGAAAATGAAAAATAAAAAAACAAATTGAATGTTCAGAATAACCGAACAAGGACAAGCTCAGTCTACATACACTTTTCATCCATACAATTTGAGTATAAGATTTATATAATATATATTTCATTAAATAAAAATATTATGTTAAAAATCAAAACAATAATAAATTTGGATCAGAAATACATGTATTTGTGATTTTGTACTGAGGAGAGCAAGACTACATTCAGAGTACATCACGCTGTCCCCATGGCCATTGCCATAGAACCGGGCAAACATGCGAAGGTAACATTTCCAGCTTGACCATAAGATTAGCCACAAGAGGTCCCTCCAATATATATATATATATATATATATATATATAAAGCTATTCTAATTAATCATGCTAGAATAGTTATCAATGCATGCCAAAATAGTTTATATTGCTATTCAATGCATAGTTTATACTGCTATTCAAAAGGAACATGCGGATTTAAAGTCTACGGTACCGTTTTCTCCTCGCAGCAATGCTTTGCACTCGCAACTTGATTCTTTGCACCTGCGTTGCTATCCGATGGCGCGTCCCCAAGTGGAGTGCGCACTGGAGTCTTCCTCTGCCCTCACGACGGCGCTTCAAGTAGAGCAGGTACTCTTCTACGACATCTTCCATATCGTAAGCAACCTCTCTCAACTGCTTCACCCATATCTTCACCCCCTCGTCATCGTATTCCCTCCGGTCGGCTTCCCTCAAGCAGGAAACCATGGATTCCATCTCATCCATTATGTCCATGGCCTCATCATGGACGCCTCCGAGCAGCCTCACCTCATTATCTATGATGGGTTTCAACACGTCGATTAGCAAGTTCACAGCGGTCTCTGCCATCTCTCTCTCTCTCTCTCTCTCTCTCTCTCTTTCTCTCTCTCTGTTTGGATCAACAATGTGGTAGTCTTCTTGGTTCAAATTGAGAAGTATAGTTTCTTATGAGCATCTACTTGGATAAATCTAATACTTTTGTCGACTTGGTCTTCTCACTAGTGGTTGGTTACCATAAACGTGCAATTTTATACTTAATAGCCCAAAAATTTCAACTGATCCAGGGTATCTGTTATGGGTTATCCAAATTTGACTGGGATGCCAATTTTTAGTATCCATAGGTATATGGCAATTACTGCATTGATTTGCACATGGTTTAGTATCCATAGGTATATGAATAACATGGTTTAGTATCCATAGGTATATGGTTTATTATCCATAGGCATATGGCAATTACTGCATTGATTTGCACATGGTTTAGTATCCATAGGTAATTGGATGATAATTTTTAGTGCATTGATTTGCGGATGGTGGGGGACCAAACGAGTAATAATGAATGCTCGTTTAAACCAAATACAAACAAACCATTTTTTTCCGTGTTGATTAAGAATTCTATTCAATTATTAGAGTATAAGACTACTAATGATGAAAAATTAATCCCCCAACACTTTATATTACCGTTTCGGAGGCCAATTAGTTGTTCTTAGTAAATAGCTAGTTTTATGTGTGAGTTAAAACATGTGGTACAATATTTCATATTATATATAATAATATAAATAAACATTTAAATGTAAAGTTAAAATAACACATACTAATTAAATCATTGAGTTTATTATTAACTTGAAGAAATATATATTATAATTAAAAAAATACCCCTATACCAGGAAAGATTTGAAATAAAAGTAAATATAAAAAAAAATCTTGAAGCAAATGATAGGCATTCTATTCAATCATGATAGGTGCCCAAAAGGGATGTACAAAACAATCACTAGCGAATCATAGCAAGATAGAGTCCTTTGGGTCCCCATGCGAAAAGAGCCCCTATGCACTGCTACACTCAGTCACGATTACCAATAAAACACATACCATATATGTCTCGTTAGAGATTTAATTAAGTATATACCTCGTTAGATGATGTATATAACTCATTGAATTTTTTCTTACATTTGTTAAAAATGGGTTCATTCAATTTGAAATGGAATGATATGCAATTTTTATGAAAGCATATACCTCATTAGATGATGTTTAGTATTTAAAAAAAAAAAAACACTTCAGGTCTGTGTTTTGGTCGGTAATCGTGACTGAGTGTATCTTTTTCCTTTACAAATTTATCATCAACCAGCACGACCCAGGGACGGCTCATGGGTTGGTTGAGCCGGGCTGTAGCTCAGCCCAGATTTTGTGAAAAAACCCCCAAATAGCAGTCCAACCCAGTTTTATTAAAAACCTCTCAATAAAGCCCAGCCCATATTTTGTTCAAAAACCCCCAAAACAGTGATCCAACCCAGTTTTTTTAGAAAAACCCCAAAACAACTTGCTATGTAAACTTCAATTTACTCTAATTGAGCATCTTTTTTTTTAAAAAAAAACATATTTTGTAATCGTCAATGAATAAATCACCCCCTTCACTAAACAGTATGTAATGAATTTGATTTTATTTGTAAATTCTTTAATTCTTTTGATTTATCATATGTTTTGTAGATGCATTTAGATATTTCATATTTTGACAATGTTTGGAGAATTGAATAAATCATCATCGCCTATATTGGTCGTTTGGAGATGGAGTTTCTCTAGTTCAATCTTTCATTAAATTTAAAATTTATTAGATTTATTAGAATTTTTTGTTAGGGTTTATCTTTGTTATTCACTTTTATGTTTTATTGACATTTATTTTATTCCAAATAAATGTGGAATTATTCTTGATTACCTTGGTGTCTAATAAGAAAATTAAATCAAAACTTTTTAAACTGAGTTTGTATTTGTGATTTTTTTTATATAACATTTGAGTTTTTTTTTAATATCGTTTTTTTTAGGTTATAAATTCAAATGGATTTTAAGTGGAGAATTGTATTTTACTAAAAGAAAAGAAGAAAATAATGGAGAGAAGTTGATTTTTTTTATATAACATTTGAATTTTTATATTAATGAACTTGTTTTGTTTTACTTAATTTTTTGATGAACTTATATTATTTCAAGTGCATCATATGGCAACAAAAAAAAAAAAGAAGATATTTTTATCTAGAAAAGTTTTTTTATATGAAAAAATTAATTCAGCTCACTCAAAAAAAATGTCCTGGATCCACCCCAGAGCACGACCCTTCTGGCCCCATGCAAAAAAGCCCCCAACCCTTTACAAAATGAGTAATAGCGTGTCCCAAATGTTTTACATGTATAGCGAACCCCCTGGACGAGAACTTTATTATGTTCTAACCATGTAGCCCAAAACATAGCAGGAATAAAACTCTGTGGCCCACAATTCATCCAGCGAGGTACAATCCAGATTCAGCCCAGATGAAATAATTAAAATCATCAAGAACACTATTGAAAACCTCAGTGCCTAATCTAAGCTTTTTTTTTTCTGGGTTACCTCAAGCATTTGTATTGTAAATGTGTATTTATTTTGTTTTATTTTATTCAATTCTATTAATTAATTTTTATTCATATATTTTTTTTTAAGGTGGAGATAAGATTTGACAAAAATGAAGAGCAACAACGAGCAGCAAGGATCACTATGAGAAAAATGACATTTAGCCAGGATTGTTTTACCACGGAAATTGATTTCGTCGGTAATTATATATCTTTATAATATATATTTCGAAGATAAAAAGTATAATTTTTTTAATTTATTAAGTTTTACTTTTATATTACCGACAAAAGTTTCCTTGATAAAAGCTTTTGCGTGGTCGAAAATATAACAAAGATCATCATGAACGAAAACTTTTCCTCAGTAAAAGTGCATAATTTCCTTGGTAATAGTTTTTCCATGCATTCGACAATTTTTAAAAAACAGAAATAAATAAAACGACTATGGTAGGTAATATAAAAAAGGACTTTTACCAATCAATGAAAATTTTTTCTTTGATAAAAGTGCTTTGTCATGTATTTAATGTTCTTCAAAAAATAAAAAAATAAATTGTAAAGACGGTCCAAACAGGGACCGTCCGCTTCTGAGTGGCGATTAGGGTTTCTCATTTCTCATACCCAATGGTCCCCCAACTTCTCAACAAAAACCCTACCCGATCCGAATCTCCCTTTCATAAGAGGTTCCTCGCGAGGTCATCAATGGAGGACGAGTCCTCGACAACGCCGCGGAAGAGCAAGGTCCCCTTTGATGACTCCGATGCAAAATCCCAGCCGTCCGACGACCCGGTCTACAAGGGTCCGATGGCGAAGAGCTACCCGTTCGAGTGTCTCGGTCCCCTGCCTCGAGCGGAAGGAGTCCGTGCTCGTCCCCGCGCCCACATCAACAGGAAAGACCACCATCGCCATGTCCTTCCGAGACAAGCAGCACGTCATCTACATCTCTCAGTGGTGGCATCCACCAAGTTATAGGTGAAGAACTTTAAGATTGTAACTTGAGTTTGGGAATTTCAATCAATCTAGGGTTTGAGTTTTCAATCCATTCCATTCGCTCGTCGTCGCTTGCGGTGAGTGATTTGACCTTTGAATTCATCGAATTTGGTCGTTCTTTCATTAGATCCGGATTGGTTCCACGGTGAGTTTTGTTCGATCTGTGTTTTTTTGTGTAGATCTGAAAGGATTGTTTGGGAGATGGAGCACAAGGTGGACCACGAGTACGACTACTTCTTCAAGATTGTCCTCATCGGAGACTCCGGCGTCTGACAGTCTAATATCCTGTCGAGGTTCACCCGGAACGAGTTCTGTCTCGAATCGAAGTTCACCATTGGTGTTGAGTTTTCCACTAGGACTCTCCAGGTGAGGCTCTGATTCGCCGTGATTTGTTGCCGATCTGCTATCGATTTCATTGGTTTGTGTTCTGGAGATTGTTGAATCAGTTTCAATGATGAGATAATCTATAGTAGATTTCAGATTCACATGTAGTAATGTATTCCCGGTCCATTTATTCCCCTGATTATATTTTGTGTATTGTATTATATACTAGAAACTTCCCCTTATCTTTGTATATGTTCTGGACAAGTCAAATTGGTCTCAATTTCACTAGCAAAAGATTTGTGTAGGCCTCTTAATTTGATAAATTGATGACCACAGCTTAGATTTACATGTTTGAATAGAAAATCTTTCATGGATATGCTGAATTGTTTATGGAAATAATTAGGCACACAGAGATCTTGGCTTATCTTTGTTTTTAGTCTAAAGCATAGGGATATTTGTATATTAGGGGCTGTTTGGTTGGACTTATAATCAGTCCTTATTCAGCTTAAACCGGATTTTCCACGTTAATTCTGTTTGGTTGGATGTGAAACAACGTCTGATTATTTCCCTCATTCAGTGATTATCGACAAAAAAATTTCAGCCCACCACACCCCACTTATATAATCGGCAATCGTATTCAGTCCTTCGTCCCGCCTATGAAAAGACGCAAATGCCCCTGGATAACATCAGTATTGACACGATGTATATAAACCAGAAGCACCTAATTTTTCAGTCTCTCTCCTCACTTTTACTTCTACGAACACAGAGAACCCTAGAAGCACCCGTTATACCTGATGAAATCAATGACTTCCGAAGACCCAAACAACAGATGAAATAATAATCGATCACAGATCTTCGTCGACTAGTCCTCATCAGATCGGCTTCCTCCTCACAAAAAGCGAGATACACAGGGATCTCCCTCTCACCTTCTCCGGCCAAACGTCTGACTCTCCGATCTAGCCTCTTTGGGTCTCCGCCCCAGCTGACGATATAGGTAAACCACATTTCCTCCATTCATGCGAATGTGCGTCAGATCTGTGTATTATATTCTCTTTAGGGTTTCCTTTATTTGGATCTATATAGAGCATTGGCTGAAATGTGATTGTTTTTCTATTGTGTGTAGATCAGATTTGTGTGTAGTTCATTGATAGCTTTTAGAGTGCAATACCTAATTTATTAAAACTGTAATTTGTCTATAGATTTATGATTTTAATTATTTGTGATGCCCTGATTTGTTGGGATTTTCTAATTTGTTTTGTTTTTCAAATATTGACTTTGTTCTGTTTTTTGTTGTCATTCAAGCAATGGGTAGTCTGTTTTTCAATGCTTTGGCCTCCTATTTGGATCTCACATTTTTCATAATATTGATGTTGGGATGACTAGTTGTTATTTTGAATTCTAATAGGATAAGTTTTTATTATAATGCTATTGTTCTATTCCCTAGTGCATGTCAACTGAATGAAGTAAATTGGAATTTGTTGTCAGTTCTTCTTCATTACAGGGTTTTAAAAGTGAAAGGTTCAATTGTTCAAACTGGCTAACTTTGTTTTTTTGTCATTGATTAATGGCATATGAACTGACAATGTGTTTATCCTTAAAAAAAATTCCTTATCTGTCTCCAGTTGAAACAAGAAAATTGCATATACCTGAACTTGTTGATGTTGGGATGACTAGTTGTTATTTTGAATTCTAATAGATAGGTTTTTATTATAATGATATTGTTCTATTCCCTAGTGCATGTCGACTGAATGAAGTAAATTGGAATTTGTTGTCAGTTCTTCTTCATTACAGGGTTTTAAAAGTGAAAGGTTCAATTGTTCAAACTAACTAACTTTATTTTTTTGTCATTGGTTAATTGCATATTATGATACAAATGTGATAAGATAAACTTTTTAAATGGATGCACAACTAATAAAGGGGATTTCATTTATCTAGGCAGCCTTATACACCATCTACCATGTGTGTTGAAAGATATATAGACTAGCAGGGTAGTTAAATAGATGTTTTGGTCATACTACACCTTAATGTTAGATGGTGTATGTACTACACCTTTCAGGCCTGTAAATTAGCTAGCAAAAGTGTTAAGCTTGTTAGTTATAGCTGCTTCACTCATGGTGATTCTCATTCTGTTCCGTTCTGTTAAATTTGACTAATATTCTGTTTTGTTCCTTAAATTTGATGGACTTTCTTGTTTCATATTGTTATCTTTTCTCTATGAATTAAACCTTAATTGTTCTGATCAATGATGAATAAGGAGGATTATGATATCTTGTTGACAAACACTGTTTAAGCAAACATACATCCCTAGTTTCCATCACAAACTTGCCAATCCATTTTTAAAATTCATTTTTATCTACACAAGTGGGATCTTGCCCAAGTGCTTCAAATCTGTTGTTATTTTAACTAGAAAGTGGCAGGACCCAGAAATTTTTTTTTAAGTTTGAGAGCACAGGATGAAGAAGAAAAGGATGAACCTTAAAAATATTCTTATAAAGTGATGTAAATTGACCCCACTAAACACAGTTTCTGATTGTCACATAAAAAGTTGAATTTTTGCCAGTGCACATGCAAAATTATCTCCTCCCAAACACCCTGTGAGGTCCACACCCTTTTCAAGCAATGTGGTCCTCACAGGGTCACATGTGAGACACCCTAGTTCAGGTCATTGATTATCAATTATAGATAAAAGAAATAAAAAAGGCTAGACTTTTCTTCACCTCCAACTTTCCCTTTTTTTAGTCTCCATGCGATTGTCCTCTTTATCTTTCAAATAAGTTCAGTACTTGATATTTGCTTACATGTTTTTGTTTATTATAATAGTAAATGCCATCTATACAAGTAAAAGACCCTTGTTAGCTATCATATCTTTAAATTACTATGAAAACCCATGTTGTCAACTTCTACTTTAAACAAAGCTATCATACCTTGTTAGCTTAACAAAAAAAAATTGACAAGAATTATTACATGATTATGTGAATGGCAAAAGCTAATTATAATAATAAATAAGACAAAAACATTTCACACTGCTCAGTGTACTCAAACATGAGTCTTTCTTCATGTTTCCCATTAATAAAACTGAACAGAACAAAGGAGTTGCATGAGAGCTGAAACCATGCAAACAAACAATAGGGTATATAGTAATAATAAAGAAGCTTGGTTTTAAAAGCCTGCTTCCCCTTCAGAAACTGTGGCCTCTCTCCATCCCTTTATGTGGAGAGAGCAGTTAAAAAAAAAAATGACCCTATAAAAAAGTGATTACTAAAACAGTAACATGTGACTACTATTTTTTTGTATGCACAAGGCAAGGACATAGCTTGCCTTCCCAAACCCTTCCTCAGGGAAATGACCACTCCCCATTTGTGTTGATGTGTGCTGCCCATCTTATAAGTATTCACAACCTCCCCTCCCCACTCTATCATGGATGCACTGTCTGCCAGATATGAAAACAGGAAGGTTGGATTTATTGATTATGGAGTGACAGAGAGTAGGACCCGATGTAAAACTAGACAAAGTTAATATTTCTTAATATGTTAACACACAAGAGTGGCTACAGACAGTAGTCCATATTTCATGTTATTTTACAAAAAAAAATTGGTTTTGCATCTTTGGTTTTTTTTTAATTGGTATTGAACAAAACAGGGTTATTAGATGGTTTATTTTTTCATGGTAATGTCTCCTGCTTTTGGGGACATCCTTTTAAGTTGATTGCTATATTATGGAAAGCTTATTTTTAAATGTTATATTATGCACTATGCATGTCATATATATTGCACGTGATCATAAAAAATTCTTTCAAAATATATACCTTATTAACATGAGCATATGCTCCGTTAATTTTTTATCAACCCATACAAGTATGTTATTTATACTAATAACATAAAATTTAAAAAATTACTATAAATAGTAAATTTTGAAAACTAATTTTTCTGATTCTATGAGATCTTAAATGATCATAGGAATTGATAGAGATCAATTTCGAACTGTTATAATTGAGATATCACAGATTTAAGAATTACTAAAAATAGAAAAATCGCTAATTTAAAGGCCTAAATGAATGAATTTTTAAAACATAAAAATTGATAGTTGTATAACAACTGATCCAGAAGATCTCTTCGATATATTTTGCCATGTAAAATTTTATGCGATTCTGAGATCTTGCTTTGATTTGTAATTTATTTTCTTCAAAAGAACTCGTCCTCGAGTTCATCAGCTCTTCAATTGATGTTTCCTTGTATTTCACCTTCGGCAAGTGAAAAGACGTTTTCTTGACTTTAAATTTCTTCACAATCAAATTGATTATGTAGAAAGTTGAATGCACCTCGATTTGTAGCCCAAACTTCTTTACCATTGTAGTAGTCGCAAAGTCTTCATTGTTATCATTATTGATGATGGCATCCAAAACACTTTTATTGTTGGTGCATATATCTTGCAACACGATCTTTTATAGGGGCTCTTCCATCTTGGGGGTCACTACTATGGATAGTGAAAATAACTTCTCTTGTTTTCCTCCAATAACATCTTCAGAATTAACAAAGAAAACAACATCCTCCGCTTCTTTGTTGCTCATTTTCTCATTAATCTTTGGTTCAATGATGAAGTTGACCCGCTCTCCTTCTTCTTCTGCGAATTCGGCGCCATCATATATATCATCAACTTCTAGTTCAACTAGAACTTCGTTCTCTTGTTGAATTTGATTTGAGCAAAATTCTGGTTTATTGGAATTTTCACACTTTTCTGATGATGGTAGATCATAAGGGTTGACCCTCGAATCATTCCCATCCTTTGCAGGACTAGCTCTTGTCACATCTTGCGCCTTTGAAATCTCCAGTCGTGAGTCCACCCTTACAATTTGACGACAATTTCGATACAATTGGGGTAAATATCGTTCATAATTTCGTAACAGAAATTGATCCATGAGGAGCTCTTTCATCCTCCTCCATGTATGAATAAGTGCCTTCCCTTGTCACTGCCGAGTCTTTTGGAGTTGATTCCACCAAACGACGGCACTGCTCTTCAACCGAAAAGCCACCAATTTGATCATCTTTTCTTCTGGGACCTCCATCATCTGAAAGAAACTTTCAACCTCTAAGATCCAATCGAGAAAATTCTCGATCTGCATATTACCATTGAAATACGGAATATCCGTCTTCAATTGGTAATCATTGTGTTCCATACACCGTCCTCTCGGATGATATACTTGAAATCCCTCACCTTCATCCTCCGATTCTTCCTCATCATCAGGTTGATAACGAGAAGGACGTCAAACAATGTTCTGAGCAATAGGTCAGCTTTGGACAACTCCTTCGGCGCGTCTCCCATCACCTTCAGGATACATGTTATTGGCGTTGAGGTTCAGGCCAGCGATCATCTCGTGGATCTCTCGCATTTGATCGCGTTGTTTCTCAACCGCCTTCCACAGATCCTCTAATCCACAACCAGCGTCATCAGATTGGTTGTTTTTCCCTTCGTTATTTGCCATCGCAGCAAAGCAAATCCTCGCTCTGATACCACCTAACGCAGCGAAAAACAGATAAAAAGATCCAACCAGCGTTGAGATCTCATAAGCTTCTTGAATGCATAAGGAATCCTTGAATCCACAAGGAAGAAAGCCCCAAAAGAGAAGAAATTTGAAATATTATTGATAATAAACTGTAAACCCTAGATTACAAGTCCGTTATTTATATTAATAACATAAAATTAAAAAAATTACTAAAAATAGTAAAATTCAAAAACTAATTTTTCTAATTCTATGAGATCCTAAATAATCATATGAATTGATAGAGATCAATTCCGATCTGTTATGATTGAGATATCACATATCTACAAATTACTAAAAATTGAAAAATCGCTAATTCAAAGGCCTAAATGAATGAATTTTTTTAAAATAAAAATTGTTAGTTGTATAATAACTAATCCAGAAGATCTCCTCAATATACTTCGCCATGTAAAATTTTATGCGATTCCGAAATCTTGACCTGGATTTGTAATTTATTTGGTGGTCCTCTTTTGATAGTCCCATCTTCATAATCTGTATTACATCAAAGTTTCGCCCAATAAAAATAAAAACCGAAGACCCATGCACCAAAGGACACTTTTGAAACTCATGTTACATTTGTACTCAGTTTCCAACTAGTAAAACAAATGGCATGAAGAAGAAGTTCAAAATCAATCAACAAAAACATACGAAAAACCGAATATTAGCAATCAAAGAACAACAAAAAAAATATTCTTGAATTCTCCTAATAATCTCCAATTCGATTCATCGACGACTTGGGCTGGCCGAGGGGGTGTTGGTGGTTGATTTTCCTTCTTGTTGCCCTTTCTGGCCTTGGTTGCCTGATTGAACTGTGTTCACAGACTGAAAACTGTAGGTGTTGTTGTGGGGGGCCCTGCAATTATTTTCTGGAGTGAATCTTCTTTTAATATCATGGAACTCATCCTTGATTTTGCTATGTAGAGACTTGAGAAACTCCTGAAACAAGAACATAAGAATTGTTAATGAGAGAGGGGGGGGTTGGGGGTTACCATTGACAAATCTTTGGTGATTTGGTATTGGGTGTTGAAGAAATGAAGAGATGGGTGGGGGGTTATATAAGGAGATAAGCTACTTTTCTATAATAGTTTTTCAGTGACTTTGAATTAGTCTTGACAGTGATCATAAGAGGTGTTTTTACTTGGTCTTGGTGGAGACTTTGCCACTTAAGGAAATTTGTTTTTTGTTTTTATTGTAAAACATCCAGCCAGATTATTCCTTTGGTACGTGAGATGTTAATAATGTGACACCGTGAGACTTTGGACTTTCAGGAATTATTGATTTATTAGATATCTCAAAAGAAAATGTGAGTCATTTAAATTAAAAAATGTTACTGGAAGACCATTTCATAGTCCAAATGCATAACGCACGCCTTTATTTTATTAAAAATCATATATCTCGTTTATATGAGATATATATATATATATATATATATATATATTTTTTTTTTTTTATAAAAAGTGATATATATACTTCAATTAATTAAATAATATCTATTATTTAAAAAAAATGTATGAAAAAAGTTTAACAAGATATATACCTCGATATAGTGAGAAGATGAAGATGGGCTAATGAGATATATAAAGCTGCACTGTGGAATGCAAAAAAGTTGTTTAAATTTTGATGAATCTCATATATGATTGGGATAAATCTCTTAATTATCCTGCTCAGTTTTACAAGAATGGTATTTCATATACGATTTTTTCTCGTCCCACATATCGATGGGGTCTTGAGAGAGGAACACCTTACAAGAGTTACATGTCTTTGAGAGGTGAGGGGGTAAATAGTGGATGATTAAGAGTAGGAGTTGTGGAGTTGAAGGGTGAGGGGGTTATGAGGATAAAGAGTTTTTTTTTTATATCGGAGGGATCCCCCGTGACTGACCTTAATGTCAAGCTAGGGAAAACTACATCCGACTGTTTTCTCCGGTCCTACGAAAAATTCTTTTGAATAATCGCCAACAAATAGGTGAGTAAGTCAGCGTCAAAACTCGAACACAAAACCTATCGGTAACACAGCTAAATCCTGAATCGTTGTGCTATGATCACTGGGGACTAAAAGTTGGAGATAGATTGAAAAGGTAGTGGATATCTACTGTAGTCACAACCCAAATGTGTTCATTTGTTTTACTTGTCAACGCGGTTGCTTTTAAATTCAATATTGTGTTCGTTTTGTTTCAATTTGAAATCCCACCAAGAATACCAACCTAACCAGTTTATCATTTTGCCCAAGTCTACTGTCGTTTGGGCGGTGGAACAACACACTATAGCTATGCTAGAATATTAAGAATAATGTAGTATTGGTATTCAACTATTATACGTGATCCCTTGGAATTCATTTTTTTCAATGTCCGTAAATTTTTATTCACATTTTATCAACAGATTATTTATGGTTAACTAAACAAAAAAATTCTAACGTGAGTCTATCACATGAGTTGGACTAGTTTATTTACGAACCTTCCTATGTGGGAAGCTTTCAATGTACTAATTTTGTAAACTCAATCAGGATTTTCTCACAAAAAAAAGAAAAAGAAAAATGTTAGACTCAGTCATTTTTATCAACTAAAATTTTGGTAACATATGTTTTCATTTTTTAAAAAATAGTAAACATCATTTAGTGAAATATACATATGTTTTGATAAAAAATGTATGTCGCTACATTTCGAGTTAAATGAACCAAATGTAAGAAAAAATTTAACGAGACATATACATCGTCTAATAAGGTTTATGATTCACTGGATTTCTAATAAGAGATATAAAACTGTATTTTGGACTAAGAGTGCCCAAAAAAAGAAATTTCATAGGCTAGATTATTTTTTCTCTCTCTTCTTCCACTTCTTCCTTTGTTCTCTTACACCAATTTTCTATGAGCATCTTCTTTTGTAGTCCAACAGTTGAGTAGAATTCTTAATTAATGCAAAAAGAATGGTTTGTTTGTCGGCTGCTTATGATAATGATGGGGTGAAGACATGGGTGAAGCAGTTGAGAGAGGCTGCTTATGATACGGAGGACGTCGTAGAAGAGTACCTGCTGCACTTGAAGCGCCGTCTTGAGGGCAGAGGAAGACTCCTGAAGTTCCTCCATCGAAACTTCCAGTGCGCACTCCACTTGGGGACGCGCCATCGGATAGCAACACAGGTGCAAGAAATCAAGTTGAGAGTGCAAAACATCGCTGCGAGGAGAGAAAGGTACTGTAGGCTTTATATCCAAATACTCTTTCTTGGTAACTATATAAGCTATTTTGATACTCATAATTAATCCAGTAAGATGGCTATACTAGTAGAATATGTTTGTTTGTGTGTTTCTTTTTTTAAAAAACTTAATAATGAAGTTTTTTTTTCTTATTTGATTGATAAAGAATAAGATGTAGATAATAAGATGTGAATAAAAATTTATAAAATATGATAAATGGTTTAACATGTTGGTACTATGATTTATAACAGGTGATGGTAGTTTTTTTTTTTTAGTGGGTAGAAAACAATATATATTGGTGCTACGTGTGAGTACTTACAATCAAGCAATATATATTGGTGCTACGTGTGAGTACTTACATAAAAAATGAAAGAAATTAAAAACAACCGACGATCAAGATGTCTTCTCTTCTTCTGTTCTATTTGATCTCGACCGTCCATATATTGTGTGACTATGATGTCTGCATCAGATGTCCATGCTAGAATTCTTAAAATTTTATGTTTTAAACTTAACTTTTCAAAAACATTGTTTTGTTAGCTTTTCAATCGTTGTATTTTTTATGTGAAAAAAGAAGAGGATTAAAAGTAAAAATTAAATATTAAAAATGTGTTTTAATCTGCGTTAAGGAATATTCCCCCTTTTACATCAGAATCAATGCAGATCCAAACAGGATCTGAAACAAAACGTTGATGACACAAGCAGAAAGCAAAATACATTGATAGAGAACCATTATTGTATGCCCCACACAAAATGAAAACCCAAGAATCTCTTTTGAGTGAGAAGTCTGTTGATCGTGTCAAAAGACTATCTATTCCAGTATGAACTGCCAGACCTCAGCGTGTTGAATATTCCACATGAAGTATCTTTTGATTTGGCAAATTTTTTATTATTATTCTTTTGAGAAGACGTAGTCAATCACTATCAAAATGTGGTACAAAGTGGTTCAATTTAAAAGACTATAAAACTAAGGAAGGAAGCTAACTAATAAGTAGCTGCTGAAGGAATAAAAAAAGATGGTTCCGTGAAGGAATCAATTTTTTTATTATTAAGGACTCGTATATCATTCATGAATTTGACTCACTCTGGTCAAAGGAAAGATTCCTATAAATATAG
Source organism: Acorus calamus (assembly GCA_030737845.1). Classification (NCBI taxonomy): domain Eukaryota; kingdom Viridiplantae; phylum Streptophyta; class Magnoliopsida; order Acorales; family Acoraceae; genus Acorus; species Acorus calamus. The sequence continues at coordinate 4,189,008 of CM060874.1, read as the reverse complement.
GACCTTAGCATACAAAGCTTCTCACAGATTTGAAATTGAGGCTTCTCAGATAACTCAAGATCGAGCAAAGTTTTTTTTTTGGGCACAGACAAGCTTCTCACAGATTAGATGGCAAAGGTATAGTTGATTCTATTTTTCTTTTAAAGCCTCGTTTGGAAGTGTAGTACCAAAAGAGATTTTCATGAACCGTTTGGATCCATGTTTGACATACAAACCACATAATCTGTCTAACGGTAAATTCAAACAGTACTTAAATGCTGGATTCAAGCTATGTTGGGAGTTTCTGAATTCTTGATATGATCTTCGCATCTCAAGGAGTTGGTTTTTTTGTTGTATTTTTGCAGCAAAAGGTGGTGATAAAGGTCTCCATGAATGGTCCAAAGAGCCGTACGAAAGCCTTGCAAGCAGTTGCGGGGGCGCCAGGTAATTACCTGTTTATTGTTTTTTAACCTCAATAGAAACTCTATCTTCACGCATTGCAATGGGATAACTGGATCCCATGAGGTATAATCAATCTCTAACGAGGGATTGAATTGTGACAAAAACAATTATGAATTACTATAATTTACATGTTTAATTAGCATCTTCTTGTTTCCTTACAATGTGAATTGGCATAATGTAGGTGTCATATCAGCGGGACTCGAAGGCGATGACAAGAGCCAGGTCGTGGTGGTCGGAGAGGGGATCGACTGCATCACCCTGGTGAAGTTACTACAAAAGAAACTAAAACATGTGCAGCTTGTCACAGTCACGACAATGGACGAGAAAGAAAAAGAGAAGGGTTCGAAGAAGAGTGAAAGCAAGATAGAAGTAGTTCCATCTTGGCCTCAACATGTGGTTATGGCTACTCAGAATCACATGTATGAGGCCCCATGTGGATACCAGGACCCTTGTTGTATTATGTAAAAAGGCCTTTGTTAATTAGATTTTTTTTTGTTTTTAGGTTTTCTTTTCCAATAAGAATTGTTTTGGGTTTTTCTTTCCATATATTTTTTGGTAAAGCTTGAGATTTGGGTTTTTCGTTGTTTTGGTAAGGTTTTGAGTTTGGGTTTTTTTTGTTTTTGGTAAAATTTCAGATTTGTTGTTTTGCTGTTCTGGGTAAAGATAGACCCAGATCTCCCCTTCTTGTTTTTTTGGGTTTGTTGCTTTGAGTTTTTAGATTTTAGGTTTTCAATTTTTCAATGGTTGATGTAAGATTGATGTTTTTTCGGTTTTCAGTTTTTTATTCATTTCTTTATTGAAGGTTGATATTGTGGGTCTTCATATCTGGTTTCAATTTTTTGGGGGCAGTTAGAATTTTTTTCGGTTTAACACCTTCTCTGGGTTGTGTGTTGGTAGTAAAACATAACATTGGGAAATCAACTATATGAATGTTGTAGTCTCTGTAGTCGAGGGTTCACTTAATTTATTTACATTTGGTCATTCCGAATTGAAGCATTGATTCTTACCCTTGTGAAGCATTTCATTCAAGTATGAGAAAGTGTAGGTATTTTATGTTATCTCTATCAAGTGTGAGAAAGTGTGGTTATTTTATGTTATCTCTGTTTGATGAAATGTTTCTTTGAATATCGATTATTTTTAAGGGCTGTATGCATTTATCCATTTTATATACTCAATTTCATCATCTCTATGTATAGCAACGAAACATGATCACCAAATAAAATCAAACATAACAAAGTCATTATATGAAGTAGACAATTAATTTCGCTACAAATTTCTAATAATTCATACACACACGCGTCCAGGATTCAAAGCTAAATTACCCTTCATCACCATCCATCAAAGTCAGTCAACATTCGAGGAAATTATTATAAAATGTTAATCAGATTTAATTCACACTCCACCTTTCCATTAAGTAAAGGATGTTTAGATTTCAAGCTTTTCAATTGCGACTGGGTAGACTGAGCCTACAAAATCATGTGATCTATGCCCTGAGTTTTGTCACCAGTTCGCATCTATCTCATTAAACATACTCTGCAACTATTCATCTTGTAGCATTGTTTTTAGTCTTTCGAAATGCCTTTGTTCGATAGCAAAAGAAGCTCAAATAAATGTATATACCTCTCCACCTCTTGCCCGCTCTGTGGAGGAGAGTTGGAAACGGTGGAACACCTCCTGTTGCTCTGTCCCACAGCAGCCCAAACATGTGGGGTTGGTTAGGGTATGGAATCAATGTCAAGGAAGGGTGATAAATCCATTCGCGCGCGTGTGCTGCAGTTCCTTGTCCCAACTGGGTTGTGGGCACTGTGGCGGACAAGGAACAATGTTATATTCACGGGACACCGCTACTACTTGGAACTGTGGGATGGGGGAGGTTTATGCATTGGGGAGTAGGCTTTGTTGTCGGACATTGGCCGTGACAACACGAGGCGTCCCCCCCCCCCCCCCCTCCCCCATTCAGACCTATTGTAACTGCTTTTGTTGAATTTATAAGAGATCTAACTACGCTATAAAAAAAAGAAGGGGAGAGACTAGTTTCAAAATTCCTTTGAAACGGATGGTTCTAATATATGCATAGCTTCGAATAAAAAAATATGTACAACATGAAAAAAAAAAGTTACTTCATGCAATGACGTTTTCAAATAAAAAAATTACAACTATGCATACCTGGCTGGTTTGATTAGTCTACATGACTAGTTTAGTAAATTTTAATTAATAATTATTTTTTATGTTATATTTTTAATCTACCTATTGTTAGTTAAAAAAGCCACATAAAACTTTATATTGATTTATTTAAAAGATTGTCATCTTGAGAAATACAATAACAAAAAATAGTAACAAAAAATACAGATAAATACATTTTTCAACCAAAACATAAAAATTATTTTTCAATTTAAACACGACCTAAACAACACTTTTTCTATCCTACCATCACATTTTGACCAATACAAATTTCTGAAATATAAGTTGAAGACATAATTTGAGCTATGTTTTCAATCAATATAAGAAGGCCTAAAAATCTATAAAAATAAATAAAAATAAAAACGAGATCAAGGCCAAATTTAAGAAAAGAAGGTTTAATTAAAAAAACATTATAACTCAATGTTTTATAAAACAATTTTATTTATATTGAAGAGTCATCCATGGTTGGGAGTCCATGGTCGCCTATGCTTAAGACTAACCCGGATATCAACTTCTGAATGAGGACATAGACAGTCTCATACCCGTTTAGAGGGGTGGTAGAGTAGGGACATCCCTGACTCCTAGGAGACATTCCTGACTCATCGGGGATGCAACATCAAAACCTGCCGATGGCAGGTGGAAGTGAAAAAAGTCACACAGCCCTTTGGGCTGAGTATGTTTGGCAGGTGGTTGTGTTGTAATCGGACCTGTTTTCCTGTTCAGGGCCTTTGTGAACCAAAAACAAAGGACAGAGACATAGGTGACATAAGCAGAGACCCCATCTATGGAGGTCCACAGACAAGAAAATTTTAATTTATTTGCTATATTCGAATGAGATATTTGTCTTATTTAAGACTTTTCAAACAATTTTTTGTGGCATTTACTTTTCGTTTAGACAATTAGAATCGGATTTGTTTTCATCTTTTTATAAAGAAAGTCGATTAAAAATAGTTTTTGTTTGATTGACCAGCTATGTCAAAAACTTGTGTAATTAACAATTTGTTCAAATTTCTTTTGTAATGATAATCACAAAATAGAGCATCGATACATTCAGTCCATTTTACACCCCTATACACTATGATAACATAACATATACCACGCTATCATAATACATGAGATTCTATCATGGTGTATGTACTTCTTTCTTTTTTCATCTTTTCAAAGAGAGAAAAAACACCAGTGTATTTTAGTATATACTTCATTTCATGTAACATCATTTACTTCAATATAAGAGTGTATGATTTTTAAAAAAATGGTGTAGACTGTAATTGGGGCTGCAATAGGGCTGGATGTATCATTTTACCACAAAACAATATGTGAATACAGGGGCCCATTTTAAAATATTGTCTAGAGCGCTGATACACTCAGTTCGCTTTGTAGCCTCGTACACTATAATAGCATAACATATACTGTGCTATCGTAGTATACAGAGTCCTATCATAATGTATGGATTAAATAATTTTTTTCAACAAGAAAAAATTATATTATTATATTTAATTATATACTACAGTTCATATAACAATATGTATTTCAATGAAAAAATATATGATTTAAAAAAAAGGTATAGACTATAATTAGTGTTGCAATGGAGCTGAATGTATCATTTTCCTATTGTCTAATAAGATTCCATCTTGTCTATTACTTTTGAGGGTTGACCCTAGAATGACAAATGGTTTTTTTTTTCTTTTTTTCTTTTTTGAGTAAATGATAGGCGCTTGCCTTAATATATTAAGAGTCAAGAGTCCAAAGGAAATAAATAAAACAAAGCGAGATACAAGCCAAATAGATCCTAGGTAGAAGAGATTACTACCAAGACCCATCGACCAATGCCCGAACACGCTAAGGGGCCGTTTGGCTAGCGGAATAGGGGTGGAATACGGGAGGAATAGAGGAGGAATAGGCAAAATAGGTGTTTAGGTAAACAGAATAAGGGGATATAGCTATGCAGAATAGAGAGAGAATAAGCTGATATTTGTATTCCAAGTCCACCCATGGAATTATGTTATTCCTCCACTAAGAATAAGGAGACCCACCTATCAAATCATATGTCATCACATCAAATCACATGTCATCACCTCTTATACATCAATGGGGCCCACATGTCAAATTAACTTTTTACACCTTATTCACATCTTATTATTCATCAATCAAACACCTCAATCTTTATTATTATGTTTCCTAATTAGAATAACTAAAAACACAACCAAATACAAAATCTCTTATTCCATTGATAAAAGTCAACAATTCCTAGAATATGTATAAACCCCAGAATAACTTATGTCTCTATCCAAACAGGCTTTAAAAGAACTACTAGTCTCTCCTCCTGTAAACAAATGCCCCCTTGCCCCCACTCCAATATTCCCCAAGTCCCTAATGAGCCCCTAGGTAGAATTACATATGTTGTATTTGAAAAGGGACTTATTGTTGGGCTTGGGACCATACATTGCTGCTTTTGTCCAGCCCTAGAGTCACTCCACATCCAGGGGGACCCTCACCTGAAAAAAAAAAAAAAAACAAAGGTCGACATGGAAATTGTAGTGACATGGAAATTGTAGTGATGCATATCGATAATGGAAACAATATTTCAACATGTCCTATATATGTATGACCTTTTTTAAATGAAACAATATACGTAGTTGAATTGATTTCGATCAATGATAGCACACATATCAAAATTGACATGATAATGATTAGTCTAAATTAATTTGCTTAACTAAGTTAATCAAATTTTGGGTACAAGATATTTTTAGGGGAAAATGTGTTCTTATTGGTACGTGGTTTACATTACGTTGTCGTGTGGTTGTTTGTATTTGGTCTTTCTTAGCCCATACCCAGTATTTTTATTATTGTAATGGAATTGATAATACCAGCTTAAAGGATTTTCTTGATTATACAAGTAGTATCAGAGAGAAAAATCCGGCCAACTCAAGTAGAATTTCATCAATATTTAAAGATGAATGAACTTCTGACTTCTTAAATAGAAGTGACACACCACGAATTCCATGTATTCAATTCTAATAAAGTAACCAACTATATTCAATTCAATGATGGTAGAAAATACATATATACAAAATAAACGGGGCTTACGTACTTTATAAATCTCAAATGGATTTGGTCTGAACTATATTTTTTGTGTTACATTCAAGTTCTATTTTCAGTTCTAAACATAGTCCGTCTATTTTTTTTATTTTCTAAAAAAACCATATACCTTATCTGATGAGGTATATATTTTTAAAAAGGGTAGCGTATTTGTTATAACAAATTGAATGATGTCATTTATATAAAAAAAAAAAAATTTCAATGATTTATATACTTCATTACAAGAAATGGAGAGGAATAATAAGGCATATTGGATTGTATTGGAGACTGTAAAATATTTGACCAGAGATTACCTGGAAGATCCCCCCCCCCCCCCATATGTTGCAAATGTCATTTACAACAAATACAATCCATATGTTTTTTTTTTATTGGTAATCAAAGGTGTATTGCCATATGAAAGATGAACTTTACAAAACAAGGTATGCCTTGCTGTACAAAGCAGGAGGACATAAGAGAAAATATAAAAGACCTTGCATCCAAAGGAGAGAAAGGAAGCAAAACAACCCTGCATCCCTTTGTATCAGATTACAATTGAAAATGGACAAAAAGATCAATCATTTTTTGCCTCGGGTGAAAAGGGTGCCCTCCTTGTCAAGTGCAAGAGCTATGCGCAAGGCCTACCAAAGATGAGAGGGAGATATAGATGTTTCACCCCTAGCTGATTGATAGGAAGCGAGGATATCAGCAGGAGAATTTCCTTCTCTATGTACATGAGAAATCTTCCAGTCCTAGAGAGAGTTCATCCCATGGTGTATGTGTCTAAGAGAGCAAATGGAGGTCCATGGACGAGTACCTTTCCCTTTAACCCATGAAATTGCTGTAAAGGAGTCTGATTCAATCCACACCTTGTGATATCTAAGAGTAATGGTCAGCCATAGCCCCTCCTCAATGGCTTTGAGTTCAAGAAGGTTGATAGAAGGCATGTCATGGCGGCTAGCAATACCCCGAATGAATTCCGCTTTATCATTGCGAAGAAAGGCTCCATATCTACCTTGATCGTCGGAAAGAGAGCCATCCGAATCCATCTCTATCCATCTGTTTGGGGGGTGACCAGCTAACTTTAGTAGAAGAATCAATAATTTCAGAAATAGAAATTGCAAAGAAGGATGCAATTTTAAGAACCTCCGGTGAATGCACAGCTTTTAAGACAAGAGAATGGTATCTACTCGAGATAACATCCATGATTCTTCTTAGAAGGACTAGTTTGTGAGTGGATTTTCAAGAGAATACTTGAGCGTTCCTTTCCAGCCAGATATGCCAACAATAAATGGGAAGATAGATCTGTAATAGGGACTTCTGGACAGGCACGTAGTTGAGGAGGCTAACCATTGTGGGAGAGATCCAAGGGAACGAGGGGGTGGAGTTGAGATGAGTAGCCCTTTTAGAAGTGTGACCAAAATGAAGCGCGAATAAGAGCAATTAAGGAGAAGATGATCAACATCTTCAACTCTCGAGTGACATAGAAGGCAGGAAGCGACACTTATAAGGCCTTTACTCAAAAGTCTGGAAAGAGTCGGCAGTTTGTCATGAAAGGCTTGCCACAAGCAAAATAAGTTTCTAGGGGTTTGATTAGAGTGCTAAACCCATGCTTTCCATGTAGGAGGGGAGATCAATGAGATCCGGAGGAAAGCTCAGGCCGAGGATAGTGAGAGATGTCCCGATTTGCTAGGAGACCATACCAGGACATCTTCACCTGTGCCACCAACTTCAAGTTGAACAATATCCTGTAAAAATATCCTCAAGCGAATCAGGCCAGTGTGGTGGTTTGCGCCAAGAACCATTATAAATGAGAATATTCAGATAGGCTGAAGAAGGGGGACCCCAGATATAAGAGGGTCAGCCTAAGTAGTGCTTGAGTCCATATCCATTAAGCCAAGGATCCCACCAAATGTTGATAGCATTGCCTTCAAAGATAATGAATTTGACTTTCGATGCAATCCATTGTCTGCTTTTAAAATAATTGTCTAGCAACTAGAGCAACCACAGGGAGCATGGGCATGCCAAATGTTTTTGTTTCTTAAATATCTCTTTGAAATCCATACTGACCATAGTGAGTATTTTTTGAAACAATCTCCTGGAAGCGGACTCCTGCTGCTCCTCTATTCCAGTTGGCAATTGATTTTATCCCAAGCCCTCCCTCTAAAAGAGTCCTACAAATGGTGGACCAGGCAATGTGATGAGCTTTCTTATCAAGTGAGGTCCCCTGTGATAGGAAAGTACGAAGGGTCGACTCAATATCCTTGATTACCCTGCTCGGAAGAGAAAAAGAAATAGACCAGAACACATGAAAAGAACAAAGCACGGATTTTATCAGTTCAACTCGGCCAGCCCATAATAAGGAATGTCCCTCCCAAGAGCAAATCCTCTTCTGAATCTTGTCAACCAATACAATACAATGAGAGTATTTCAAAGAACAATTGAGTAAGGAAAGATCAAGATATCGAACTGGAAGAAAGTGTTGGTTAATCTTTAGCACAGAGCAGAAAGTCACCATAGAGGGGCTACAAGATGCGAATATTTAACTTTTGGCAGTGTTGAGGTGAAGGCCAGAGGCAACAGCAAATCCCCTGAATAGCTCAGAGAGAGAAGTGGCCGATTTTGTTGTTGTGTCTGAGAAAACCAATAAATCATCAGCAAAACATAAGTGACTGATGTTAATATCACCTTTGATGAATGGACCAACAGAACCATATGTCACCAATCCATTAGGACAAGATGAGCGGTTGTCCATCACAAAAGTGAAGAGGAGAGGGGACAAAGGGTCTCCTTGTCTGATGCCACACGAAGATGAGAAGAAGCCAGCTGGAGAACCATTGATGAGAATCGAGTACTTTGGAGTAGAGACACAGTGCATACATAACATAGTCCATTGATCACTAAAATTTCATCTCTGTAAGATTTTTTCAAGAAACGACCAATTGACACTATCAAAGGCCTTTTTGAGATCAACCTTTATACAAGCCTTTGGCTTCCCATGATTAAGGTAGCGAATGAGCTCATGAGCGAGCAAGATATTATGATGAATGCTTCGACCTTTGATGAAGGCCAACTGGTGGTGACTGACGAGCTTCGGGAGGAGAGGTTGGAGGTGGAGTGCCATGATCTTTGTAATGATCTTATATAAAGAGATTGGCCTATAGTGATCCAAGGAATCTGCATTTAAGGTCTTTGGAATAAGAGCTATAAATGTATGATTTACCTGCCGAAGAAGCTTCTCATTTAAGAAGAAATAGTTGATTGCCTGGAGGAGGATCAATTTAATCAAATCCCAAAATAGTTGAAAAAATCGAGCAGGGAAACCATCTAGGCCTGGAGAACTCAGAGCTTTCATTCCAAAAATAGTGGTGCACAGTTCCTTCTCCAGGACAGGAGAACAAAGTGCAGAGTTATCAGATGATGAAACGGTGCCATGAGGGGGAGGGAGCTGAAAATCCGAAGAGGAATCCCTGTTGAGAAGGTTAGTATAGTATTGGACTATGAGATACTTAATCTCTGCAAGATCAGAGCATACACTGTCATCATTCCATCGAAGCCTGGAGATAGAGTTGATCACCGATTTGGATTTTATAGAATTGTAGAAGAATTTAGTGTTCGAGTCCCCATCAATCAACCAAAGCTGATGTGATTTTTGTCTAGCAAACTTTTCCTCTTGAGAGAGGAGGGAGAGATATTTAGTTCTGGCCTCTGATTCTGTAGAAATACACAATAGGTCACAAGGGTGGAGCTGGAGAACGGTTTGAGCATCTGTTAGGTCCGTTTTTGCAATTGAGAGATTTTGTAGAATGGGACCAAACACCTCCTTGTTCCAAACTTTAAGAGTCTTCTTGACAATGGCAAGTTTTCGAACAAATTGGAATAAAAGATTGTCAGAGAAGTCAGCCTTCCAAGCTTCCTGAACCGTGTCCATGAAAGTGGGGTGTGACTCCCATGATTCAAAATATTTGAAGGGCTTTGGCCCGGAGGGGTAGGAAAGCTCACAAATCATCTTGAGAGGGGAGTGGTCAGAAATGTCAGGAGGAAAATATTCTACCAAGGAATGCGGGAAATCGGTGATGAAAGGTTGATTCCCCATTACTCTGTCGAGCCTGCATAAGATGCGTGAATCCTACCTGTTGTTCCAAGAGAGAATGTGCCCAATGGATTTGAGATCTTTGAGACTAGAGGAAAGAATGCAAGAGTTGAATTTTTGAAGCCTTCTGGAATGAACAGGTTGACCTCCCACCTTTTCATGACTGTAACGGACCTCATTAAATTCTCCCCCAACAATCCAGCCCATGTTTCTAACTGAAGTGGCTATTCTCTTGATTGAGTTCCAAAGAGAAATCCTCTCAGAGCTGCAATTAGAGGAGTAGACTGCGGTAACAAAGACTATCTTCTGTGAAGCCCGACAAGTAATAGAGCAGTGAGTAAATTGGTGATAAGTTTCAAGGATGTTAACCTCCAAGAAATTGTTATTCCAAAGGAGCAATATGCATCCGTCAGTGGATAAGTGAGAAGAAGATAGGGAATATCCCAATTTTTGAGTTAGAATGAGAAGGGAATCCTCATCCAATATAGTTTCTGTAAGGCAGACAAAGTGTGGCCTGTGGATATTCAAAAAAGCCTTCAGATCAATATGCTTTTCTTTGCCTTTCAAACCTTGAATATTCCAGAAAATGCAATCCATAAACATAATTGCAATCCATAAACATAATTATATGTAGGGGGAACAATAGCAAATCCCAAGAGGGAATAGCAATAGGAGGGTAACTCCACTAGTAACCATCCTTAGAAGCTCCTCGAGAGGACTTCTTGTGATGAGTTTCGACCTCCACAGTTTTATGGTTCTTGTTTCTTTTTTTATTTTTTGAAATATTTGCTTCTCCTCCCTTTTAATCTATTGTCTTCCCGCCCTTATGGACAGAGCAGTTGTCCAAAGATTTGGAGGTAGTAGGATCAGTGGAGTCAAATAAGTCAATGAAAAAATCCTGAGTAGAGCAAGCAGAAGACTGAGACGACTTTGACTGGCCTTGGATCTGATGAGAGGAATGCAAAATGTGTTTTTGAGGAGGGTTCTCAGAGACCTTTGCTTGGTGCAAGTCCAATATTTTGGTGGAGGTTACAGGCGCTGGAGGAACAGTTATTCCACAGGTTTCAGAGGAACATTGCTTTGCAGTGTTACCAACATCCCCCTAAGTTTCGGGTATAGCCTTAACAACTCCAATGGCTTCGACTTCCTTATGAACAGCTTGTGATTCTGGTTCACCCTCGATATTTGTATCAATCACTTGTGGCATCTCCTTTACTATCATGGGTACCTCCCTCCTAAACTAAGGTTGTTAGGACTACTAGATCCTCTTGATCACCATGTTTAGCACCCTCATAACTAGGTCAATGAGGACAACTTCCTTCTCCACTAGAGAGGAGAATGGATTTGATTATAGAGGGACTACATCATGTGGATAGAAGAAGGTTTACCTAAGTTTTTTACCAGAACCCATTCAATAGTGGATTGAACTTTACATGGGATTCCCTGTCCTCCAGGGGGAATAGGCATAGAGGCCTTTGCAAGGATGGTGGATGACTCAGTAGAGAGTGAGCATTGAGAGTCTGAGTGGCCAAATGTATTATAGGAGCGGCATGGGGAAGGCTTCCACTCATACACCACTTGTAGTTCCTTGATCCGTCCATCCTCTTTCAAGCGAATGATGTTAGGGAGGGTGGAGGAGGCAGAGATCTCCACATAAATTTTAGCATATTCGATTCTTGATCAATTTGCAGTGGAAGAATCCATGTATAAGGGGGTACCTACTGCACTGGAGAGTTTGCTGAGCATTCTTTTCTCCATAGATGAAGAGGGAGTTGCGGAAGACGAATCCAGATAGGGATGGTCTCTAGACGTTCCATTTCCATTTTAATACCTCTGAACCACTGACGCAGTACAATAGGCAGACCTCCCATGAGCCAAGGAGCCCCTTCAATAACCTTCTACATGTCCTCTTGATTAGAAAACCTGGCCACAAAGAAACCTCCTCCTCGGATGAGGATCTCTAGATTGTCTTTGAGTTGCCAGACACGATATAGAAAGTAGATAAAGGGTTTGTAGTATGGTTTTTTACCAATTACGTACCCTACAAGGGAGCTTCCCCAATGGGAATCCATTTCAGCCAAGTCTGAGCTAGTCTTCACTAGGGACCACCAGTTCACCATTTTCAATAAAAAGGTGCAATGAATTCAAGGTCCTTCTTGGCAAGGGTTTTATCCTAAGAAGGGAAGAAGAGTTGAGCCCAACTGCGACTCTAAGAAGCGTACCTATCCTGGGGTTTCATCGAAGGAAGGGCATCTCTGCGTTTGTTTGCAGGAGGTGGCCTGGAGGGACCAGCCAAGGAGGCTTTCCCCTTGTCATATGGGGTGCGGGGCGCAAGGACAAGACGGATCCCCTGTCGCTCTCGTGCAGGGGCCTGGGCTAGGAAGGAAATGGCTGCCCTGTCAATGGGTTCATCCAGTGCAAGAACCACACCCTCCAAGGGGGAGTTTGAAGCTGCTACTTCCTAGTCAGGAGGAAGAGGGGCCACTAAAGGAGGAGGAGCCTTGCCTGTCAAAGATAGTAGGGTCAATGGATCCTCCCCGAGTGGGGGAAGGTTTGAGGGCCTTAGAGGACGAAGGAACTGGGGCCTTTGAAGGAGAGGTAGAAGAAGGGTCTGCAACAAGCTTTTCCGTCAGGGCCATGGCCCGGGGGCACCGGAGATGATCCTACCCTAAGTCACCGCCCAAAGTTAGGTCACTCTCCAAACTTAGCTCGCTCCACAAAAAGCTAAAAAAGGATCAAATCCATTTGTTATGTCCTATCAACCACTTAACATTAATTATTTCCATATGATTAGTCTCAAATGATGTAAATTAAAAGTCCATATAACAAGACAGAGAAATCCTCATTCATATGAACATCAACAAAATATGTGGTCCATTCACTTGTGCCTATCCATAGAAAAATCTATGAGAAATTGTGCTTTTATATAGAGCAACTATGCTGGTATGCTCAAATCAATCCACAATACAACTTAATAGCAAACAAGCTAGCATTATGTTAACTATCTGTGTGAGATTGCTTGTTCCAATAGCGAAGGCAAAGGTAAAGTGATGCATCACGATCATGGCCACTCAATCAATGTTGAGGACCACCATATGGAGGATTATAGATGATTTGTATTTATTATTATTTTAGTTTTACTTATTAGATTTATCATATCTTTTCTAGATAATTAGGATTATTTAATATTCAGATGTCAGATATGATTTTTTTTATTTTTAATTAGGATTTGAATTTGAATTTTCAATTTAAATTCAAATTTAAATATTAGTTAGAATTAAATAAAGATGTAATTGTTATTTTTGCAAATTTAGTTAATCTATTAGGATCACAGTTTATAGATTTAGATAATTAGTTGAGATTCTAATCTTCTTAAGGATTCTCTAGTCTATAAATAGACTTGTAAACCAATTGATTATTCAGATATTAGATTATTGATTATTTAGAAATTGTTTATCTTATCTATTGTATTTTGTTAGGAGGACAAACATTTACATAGAACTTTCAATTTTCTGGTATAGAACTTTCAATTTTCTGGTATTTCATCAGAAATTAATAGATCTCAATGTCCCTGGTATTCTGCCTGAAGAATCAACAGCGTTACTTGAGCATGCGAATTCGTTCCTTGTATCAAATTAGCAGAAGAGCGTGATCCTCACGCTACATCAATTGGTATAAGAGCAAGGTTCGACCCCCATCGCAAGCCGTCGTTGCCGTCGAGAGCCACTGCCTCCGAGCACCGCCATCGCTGTCGTACTGAGCCGCTGCCACTGTTGAACCCATATCCTATTTGTGTTGTTCGAGCTTTTCCTGGGAGTATGGCATGAGTTACTTCAACGCCGTAGTGCCTGGTACTCGGACATTGGCTCGAGGCATTTCCTCTACCCCTTCTTACCCTGAAAAAGCAGGGTCACCTTACGTCCTTGAACCGATAACCATCTTTCAGCTAACCTAGTGTCCTCCGTCCCTCGGGACCAACAAGGGGTAGTACAGGAATATTCACCTATTGTCCATCGACTACACCTTTCTGCCGGATCTTAGGCCCTGACTCACCCTCCGTGGACGAACCTTGCGAAGGATCCCTTAGGTTTTCGGGGCATTGGATTCTCACCAATGTTTGCGTTACTCAAGCCGACATTCTCGCTTCCGCTTCGTCCACACCTGCTTGGTTTTCGGGTGCTTCTCATTTATCTTTACCCGTCTAGTTACATCCCATTCACAAAAAAAAAAAAACCAACTCTATCCCAATCAATCTGTGCTCCTTTTTATTTAAAAAAAAACCTCATCAATCCATTATCCTGCAAATCCCAACCAACAAAAACCAAAAAAAAAAAAAACCCTCATATTCCTTTCATTTCAGTTCACCATAAATTAAACAAAATAATTTCCATGGCTACCAGAGATCAAAAGAACACAAAAGTCATAAGCTTCGATCGGTTGAGTGTCCTTGAAGTTACACTATCAAAATTCAGTGGATCGCGTCATCAATTGCTCGGGCTTCATCACCAAATTGGTCAACTAAACTCGAGGACGAGTTTTTCTGAAAAGTGAGAGAATCATAAAGCATGATCATGGACCATTTAATCAATGCTGAGGACCACCATATGGAGGATTATAGATGATTTGTATTTATTAGTATTTTAATTTTATTTAATAGATTTATCATATCTTTTTGGGATAATTAGGATTATTTAATATTCAGATATCAGATATGATTTTTTAAAAATTTTAGTTAGGATTTGAATTTGAATTTTGAATTTAAATTCAAATTTGAATATTAGTTAGGATTAAATAAAGATGCAATTGTTATTTTTACAGATTTAGTTAATCTGTTAAGATCATAATTTATAGATTTAGATAATTAGTTAAGATCTTAATCTGTTAAGGATTCTCTAATCTATAACTTGTAAACCAATTGATTATTCATATATTAGATTTTTAAAAATTTGAGATTATTATCTTTATTAAAATTCTCCTATTGTCTTTGTTGTTCTTGGTAGAATAGCAGATTCATAGAAGTTCATCATTATGATGTTCTTAGGAATCAACATATTGTTGAAGTCCATCATCCTAGCATTCTTCTGAAGAATCAACAGCGCCGTTGAAGCTTGCAGATCTTGCATCTTTGATCAGATCAGCAGAAGAGCGTATTTGTACGCTACCTCATAAAGTCATTTTATGTTTTCATTAAGTGTTCAACACAAGAGAGTTCCATAGTTTTGCGTGTGATTTGTGTAGCAAAAGGTGGTCTTGAAGTTCACGAAGAACAGTTCGAAGAGCCATGCCCTTGCAAGCAGTTGTTAAGGCACCAGGTAAGATGACATGGTCGGGGTTAGTTTGACTTTTATTCTCATTCTCTCTTCTAAACACCCACTAGATAAATGAGATTTGAATCATTCTTGAGCATTCCATGAAAATTCTTTTTTCTCAAGGAATATATTATAACTGAATTCCTAGTGAATGAGGAATTCTTCTTCTAGACTAGAGTTATTAAACTAAATATACTTCCATCACAATAAATGTTAATCAAAATATCTAACTATTTAAAAAGTTGGAACTTTTTTCTGTGTATCATTTCTTATTCTATCATCAGGAGTGAGACTCGAACGTAGTCCCTACCAAATTAGGACCTTCAATTCTTTCGTGCTTTCGCATGATTTGAATCAACTTTCTTAGGTGTTATATCGGCTGAAGTGGAAGGCGATGACAAGAGCCAAGTCGTGATTGTGGGTGAAAACATGGACTGCATGGTGCTAGTGAAGATGGTCAAGAAGAAGATGGGCTACAACTTCATCTCCCTTAGGTGGTTGCTTAAGATGAACATTGGTTACGTTGAGCTCGTAACGGTGGCACCAGTTGAAGAGGAGAAGAAAGATAAGAACAAAATAAAGGTCGAGGACTTGCTGCTGATTTTGCCGGAGACTACATGGGGCTGCCTCCCTACCGTTACTGGGAGCCTTGTTGTATTATGTAAATGACTTTGATTTGGCATGTTTTGATGATGATTCTATGTGATGTCTCCCTGTTTATCAGTTGTAGCTTTGTTGATTGTTCAGGTTGGTATGAGCTTCAATGATATTAATGAAGCTTCAGATTTGCTATTGCTTTATTATGTGATGTTAATGGAAGAATGCAACAGGGATCGTATTGTCAATGATAATGGAAGAGCAAAGGAGATCTTTGTTTCTTGATGGAGATGTGATGCCAATCTAAAAAAAGTGGAAAAAATTATTTAAACCTATAAAAATAGATTGATCAAATCAACTAACATAAATTTGGTAGTTTAAAAGCTTCATCAAATACAAAAAAAGTTTGATATAAATTCTCTTTCTTGATTTTCTTCTAACATTCAATATTTATTTGGTTATTTGGCCGGAGTATTACATGGAGAGGATTGAGATAAGTCGCTTTGCTGTTAAGTCTGCAAATTTTGATCATATTCGTTTGTTTAGGACTTCAAATGAGTAAGTATATCATATTTTATAAATTTTAGAATTGCATTTGGCCTTTTCCCAAATTTGATTTTCGATTATCATCTAAGGCCTTGTAATAATTGATATTAATGTTAGTTCAAATTTTGTTAGTTTTTAATAATTTTTTATTTTTGGCTAATGGATTTCTTAATTGAGTTATTACCTGAGTAAATACATAGCTTATAGGCTGATGCAGACATCATGGCTGTACAATATATGGACGACCGAGATCAAATGGAACACAAGAAGAAAAGACATCTTGATGAATCAGGAGCACCGTGACTTCAAACGGCCATAACTTTTGAACCATAAATCAGAATTGCTATTATAATATGTCCACGTGTTTGTATCGATGAGCCCTACAGGAGTAGTGGCAAAGCCACTACGCTATGTTTCGAAGCGTTCTGAGATCGTCTTAGAGGTCAACTCAACGGTTCAAATTTTTTTTTACTATTTTTAGGTGTTTTTGAGGTTGTTAAGATTTTATTTCTTTGTTAGGATTTACTGTATTTATATTTGAATTCCCAATCATTATTTGAATTCAAATTTGAATTTTAGTTAGGAATAGATAAAGATCTATTAGATTTGTTTGTTAGATTTAGATAATTAGTTGAGATCTTAGTTTGTTAGGATTCTCTTATATAAATAACCTTGTGAACCCAATTGATTATTTAGATTATTGATATTTGAAATTTAGTTTATTTATCTCTTGTGTTTTGTTAGGAGTACTAACAATTGCCAAGACTTCCCAATTCTCTAGTATTTCATCCGAAATACAGATTATTGAAGCCCAACCCCCTGGCATTCTTCTCGAAGACTCAACAGCGCCGTTGGAGCCTACCGATTTCGTTCACTAGAATGGATCCGTAGAAGAGCATGGTTACACGCTGCATCAGGTGATATCAGAGCCTGCGTCGATCTTCGGCGCATCGTTCTACAACTCGACGACTACGATCGAGAGGAGATACAACAAACCATCGCAGCAACTAATAGGCACATGGATGAAAGGTTTGATGCGATAACACACCAAATGGAGGAGATGATGGCGTTTATGCAACGCCGAAAAGGGTCTACAACTCGACGACAACAATCACCGGTTCCACAATCTCCAACCACGCGATCTGAGGCGGATGATTCCATTGGAGGAGATTTCGATAACTCGTTCGAAGAGACGATCTGTCCACCTATCTTTGATGAAGATGAAGACGATGAAATTGAAGAAACAAAACCTATCTTCGATGAAGATGAAGATGAGGAGATTGAAGAGGCAAAACCTATCTTCGATGAAGACGAAGGAGTTGAAGATGAGAACTTTCCACCTATTTTTGATGAGGAGATTGAAGAAGCGAGATTTCCCCATATCTTTTATGCAGAGATCGAGGAAAAAGACCTTCCACCTGTCTTTGATGAAGAGATGTAGGAGATTGAGTATAAGAGTCCCTCTCAAATATTTGGTAACAATGATTACATCCTTTCTTTATCTACTGCCTCTCAGCATAGCCTTTTCACTACCAAAATCATCAACACCCACGTATTTTATGTGACTGGAGCTTCATCCAAATTGTTCCCGCTAGACCCCTTTCAATTCACCCATACCGTTTCACCATCGAAAAAGCTATCACATAAAGTATTTCATCCACCCTACCTTTATTTTGTGGATCCATTTTTTCCCTCCTTCATTTCATCTGATCCACTATCCCTTCTCAGAAAGTTATTGCTTGAAAGTTGGATTCGTGAGTATTGGTCCGATTGGATGGATGTAATGCGGCACCCTAAAAGATTCGTTGTTCGAAAGAAATCCATATCTGTAGTTCATGGTGAAAGTTCCAACGAGGATCTGAATTCGAGGGCGAATTCTCTCCAACCTGGGGAGGATGATGCAGACATCATGGCCGTACAATATATGGACGACCAAGATCAAATGGAACACAAGAAGAAAAGACATCTTGATAAATCAGGAGCACCGTGACTTCAAACGGCCATAACTTTTGAACCGTAAATTAGAATCGCTATTATAATATGTCCACGTGTTCGTATTGACGAGCCCTACAGGAGTAGTGGCATAGAGACTACGCCATTTTTCGGAGTGTTCTGAGATCGTCTTAGAGGCCAAATCAACGGTTCAAAGTTTTTTTTACTATTTTTAGGTTGTTTTGAGGTTATTAAGATTTTATTTCTTTGTTTGGATTTACTGTATTTAGATTTGAATTCCAAATCATTATTTGAATTCAAATTTAAATTTTAGTTAGGAATAGATAAAGATCTATTAGATTTGTTTGTTAGATTTAGATAATTAGTTGAGATCCTAGTTTGTTAGGATTCTCTTATATAAATAACCTCGTGAACCCAATTGATTATTTAGATTATTGATATTTGAAATTTAGTTTATTTATCTCTTGTGTTTTGTTAGGAGTACTAACAATTGCCAAGACTTCTCAATTCTCTAGTATTTCATCCAAAATACAGATTATTGAAGCCCAACCCCCTGGCATTCTTCTCGAAGAATCAACAGCGCCGTTGGAGCCTACCGATTTCGTTCTCTAGAACGGATCCGTAGAAGAGCGTGGTTACACACTGCATCAGTTGGTATCAGAGCAAGGTTCGACCACCACTGCGAGTCGCCGTTTCCGTCGAGAGCCGCTGCTTCCGAGCATTGCCGTCGCCGTCGCTGTTGTCCTGAGCTGCTGCCACTGTCGAACCCATATCCCATTTATCTTCATTTATCTTTACCCGTCCAGATACATCCCATTCACAAAAAAAAAAAAAAAACCCCTCATATTCCTTTCATTTTAGTCCACCATAAATTAACAAAATAATATTCATGGCTACCGGAGATCGAAAGAACACAAACGTCGTCAGCTTCGATCGATTGAGTGCCTTTGAAGTTACATCATCAAAATTCAGTGGATCACGTCATCAATTGCTCGGGCTTCATCACCAAGTTGTTCAACTAAACTCGAGAACGAGTTTTTCTAAAGAGGGAGAGAATGATGTAGCACGATCATGGACCATTCAATCAATATTGAGGACCACCATATGGAGGATTCTTTATGATTTGTATTTTTAGTATTTTAGTTTTATTTGTTATGATTTATTTTTATTTGTTTTAGTCACTATATTTATATTTGAATTTCAAATCATTATTTGAATTCAAATTTGAATTTTAGTTAGGATTAGATAAAGATTTGTTAGATTTGTTTGTTAGTTTACAAATTTAGATAATTAGTTAAGATTTTGATATGATTCTCTTCTATAAATAAGCATGTAAACCAATTGGCAATTCAGATATTAGTGATTATTTGAAGTTTATTTATTTTATCTATTATATTTTGTTAGGAGTACTAACATTTACAAAGAAATACCAAATTTCTGGCATTTCTTAGGAAATCAACAGATATTTTAAGCCCAACATCCCTGGTATCCTTCTATTGAAGAATCAACAGCCTTGTTGGAGCCTGCAGATCTCGTATCCCTGAAAGTCGATCGAGTCAGCAGAAGATCGTGACCCCTCACGCTGCATCATAGGCACATTCTATTTTCATCAATAATATTTTAGTGTTTCTTCTCTTTTATAATTGTTTTTAAAAATCTTGATGTTAGTCGAATTTTTTTATTGTCTCACACAATGCGACTGGACCAAATCCCATGATTAAGTTGCCTCCCGATAGTTAGAAATTTTAACTCATCAATGAGTATATATAACTTGAATAGATTATCTTAATGCACTCACACGTAATAAAAAAATTATAAACATAATTATCCCTCTCGACTTGTGCGTGTTTTCATTCATAACAGCAAATAATATTTGATCTTGGCAGAACTCCTCTAATGTAATATGAACCTCTGATGTAATATATAAACCCATTATGATTATGCCACAATAAACTAGTGAGAATTTGATCATCATTTGATTGGCTGTCACTGACATGAGGGCCACTTGATCATGACTGAAACAGTGATGCAACGTGAGGTGTCACGCTCTTCTACTAACTCGATCAACCTTCAAGGATGCAAGATTCACAGGCTCCAACAAGGCTGTTGATTAAGAATACCAGGGATGTTGGGCTTCAAAAACCTGTTGATTTCTTAAGAAATACCAGATAATTTGTGATTCAATGTAAATGTTAGTACACCTAAAAAAATACAATAGATAAAATAAATAAACTTTAAATAATCACTAATCTGAATAATTAATTGGGTTACATGCCTATTTATAAAAGAGAATCTTTAACAAACTAAGATCTCAACTGATTATTCTAATCTAAACTAAACAAGATCTTAACAGATTATGCAAATCTGTAAAGATAAATAATACATCTTCATTTAATCCTAACTAATATTCAAATTTGAATTTAAATTCAAAAATTCAAATTCAAATCCTAACTAAAAATATAAAAAAAAATCATATCTGAATAATATCTGAATATTAACTAATCCTAATTATCCAGAAAAGATATGATAAATTTAACAAATAAAACTAAAATACTAATAAGTACAAATTATCCATGATCCTACATATGGTGCTCCTTAATGGTCCATGATCGTGCTGCATCATTCTCTCCCTCTTCAAAAAAACTCGTCCTCAAGTTTAGTTGAACAATTTGGTGATGAAGCCCAAGCAATTGATGACGTGATCAACTGAATTTTGATGGAGTAACTTCAAGGACACGCAACTGATCGAAGCTGATGATGTTTGTGTTCTTTCGATCTCTGGTATCCATGGATATTATTTTGTTTAATTTATGGTGGACTAAAATGAAAGGAATATGAGGTTTTTTTTTTTTGTGAATGGGATGTATCTGGACGGGTAAAGATAAATGAAGATAAATGGGATATGGGTTCAACAGTGGCAGTGGCTCAAGACGACAGCGACGGCAGTGCTCGGGGAGAGCGGCTCTCGACGGCAACGGCGGCTCGCGGTTGTGGTCGAACCTTGCTCTGATACCAACTGATGCAACGTGAGGGGTCACGCTCTTCTGCTAACTCGATCGACCTTCAGGGATGGGAGATCTGCAGGCTCCAACAAGGTTGTTGATTCTTCAATAGAAGGATACCAGGGATGTTGGGATTCAAAAACCTGTTGATTTCCTAAGAAATACCAAATAATTAGTGATTCTATGTAAATGTTAGTACTCCTAAAAAAAATACAATAGATAAAATAAATAAACTTTAAATAATCACTAATCTGAATAAGGTTACATGCCTATTTATAGAAGAGAATCTTTAACAAACTAAGATCTCAACTAATTATTATAATCTAAACTAAACATGATCTTAAGAGATTATGCAAATCTGTAAAGATAAATAATACATCTTCATTTAATCCTAACTAATATTCAAATTTGAATTTAAATTCAAATATTCAAATTCAAATCCTAACTAAAAATATAAAAAAAATCATATCTGAATAATATCTGAATATTAACTAATCCTAATTATCCAGAAAATTTATGATAAATCTAACAAATAAAACTAAAATACTGATAAGTACAAATCATCAATGATCCTCCATATGGTGCTCCTTAATGGTCCATGATCGTGCTGCATCATTTTCTCCCTCTTCAGAAAAATTCGTCCTCGAGTTTAGTTGAACAATTTGGTGATGAAGCCCGAGCAATTGATGACATGATCAACTGAATTTTGATGGAGTAACTTCAAGGACACTCAATTGATCGAAACTGACGACGTTTGTGTTCTTTCGATCTCCGGTAGCCATGGATATTATTTTGTTCAATTTATGGTGGACTAAAATGAAAGGAATATGAGGTTTTTTGTTTTTTGTGAATGGGATGTATCTGGACAGGTAAAGATAAATGAAGATAAATGGGATATGGGTTCAACAGTGGCAGTGGCTCCGGACGACAGCGACGGCGACGGCAGTGCTCGGAGGGAGCGGCTCTCGACGGCAACGGCGGCTCGCGGTGGTGGTCGAACCTTGCTCTGATACCAACTGATGCAACGTGACTCTTCTGCTGACTCGATCGACTTTCAGGGATGGGAGATCTGCAGGCTCCAACAGGTTGTTGATTCTTCAATAGAAGGATACCAGGGATGTTGGCCTTCAAAAACCTGTTGATTTCCTAAGAAATACCAAATAATTAGTGATTCAATGTAAATGTTAGTACTCCTAACAAAATATAATAGATAAAATACATAAACTTCAAATAATCACTAATCTGAATGGGTTACATGCCTATTTATAGAAGAGAATCTTTAACAAACCAATATCTCAACTGATTATTCTAATCTAAACTAAACATGATCTTAACAGATTATGCAAATCTGTAAGGATAAATAATACATCTTCATTTAATCCTAACTAATATTCAAATTTGAATTTAAATTCAAAAATTCAAATTTAAATCCTACCTAAAAATATCAAAAAATCATATCTGAATAATATTTGTATATTAACTAATCCTAATTATCCAGAAAAGATATGATAAATCTAAGAAATAAAATTAAAATACTAATAAGTACAAATCATACATGATCCTCCATATGGTGCTCCTTAATGGTCCATGATCGTGTTGCATCATTCTCTCCCTCTTCAGAAAAACTTGTCCTCGAGTTTAGTTGAACAATTTGGTGATGAAGCCCGAGCAATTGATGACGTGATCCACTGAATTTTGATGGTGTAACTTCAAGGACACTCAATTGATTGAAGCTGACGACGTTTGTGTTCTTTCGATCTCTGGTAGCCATGGATATTATTTTGTTTAATTTATGGTGGACTAAAATGAAAGGAATATGAGGGGTTTTTTTTTGTGAATAGGTTGTATCTGGACGGGTAAAGATAAATGAAGATAAATGGGATATGGGTTCAACAGTGGCAGTGGCTCAGGACGACAGCGACGGCGACGGCAGTGCTCGTAGGGAGCGGCTCTCGACGGCAACGGCGGCTCGCGGTGGTGGTCGAACCTTGCTCTGATACCAACTGATGTAACGTGAGGGGTCACGCTTTTCTGCTTACTCAATGAACCTTCAAGGATGCGAGATGTGCAGGCTCCAACAAGGTTGTTGATTCTTCAATAGAAGGATATCAGGGATGTTGGGCTTCAAAAACCTGTTGATTTCCTATGAAATACCAAATAATTGGTGATTCTATGTAAATGTTAGTACTCCTAACAAAATACAATAGATAAAATAAATAAACTAATATGAATAATCAATTGGGTTACATGCCTATTTATAGTCATAGAAGAGAATCTTTAACAAAACATGATCTTAACAGATTATGCAAATCTGTAAAGATAACTAATACATCTTCATTTAATCCTAATTAATATTCAAATTTGAATTTAAATTCAAAAATTCAAATTTAAATCCTAACTAAAAAAAAAAATCATATCTGAATAATATCTGAATATTAACTAATCATAATTATCCAGAAAAGATATAATAAATCTAACAAATAAAACTAAAATACTAATAAGTACAAATTATCCATGATCCTCCATATGGTGCTCCTTAATAGTCCATGATCGTGCTGCAACATTCTCTCCCTCTTCAAAAAAACTCGTCCTCACGTTTAGTTGAACAATTTGGTGATGAAGCCCAAGCAATTGATGACGTGATCAACTGAATTTTGATGGAGTAACTTCAACGACATGCAACTGATCGAAGCTGATGACGTTTGTGTTCTTTCGATCTCTGGTATCCATGGATATTATTTTGTTTAATTTATGGTGGACTAAAATGAAAGGAATATGAGGTTTTTTTTTTTGTGAATGGGATGTATCTGGACGGGTAAAGATAAATGAAGATAAATGGGATATGGGTTCAACAGTGGCAGTGGCTCAAGACGACAGCGACGGCAGTGCTCGGGGAGAGCGGCTCTCGACGGCAACGGCGGCTCGCGGTTGTGGTCGAACCTTGCTCTGATACCAACTGATGCAACGTGAGGGGTCACGCTCTTCTGCTAACTCGATCGACCTTCAGGGATGGGAGATCTGCAGGCTCCAACAAGGTTGTTGATTCTTCAATAGAAGGATACCAGGGATGTTGGGATTCAAAAACCTGTTGATTTCCTAAGAAATACCAAATAATTAGTGATTCTATGTAAATGTTAGTACTCCTAAAAAAAATACAATAGATAAAATAAATAAACTTTAAATAATCACTAATCTGAATATGGTTACATGCCTATTTATAGAAGAGAATCTTTAACAAACTAAGATCTCAACTAATTATTATAATCTAAACTAAACATGATCTTAAGAGATTATGCAAATCTGTAAAGATAAATAATACATCTTCATTTAATCCTAACTAATATTCAAATTTGAATTTAAATTCAAATATTCAAATTCAAATCCTAACTAAAAATATAAAAAAAATCATATCTGAATAATATCTGAATATTAACTAATCCTAATTATCCAGAAAATTTATGATAAATCTAACAAATAAAACTAAAATACTGATAAGTACAAATCATCAATGATCCTCCATATGGTGCTCCTTAATGGTCCATGATCGTGCTGCATCATTTTCTCCCTCTTCAGAAAAATTCGTCCTCGAGTTTAGTTGAACAATTTGGTGATGAAGCCCGAGCAATTGATGACATGATCAACTGAATTTTGATGGAGTAACTTCAAGGACACTCAATTGATCGAAACTGACGACGTTTGTGTTCTTTCGATCTCCGGTAGCCATGGATATTATTTTGTTCAATTTATGGTGGACTAAAATGAAAGGAATATGAGGTTTTTTGTTTTTTGTGAATGGGATGTATCTGGACAGGTAAAGATAAATGAAGATAAATGGGATATGGGTTCAACAGTGGCAGTGGCTCCGGACGACAGCGACGGCGACGGCAGTGCTCGGAGGGAGCGGCTCTCGACGGCAACGGCGGCTCGCGGTGGTGGTCGAACCTTGCTCTGATACCAACTGATGCAATGTGACTCTTCTGCTGACTCGATCGACTTTCAGGGATGGGAGATCTGCAGGCTCCAACAAGGTTGTTGATTCTTCAATAGAAGGATACCAGGGATGATGGCCTTCAAAAACCTGTTGATTTCCTAAGAAATACCAAATAATTGGTGATTCTATGTAAATGTTAGTACTCCTAACAAAATATAATAGATAAAATACATAAACTTCAAATAATCAGTAATCTGAATGGGTTACATGCCTATTTATAGAAGAGAATCTTTAACAAACTAATATCTCAACTGATTATTCTAATCTAAACTAAACATGATCTTAACAGATTATGCAAATCTATAAGGATAAATAATACATCTTCATTTAATCCTAACTAATATTCAAATTTGAATTTAAATTCAAAAATTCAAATTTAAATCCTATCTAAAAATATAAAAAAAATCATATCTGAATAATATTTGTATATTAACTAATCCTAATTATCCAGAAAAGATATGATAAATCTAACAAATAAAATTAAAATACTAATAAGTACAAATCATCCATGATCCTCCATATGGTGCTCCTTAATGGTCCATGATCGTGTTGCATCATTCTCTCCCTCTTCAGAAAAACTTGTTCTCGAGTTTAGTTGAACAATTTGGTGATGAAGCCCGAGCAATTGATGACGTGATCCACTGAATTTTGATGGTGTAACTTCAAGGACACTCAATTGATTGAAGCTGACGACGTTTGTGTTCTTTCGATCTCTGGTAGCCATGGATATTATTTTGTTTAATTTATGGTGGACTAAAATGAAAGGAATATGAGGGGTTTTTTTTTTTGAATGGGATGTATCTGGACGGGTAAAGATAAATGAAGATAAATGGGATATGCGTTTAACAGTGGCAGTGGCTCAGGACGACAGCGACGGCGACGGCAGTGCTCTGAGGGAGCGGCTCTCAACTGCAACGGTGGCTCGCGGTGGTGGTCGAACCTTGCTCTGATACCAACTGATGTAACGTGAGGGGTCACGCTCTTCTGCTTACTCAATGAACCTTCAAGGATGCGAGATATGCAGGCTCCAACAAGGTTGTTGATTCTTCAATAGAATGATACCAGGGATGTTGGGTTTCGAAAACCTGTTGATTTCCTAAGAAATACCAAATAATTGGTGATTCTATGTAAATGTTAGTACTCCTAACAAAATACAATAGATAAAATAAATAAACTAATCTGAATAATCAATTGGATTACATGCTTATTTATAGTCATAGAAGAGAATCTTTAACAAAACATGATCTTAACAGATTATGCAAATCTGTAAAGATAACTAATACATCTTCATTTAATCCTAATTAATATTCAAATTTGAATTTAAATTCAAAAATTCTAATTTAAATCCTAACCAAAAATATAAAAAAAATCATATCTGAATAATATCTGAATATTAACTAATCCTAATTATCCAGAAAAGATATGATAAATCTAACAAATAAAACTAAAATACTAATAAGTACAAATCATTCATGATCCTCCATATGGTGCTCCTTATTGGTCCATGATCGTGCTGCATCAATGTTCAATTAAGGTTTCCTAGTTGACCCATCAAGAAGGAAACAAAGAAGTTTATTCATTCCTTTAATTGGTCTGTATCAGTTGAAAATGAATCCGTCTAACTTGCCGTCTTTCACAGGGCATAGTGATTTTCTTTTTATTGAATCCAATTCAATCTGATAGCCAAATCATTAATCACAATCTCATAAATTTTCAGACTGAATAGTGAAAATCATGGCTATAAATTCTTTGTAAGAACACACAGAAAATGAAGCCCGAGCAACAGTGGCAGTGGCTCCGGACGACAGCGACGGCGACGGCAGTGCTCGGAGGGAGCGGCTCTCGACGGCAACGGCGGCTCGCGGTGGTGGTCGAACCTTGCTCTGATACCAACTGATGCAACGTGACTCTTCTGCTGACTCGATCGACTTTCAGGGATGGGAGATCTGCAGGCTCCAACAAGGTTGTTGATTCTTCAATAGAAGGATACCAGGGATGTTGGCCTTCAAAAACCTGTTGATTTCCTAAGAAATACCAAATAATTGGTGATTCTCTGTAAATGTTAGTACTCCTAACAAAATACAATAGATAAAATAAATAAACTTCAAATAATCACTAATCTGAATGGGTTACATGCCTATTTATAGAAGAGAATCTTTAACAAACCAATATCTCAACTGATTATTCTAATCTAAACTAAACATGATCTTAACAGATTATGCAAATCTGTAAGCATAAATAATACATCTTCATTTAATCCTAACTAATATTCAAATTTGAATTTAAATTCAAAAATCCAAATTTAAATCCTAACTAAAAATATAAAAAAAATCATATCTAAATAATATTTGAATATTAACTAATCCTAATTATCCAGAAAAGATATGATAAATCTAACAAATAAAATTAAAATACTAATAAGTACAAATCATACATGATCCTCCATATGGTGCTCCTTAATGGTCCATGATCGTGTTGCATCATTCTCTCCCTCTTCAGAAAAACTTGTCCTCGAGTTTAGTTGAACAATTTGGTGATGAAGCCCGAGCAATTGATGACGTGATCCACTGAATTTTGATGGTGTAACTTCAAGGACACTCAATTGATTGAAGCTGACGACGTTTGTGTTCTTTCGATCTCTGGTAGCCATGGATATTATTTTGTTTAATTTATGGTGGACTAAAATGAAAGGAATATGAGGGGTTTTTTTTTTTGAATGGGATGTATCTGGACGGGTAAAGATAAATGAAGATAAATGGGATATGAGTTTAACAGTGGCAGTGGCGCAGGACGACAGCGACGGCGACGGCAGTGCTCGGAGGGAGCGGCTCTCAACTGCAACGGTGGCTCGCGGTGGTGGTCGAACCTTGCTCTGATACCAACTGATGTAACGTGAGGGGTCACGCTCTTCTGCTTACTCAATGAACCTTCAAGGATGCGAGATGTGCAGGCTCCAACAAGGTTGTTGATTCTTCAATAGAATGATACCAGGGATGTTGGGTTTCGAAAACCTGTTGATTTCCTAAGAAATACCAAATAATTGGTGATTCTATGTAAATGTTAGTACTCCTAACAAAATATAATAGATAAAATAAATAAACTTCAAATAAACTAATCTGAATAATCAATTGGGTTACATGCCTATTTATGGTCGTAGAAGAGAATCTTTAACAAAACATGATCTTAACAGATTATGCAAATCTGTAAAGATAACTAATACATCTTCATTTAATCCTAATTAATATTCAAATTTGTATTTAAATTCAAAAATTCAAATTTAAATCCTAACCAAAAATATAAAAAAAATCATATCTAAATAATATCTGAATATTAACTAATCCTAATTATCCAGAAAAGATATGATAAATCTAACAAATAAAACTAAAATACTAATAAGTACAAATCATTCATGATCCTCCATATGGTGCTCCTTATTGGTCCATGATCGTGCTGCATCAATGTTCAATTAAGGTTTCCTAGTTGACCCATCAAGAAGGAAACAAAGAAGTTTATTCATTCCTTTAATTGGTCTGTATCAGTTGAAAATGAATCCGTCTAACTTGCCGTCTTTCACAGGGCATAGTGATTTTCTTTCTTATTGAATCCAATTCATCAATCTAATAAAGCCAAATCATTAATCACAATCTCATAAATTTTCACACTGAATAGTGAAAATCATGGCTATAAATTCTTTGTAAGAACACACAGAAAAAATGACTTAAATGATTCACTAGGAACCAAAGCAAAGCAAATTTTAAGAGATACTCACTCATCTTCACTGAGGGGTCCTAGATTCAAACCTTTCGTCCATTGATAAACTTGGGTTCTCGTAAAATCTTTGGTAGAATTGTGGTTTTCTGCGAGTCGATAAATGTAAATCCATGGGTATTCATTTTTCCATAACCTTTTCTCATCATCTGCCAACAACGTCCACATCGATAGTGATATGAGAAGCAATTCCTCTTCTCCAAACATAATCTTTCAACCAAGACAGAATTTTCCAGCCCAAGATTACTACTGAAGTAATGGCTCACCTTCATCTGTCAGACATTGGTTGCAACAAGAAATCTAACTTATCCTCACCAATGTTTGCCACATTACAGGAGTACAGAAGATTGTGTTGAATGTGGAAGATTCTTGATCTTATTCCTTTTGGTTCCTTATGTTCAAGTCCACCGCCCAGTCATCATTTGATGAATATTTATAATAAGGGATGTTGGGATTTTGTCATGTATACACGTCAACAAGATAACTCATGCTACACATAAAAACAAAAAACAAAAAAAAAAAACACACTTACAAATTACAGTTGAAAAAAAAAAGTGTTACGAATGGCTTAAAAAAAGAGGGATCACTAAAAACTTGAGAATCAAAAGAAGGATTTCACCTATCAGAGCTTCCATCAATTGAAGTTACAACATAACCCAAAATGAGTTATTTCACCCATACATTCCGATCAATCAAACCAAACAATAAATAAACCATTTTCTTTTCATTCATTAAAAAACAATTCCCTTGGTAGATTACAAGATTTCAAATAATGAAAATTTTATTTTTCCATTAGTTAGATTATCATTTCAAATGCCAATTATATTTTCTTATAATGTAATGGAAAAAAATTGTGGGGCAATAGCTACATTTTTAAAAAGATTAGTGTTTGTAGTAGATTTACGTTTGGATAGAAGAATAGATGCATTTATGGTGAAATTGACCTCTTAGCAGGTACAGTGAAATTTCATCCTCCTGCGCTAAGCCCCTGTTTAAATAGTAGAAAAGATGTTGAATAGAGTCGAATGGGGTGAATACTTGAAAAACTTGTTTGTTTGTTAAGTGAGTATAATTATGCCCGAATAAGTGAGAATATACTTTAATTGGTATTCCAGATCCCTTTGAAATTTTGTTATTCCACCAAATCTATTCAATTAGTTTTAGTGCTCCACATGTTAAATCACTCATCATTATCTTCTATTTAGATGCACGTGTCAAATCCGTTCTGAATAACGAGATGTGGAGAGACACGATGCTCTCGAATAGTGCAAGCAAAGTCACGCTAGCCCAAGACTCACAACCGAAAGTAGAAGAAGAATGAATAACTCAAATATGAGTGAAAATTGACAACTATATTTCACTACAAGTGACAAGCTTACATTCAAAAATGAGTTACTAGAGACAAGCTTGCACAAGTGTATGTTTTTTATAGTGTTGGAATTTTTGTGAAGTGAGTTAGATTGAATTGAAATGGTTGTCTTACAATTCTAAGTCATAGCAACATCAATACAATCATTACACCAGTAGGTTTACACGTCTGTGTAATACCTAACAAGCACAATAATATAGAAAATAATATAAGAATCCAACTTATACCCCACAAACAATCAAACAAATGTATATCCATACAATAATTGTATAAGTCAGCTTATAGGTCTGACTCATACTCAACAAGCTCAATAATGTAAAAAAAATGGTATAAGATTCTAACTTATACCACATAAACAATATTCAATCGAATGCACAAGCAAAACTATCAATGATTTACATTGAAGTTCCAACAAATATCAATATAGACAACTATCATACAACAAAATAACCACATAAATCAGATCCACAATTCTTCCGCTGCGCCACTCTGATAGTGACCCAAATCACAGGTGGATGAACTTATACATCACCAACAATGACAAAAATCATTTACAAAAATTAAATGTGTAGGTCAAATCCACCCATGTTTCACATCATAGGTGTTATAACTCATACAGCATAAGCAATGACAAATAATAAAACGAAAATATACAAGTCACGCTCACCCATGTCCCATACCATGGGTGATTCAATTTGTACAGAACAAACAAAGACATAACAAGCAACAAATTGCATAAGTCAGCCCACCTACGTCCCATACCATAGGCGGTTCAACTAATACAATGCAAACATTGACAATAACAAAAACAATCACATCAAACAATTTCGTACATAATTGTACAAGTTAGGCTCATCTACGTCCCATACCATAAATGATCCAACTTGTACCATCAACATAAGAGCAATAATAATGACAACAAGATGAAACTAAAGATATTTACAATCTTTAGAATTTACATATATATAAGAAAATCATCTATTGACATGGACATTCACGGATTGATTAAACCATCCGTGATGCTATACAAAACATGAAAAACATCCTAATAAAATTGTGAATACATAGTTACACTTAATAACTTGAAAATATCGGTTGTTAAGGTATGTCTCTCATGTGTGTACGCTATGACGTATATTGAGTATGAACGATCATCCACTATATAGAGCTCTTACATAGAGTAACATCTAATAAGAATTCAAATCCTATATGCATCAATTCTAATTGACTCAACTTATTCTAGGCTTCAAAAAAAAAAAAAAAAAAGACTCTCATACTAGCTTATCTCAAGGCTCTAAAAAAAAATAATTTACAATCAACCAAAATAACTAAATTCTATAAGATAGGGTATCCAAAAAAAATCAGGTGGGATATCCTAAGATCCAATAATGCAATCGAAACTCTTAAAGATAAAACTTGATCTATACGCGTTCTAAATGCATATGAATCTGAATTTACAAGATGCAACTGTAATATCGATATCATAGCATAATGTAGAAAAATATTTAACACATTAAAATATTATAGATAAAATAAAACCTTCATGATAAACAAGTATAAATAATGTTTTAAAAGAATTTAACGCTCATTCAATTTAATATATATAGCATAATAAATTTGTAAGACATGTAAAATATATATATAGTTACATTATTATAAATTAACGTAACAAATATGTAGAGAGTAATATAATTACAATTTATATAAAACTGATTTAAATTTTTTTTATTTAAATAAATAAACATGAGTAATAGCTAAATTTATGGCAATATAAAAATGTATATATATAAAAATATGGGTCACTTCCCCTTTAATAAGAAATTAATAAATTTAGCCTCTAGTATAACAAAAGTAAACAAATAATTTTCTTTATATATAGACTAATATAATCTCCTTAGGATGATCAAACTTAAGCCCTAAATTTCATAGGCGAACTAAACTTAGGCTTATAGAAAATCAAGAATAAAATCACTAGAAAACACGATGTCACGATCAGGAGAAGACAATGCAATTAATCTGGAAATATTCAGGAAATCCAAAAGCAATAGGAGTTACACTAACTTAGGCCTTCAAATCAATAGTAGTATCCACAATAATGGCTAGATATTGTTCACACCCCTTAACTAGTAACCTCTAAGCATGAAGGGAAGAGACGAATATGATCGGATATGATCCACTAAAACCCCCAAAGCGGAACGATTATTGGCCAGGAATACAAAAGGACACAACTTTTGAAAAACAATCAACACTTGCACGGAAGGCTAACAACCAATCTATGCCAAGGATTACATCGAAACCAAGAATATCGAGAATGAAGAGATCAATAGGTATCTAATGCCCATTTATCTGGACCAAGCAAGAAAGTAGAGCAAACCTTGGTGATAATTTGTTCACCAACGACAATGGTTATGTGAAGTGTAGACATCGAGATTGTAAACTTCTTTACTAAGAGTTTTGTAATTCCGATGAAGTGAATGAATGTGTGGAACACCAAAAAAGAACATACGCTGAATTATCAGAATAGAGACAATAACTATGATCCTTTGCTGTCACAAAAAAAAAGATCCTAAATGAAACAACAAACATCACAAATAATAACACAATTTTTTTTTCTCCTAAACACAAACCCTAACCTAGGCTCCAACAGTACGTGGCTCTGATGCCATCTGTAACGCCCCGCATTTACCTAACCGCTTATCGGACGGTAAAAGGGTCGCTACAAAACTTAATCCAAACACAAGACCAAAATTTACAGCCCTTTTTTTTTTTTAAACAATACTAATATAATAAAAACTGAAAGTGATAAAATATGAAAACAATATCCAAAAGTTATAAACCACTAACGGTTTTACAGAATATCAGAGTCTGACATAAATAAAATACTAGAATGAAAAGACACACTAAACCACCCTTGTGGGAGCCATCTAAACTAAAATAGATCCAAAGAGTCGGCAGCGACTATTATTTGTTCTCCAAACATTGCTACCTCAAGATCCTTGGAGTGTATGAAAGGTTCAAATTTTGCCTTGATCCCCAGAAGATGAGCTACCTGGTTATAAAACAACCAGCCATTTGGAATAGGGTGAGTGTTTAACTCAGTGAATAAGCCCACTGACAAATTACTTTATATGATAGTTACATATAAAAATAAGGTTTTATAAAAATCAGAATTTCAGTTAATAAATATTTTATTTTATTAAATCAATTTAAAATCACAAACTTTAAAAAAATATTTTAATGCACACGTGGCCCAAATCATTGGCCCACATCAGAGAAATCATGAGAGTTAAAAAAAATATCATTATATATATATATATATATATATATATATATATATATAAATAAGAATTTTCTTTTAAAAAAATCAAATTAAATTCATGAGCTTAATAAAATATAGTTTTAATGCAATCACGTGGCCCAATCCTTGGTCCACATCATAGAAATCATGCAGCTTAAATGATATGACCGGGTAGGGTTCTCAATCGAAAGAACCGTTCCCCAAAACAGGTGTGCTAAGCCCCAAGCGACTAAATCGCTCAAAAAGCTCCCTCGAGGAGACGTCGGATCTAGAAGACGCTGATGGGTCGCCGCTGCCATCACTATGAGAACACCAGCACATGATGCCCCGGTTGCTGCAGACTCCAAACAAAGGAATCCGCCGCTGCAAGGAATGCTTTACCACACCCCTCACCGATCTTGGGACTCTTAGAGTCCTAGACCTTCCTCCCCAAAGGCGAAATACAACGGGGGGATTTATTCCAGAAAATATGTCATGATATGCATCTCGATAAAATATCCTAGGACTAGGTTGTCTCCACTAGTCCTAAATTTTTCCAAAACTCTCGAAATGAAAATCTTTAATTCAAATATTATTTCGAAAGCATAAGGATCAGAAAATATATTATGTTAATTCTTGAAACATGAATAGCATAATTAATGTTATTTTAATGACATTATGAATGAATTAAATCATGCAACTTCATTCAACGAAAATGCAGTTTGATCAATATGAAGAAAATATCCAAATCATGCAAATTTATCAAAATATAAATGCATGGATGACACATAATATCACACAAATATGATTGGCATATGAAATTCAATGTTATAGAGCAAAAGCTCACACGAAATAAATCGATAGGCCTACTCACCTTCTGTCCACGCAAGCATCAACGATACACACTCGCACGTTGATAACCTAGCATAACAATTATACAATAATAGATCAGAAACAATCAATCACGACCCAAACAACTGACAACGAACTTATAACAACACTATGCCCAATAATCCCAAAAGCCGATATCTTATAGACCTATAATCAACAACTCACTTCAAAGTCCTAATGAAAATCCCAACTTCGAATAAATATTAGAATACTCATATACTCACAATGATCCGATCCGATAATCAATATCCATTTATTCCATAAAACTCATATGATCGATCAATCCTCGAATAAATATTTGGACAAATCCAATAAGGCTCAACTATAATTCCATGATCGAGTAACTCAAATCCAATCGATTTACATCCAAATAACAACAATATCCAATCAATAGTCATTGATCCCACTAAACCAAATTATCGATTTAAGATTCTATTTAAGTTCTCAAGATCAATAAAATCATCAAATCCCGTAAAACAAACTATACTTCATTAAACATCAAATTTGGGATCATCTAAATCTCTAACATTCATCAAACTTGGTCATCAAGCTAAATATTTGAATTCTAGGAAACCGTACAGAAATCTTTCAAAAATCATAACTTTCTACACGTAACTCCGAATTGGACAATTCATGATTCGTTGGAAAGCTCTTTTCAAAACCTATTTCTGTTTATCAAATACATTTTTCCCAGAAACGACTCTATCATAGTCAAAAACACGATTTACGTCCAAGCATAAAATCAACCCGAAAATGGCCATTAAATCCCCAAAACTAATAAATCTAATTTGATCTTAAGAATCCTTTGAGATCCATAAAAATCAAATCAAATAATCATTAAATTAAATCAATCAAACCCTAATCTATCAAACTTCTTTCCCAAACAATTACTTGACGTAATCATATTCTAACAAAAATAAATTAAAACTAACAAAATCAATAGGGAATGATATCTCACCTTAGATCCGGTTACACCATCCACCATCTCCATCTAGGGTTAGGTCATCACAACCCTTCATAACTTCTGAGATTTGGATGAAAAACAATAACCCAAACATGTTATTTAAAGGGGTTTACCGAAATTACAAAACGACCCCTGAATTGTTTCCAGTTTACAATGACGTCCCTATACGATTTACAAACAGATCCCTATCCGATTTACATAAAAGTCCCAGAAGGCTACAAAAATGTATTCTGGATTCGCAACTAGATTCCTAGGCCCAATAACTTGACACTAAGCCTAAAAATCAAATTTTCTGAACTCCGAATCTCGCTAAATTTCAACCAAAGTATCTTAACACTATAAAGATCCACAGAAAAATATAAAATAATTATTTCAACATCAATTTATAATTATCATAATTATAAATCAAATTGGACCCATTTGGGCCCACCGCCAAATCTGAAAAATGAA
Source organism: Acorus calamus (assembly GCA_030737845.1). Lineage (NCBI taxonomy): Eukaryota > Viridiplantae > Streptophyta > Magnoliopsida > Acorales > Acoraceae > Acorus > Acorus calamus. The sequence continues at coordinate 4,153,101 of CM060874.1, read as the reverse complement.
ATATAAAAAATCAAATTTTAAAATTTCCATTATATATTTAAAATAAATATATAAGGCCGAAAAATACCGAAACGTTACAGATAATCTATGTATAAGTAAATTGAGGTTCTTAAAAAATGATGGTAAATTTGATATTTTTCAAGTAATGGAAAAATGGGGCTTCAGATGCGGTGCTACAGGCGAACTCTCTGTAGCACCCACTAAAACAATTGACACATGTAAAGAAATAGGTTAATCACCAAAAGTCCCAATCTTCCTTGACCTGGAGTTGCACGGTTTCCAAGACAGAACATACATGATCAGAAGATCCATTATTTTAACGAATTTTATGATTAGGTCTCTTAAAAAATTTTCCTTCTAAAAACAAAAACATGGGTCACTCAAAAGTTTTGGAATCAAACTTCGGATTTTGTAGAAATAAAAAATAAAGAAAATTAATCAAAACGACAACAGAAAATGCAAGAGTGAAAAGCTATTTACCTAGGTTGGTCCCAAGAATGAAATGTTAGGTAAAATTTTTATTTTGTTGGATATTTAATTATTTTAATTGTAACAAAGAATCATGTTTTTATTTGTTTGTTTTTTGGATTTTTTATTTTTAAATCCCTGTAAGTCATAAAATTTAGTTTTCGATCTCTTACTTCTTCATATTTTGATTTTAGTCCCAAATTTAAAGGATATGTTCTTTTTTAGTCCCTCTCAGGGACTAAAAAGAAAACCAAATAATTTAGAGATAGGTTCCTTTAAATCTGATAACTAAAACTAAAATACGAAAAAGTGAGGGACCAATCACTAAATCATATGATTTATGAGGACTTAAAAATAAAAAAATCTTGTTTTTTATATTTCTATTTTCTTGTTCTCTTACCCCGGTTTGGATAGCGGAATTGAGTTATTCTAAATAGATAACTATGCTATTATAGATAACAAATCTTACAAGAATAAGAGATTTTCTGTTTGATTGTGTTTTTTTTATTCTCATTGAAAAACGTAAGAATAAAGGTTGAGTTGTACGGTTGATAAATAATAAAATATAAATAAAGTGTAAAAAAGTTGATTTGACATGTGGGCCCATGGGAATAGATAAAGTGAGTATAGCTTATCCTAAGGGTTGCTTAGAATTGTTATACTCCCTTATACTCGTTTAAACTGGCTTAGTAATATCAAGTTATACCGTGCAAACAAATAACCATTTTTCCTATCTATTTTTATACCACCCTTATACTCGTTTATTCTGTTACACAAACGGGGGTTAATGAATAAAAAGTGACAGTCTACCATTTCCTTTAAAAAGTGTAACAGTTTTGACTTTTTCTTATTGGATGTGATATTGAAAGTGTAAAAAAAGTGTATCAAACACATCCTACATAGATTGCAAAATTTTACTTAAATAAATGTAAACATAATAACAAAATAACAAAATAAATTTATTTTGTTATCATATTTACATTTATTTAAGTAATCCAAGTTATTCAGATATTTTCGAGTCTCAACATTTTTTATATTTGGATGTGACATTTTTCCTCAAAAAACCATTTTTCTATTTGGATGTAAGATTAAAAATAAATGATTCTTACAATCTCTCATTTCACAACCTAGTTTTTGAAAAAGTTATTTTTATAACTTTTTAAAGCTGAATTTTTTACATTGAAAAAGAGTTAGTGCATGTGAGTTGATGGAATATGTGTTTGGATCTATATTTAGTTTTTTTGAGATTTGAAAAAAAAAATCAACCCAAATATAAATTCAAATGATACCTACTGTGTTTAAATGTGCGATAGAAACACTGAGATTTTTAAAATCTTACGTTTTAAAATTAACTTTTAAAAATTATTAATTTAATAACTTTTCAATCGTAAAAAATTGTCTAAAAAAAGAATATTCAAACACAAATAAAAAATATTTTTAGGGATAAAAATTTGTGAGGACGTAAACCTAATTAAAATGCAAGGTTAAATTTCTGAATAGAAGAACTCAAAACAAAAAATCTTATTTTAGTCATGATGAGCCTGCAAGTCTGCACATGGGTATTGTTTAGTGGATGCGACAGGAAGTCGCCTGTAGCATTGCCACAAACGATTCCAACCCAAAAAATGGTGGAAGACATAAGAAATCAAACTAGGAAAAGTGATGAAATGAATGAGGTGGTTGTTAGTGTAGAGTGTAGGAGATGAACATTTGTGCAAGAAGTCATGGATGCCCCACACAAAATACAAAGTTGTCTCACTACATCCTTCAATATAAAAAGCTAATATAATTAGATAGATAAATAACAAAGTTCACTTTAAGATTTCACACGAGTAACAACTAAAAACACAGTTCTATTATAACTTCATGATCACACTCGGAGGTTTCAACATATAAAATTCTAACAAATCCTGAAATCGATGCAAAGTCTGGCATGTTTTCCAGATTATTACAAGCCTTTCAATTACTTGATCACACTTGTCTTAAAATACATACATAAATTTAAACAAATTCTGGAAACCAATGCACAAGTTCGTCATCTTTTCCAGATTATTACAAGCATTTCAATTCCTTTATCACACACATAAATTTGAAATTTTTCATAGAACGGATTCATAAGTCAGGCATCTTTATTAATAACAGCCGAGTATCAGCTTCATATTTCCTCGTTGTCCCCATCACCCGTTGAATGAAGAAACAATTTAAATAACAATATATCAATCTCCAAAACTGGCACACACTTGTTCACCAAAAAAAAGAAAAAAAGAAAAAGAAAAAGAAAAAAAAAGAGATTGATATAATTCTGACGTACGCAGATAACAATATATCTGATGTTTTTCATGGACATATTTGTTGAAAAAAACACTAAGTTTTCTAATTTTGACAAACCACAACAAAATTAGGATTAAATATAGAGTTAGAAAAATCTGACAAATTTGGTGGATCGAAACACGCAAATGCGCTTTTCAAAAAGCAGATTCCGCACCATTTTAGTGCAATGGTTCAATGACGGTCTACTCCGAAGATACGACGATCCCTGACCCTTCTCAAGATGCACTCCAAGTGAGAAGATTTTAGCGAACACTTGTAAGTCTTTAGGAATAGAAGACCTCTGCTTTTCTGTTTTTAATTTAAATGTCTGTCTCTGATGCTCTCTGTTTTTTTTAATTTCTCTGTTCGTGTTGGATGGACAGGCTTTGAAAAATGATTTTTCCTCTGTTTCGTACTACACACCCCTCTCAAACTACATATATCAAGAAGAGGTGCACAAACACCCATTAAAAGAAAACGGTTTCTAACCGTTGCAATGTTAAAAACAGTGAAACCATACAATTAATATCCATGCAATTGACACCTGTGCAACAATATTAATTTGACTCTCACATGAAATAAAATAACATAATTTCTAACAATATTGTCCATCAATTTCGTAGATGTTAGATTAACTCTTCATAATCATATATTATAAGTGATGCAGCGTGTAACCACGCTCTTCTACGGATTCGTTCAAAAGAACAAAATCGGTAGGCTCCAACGTCGCTGTTGATTCTTCAAAAGAATGCCAGGGGGTTGGGCTTCAATAATCTACTACTTCGGATGAAATAATAGAGAATTGGGAGGTCTTTGCAATTGTTAGTACTCCTAACAAAATACAAGAGATAAAATAACTAAACTTCAAATATTCATAAACTAAATAATCAAATGGGTTCACAAGCTTATTTATAGAAGAGAATCCCAACAAACTAGGATCTCAACTAATTATCTAAATCTAACAAACAAATCTAATATCTTTATCTAATCCTAACTAAAATTCAACTTTGAATTCAAATAATAATTTGAAATTCAAATCTAAATATAGTAAATCCTAACAAATAAATAAAATCCTAACAACCTCAAAACAACCCAAAAATAGTAAAAATAACTTTGAACCGTCGATTTGACCCCCAAGACGATCTCAGAACGCTCTGAAAAATGGCGTAGTAGCTTAGCTACTATTCCTGTAGGGCTCGTCGATACGAACACGTGGACATATTATAATAGCGATTCTGATCTACGGTTCAAAAGTTATGGCTGTTTGAAGTCACGGTGCTCCCGATTCATCAACATGTCTTTTCTTCTTGTGTTCCATTTGATCTCGGTCGTCCATATATTCTACGGCTATGATGTCTGCATCAATAAGTCTACACAAAAATGAGTACTAGAGCAAACCATTTCTTAGAATTGTATTGAGAATTTCTCTATCATATTTGTCGAAAGTTGTAATGATCTGGATGTGCTGAATTCTGGGATGATCTTCACCTCCATCTTTACGCACTCTACTGTATAATTCCTCACTCATAAAGTACAAGGCCAGCTCTTTGAGGTTCGCGATGTATTCGATCCCCAAGGGAACCTTCTCCAACTGTGGGCATTCCTGAAAACGTAGCTTTTGGAGCCCACACATTGCTCCCTCTCCAATCTCCACCACCTTCAGTTCTTTCAAATTGATTATCTTTAGTACCTTAAGTTTCTTGAACCCACCTTCCCCACAACGTAATTCATTCCCGTCGTAAGCCCTGAACAGCTCAAGTTCTGCTAAGTTCGGAAGATTTTGAAGAGATTCAAATGGGTCGTCCTTCAATTTGGAGTACCGTAGGCACAACCTGACAAGGTTTTGAAGCATTGTGATCCAGCTTGGTAAACTTTCTAACATTCCCATTAAGCACACACGCTCAAGTAGATTTGGTGGTTGTGATAAACATAAATCAAGAAGTTCATTTTCGTGCCTTGAACTCACATGAAAAGAACGCAGGCCTTCCATATTTTGAATTGCATCACATAAGTACCTCCCATCTTCAGTTCTGAGCTTTATAATCCCCAGTCTTTTCAGTTGGGTTAGCTTCCTGAGATCTTTAACTTGTCCAGGCCTTCCATCCAAATCTAAAAAAGACAGCTTTTGTAGTTCAAGCAACTTTCCAATCCCCATCGGCAGCTTCACACCTTCCACAGAGTCAAAATTCGTCTCATATGGAGGAATATCTTCATATCGATAAACAAGTAAATGACGCAATTTCCTAAACTCAAGTATCTCAACAGGGAGTTCGCGTACCATTGTTCCCTTAAGATCCAATGTTTCCAAATTACGAAGTCTTTTGATAGACTTGGGGAGTTCACTAATTTTCGTATCACGCAAGCTCAAATACCTCAAATGTAACAATTCTGTGATCTCAGGGGGGAACACCTCTAGGGGCATACCATCCAAATCCAACACCTTCAACAACCGAAAACTGGAAAAGAATTCATGCACAGAAGACGTGTAAAATGCAGTTTCGTCAAACATGAAGAGAGACCTGACATGGGTGAGTCCTCTCTCTTGTGAAGTAGCATCAAAGCTTCCATGAACAGATAGATGCCGAGGTCTGTTATGCATATGTACGCCATCTGTACTTACAAAAGTAGTGAAGTTCTCCTCTCTTGCTTTTGAGAGGATGATTTCCCTCACAACGTCATGTACGCGACAACTGATCACTTCCCCGTAACTGTTTCTGTCCGCTATCAGAATCAAGCTCCGCTTGATGAGAACATTGATGTATTCCTTTGCGACCTCTTCAACCATGATGTTTTGCTGATTGCTTTTCACGAAACCTTCAGCCATCCACAAGCGAATCAACTTCATAAATTTGATCTTGTGGTCCTCCGGGAAGAGGCTAAGGTACAAAAAACAAGATTTGAGATTATAAGGCAGATCACTGTAACTAAGCAAAATGATCCTCTTCATATTAACAATGGTGTGCTCTCTTTCATCATACATACCAAAGCCGCCACGACGGACCCTCTCCCATTCACTCATTGTCTTATCCTTTACAGCCAACATTCCTCCGATCGCCAGGATGGCAAGAGGCAGCCCCTGACAAAACTTTACAAAATTTCGAGACAGTTCTTCCAATTCTTTGGGACAGCATCGGTCAGATGGAAACACCGTTCTACTGAAGAGGTCCCATGCCTCATCGTCTTTCAGCGGTTGGAGTTCATAGAGGTGACCACTCTTTAATGTGCATGACTGCGCTACACTGACCTCACGAGTCGTGATGATGATTCTGCCATAACTGTTCACTGGAAATGCAAATTTGATGTCATCCCATACTTCGGAATACCAAACATCATCCAATACAACGACATACTTCTTATCTTGTAAGTAGTCCTTGAGTGACTGCCCCATATCATAAACATCCATCTCATCTAGACCTGGTGGAAGCTGATCCTTTCTTTGCTTACGCCCCAAATCATAAACATCCATCTCATCTAGACCTGGTGGAAGATGATCCTCATGCATTTTCTTTATCAATTTTCGGATGATCCCAATAATAGAATAAGGATTGGATACCACGATAAAGGCAAAGCAGTCGAACAACTTCTTCCCCATGGCATGATCATAGACTTTCTTAACAAGGGTGGTCTTCCCCATACCTCCCATGGCAACCACAGAGATCACAACCCGTCGTTGCTCATCATTTGTCAGCCATCCAACCAATTTCTCTTTGGGCTCATCGATACCGACGACTTCAGCTTCATCAATGAGCAGCGAAGCCATGGGAGGTCCATTATATCTATTGCTGGAATCGTGGTGGTCAGCCTCACCGAAGTTGTACCTATTTTAGATTATGTGTTAAAAAAACAAAAATAATAACAATGTAGAGAGCAATAGTATTAATAAATATATCGCAAACGCTTGTAAACATATATATTAATGAGAAATATCAATGAAAGAAAGAAATAACTAGCCTGTAACGTGGAAGCCAGTAATGCTTTGTTGTTGACTTCTTTTGTTGTTACAAAATTCAGACGCTGCGACGCATACAAACTAGTAACAAATTATAACATTATTCAGATAAAAAGAGTCTTGATATACTCAGTCTATTTTACATGTTCTACCGTCCATACACTGTGATAACGTGATATATATATTGCATTATTATAATGTATTGGTTTATATCATAGTGTATAATGTAAAATAATTTATCATTTTTTCTGTCAACTTCAGATGCAAAATGGGTAACCGACGCATTTTTAGAGCGATGAATTCTAAAATGTCCGCTTTGAGATTTTTAAGTATTTACAGAAAAACTGATTAGTAGAAATAAAAAGTGCCCCGTATTCAGTATTGCATGAAATTTTTACTGGAGTTAGATTCAAAAGTTGTCACCGCACCACAATGCGCACGTATTTTTTCATTTTTCTATTTTTAGTAAGTTTTTAGATTTCGAATATCTTTATCGTAATAACTCGGATTTGATTGAAATCAAATCCGATGATCTCCTAAGATCCTCTAGATTTAGTTAAAACAAACTTCCGTTTTTACTATTTTTAATATTTTTATAGTATAAAAGGGAGACTTGTAATATAGGGTTTTTAACTTTTGATTAATATAATTTTGATTTTTAATTCTCTTTTGAGAATTGTGGTTTGTAGAAGTATCTCAATGCTTGTTGGATCTTTGCTTTAGTTTTTCGCTGCGTTTACTTCAATTACAAATTGTATGATTTAAAAAAAATAAAAACCGGTATAGACTACAATTATATTGGTGTTGCACAAAGGTTCGACATATTATATATCCAAATAAAAATGATATATGCACGTGCGCAAGCCCAGCTCAAATCGGTTTGACCCACTCCGTCTCTCGTGCATTGGCCTCTCTCGAAAAGGTGGGCTTAGTGTTTCTGTGTATCTGAGCGAGAGGTGTTTGCTCAGTTCGTCTCAACAAATGAATAGTGTTTTTTGAGATGGGACCATATAAAGATGAGTGCAACAATACATATTCTTTTTCCAACCTGAATTTCAGTCTCATATGCGTCGATATATAATTAATGGAGCATATACTCTTATTAATGAGGTATATGCTTCGATATAAATGTTTTACATTTTCTACAAATGCATCAATGCAATTCATGATTGGAGTATATGTTTCTTCTTTTCAAAAAAAAAGTGTATATCTCATTATATGAGATATAACATTTTTAAAAAATTCAATACACATGTAGACTGCAATTGGGACTAAAAATTGAGTTGCATGTAACATTATCCTATAAAGATATATGAGAAAAGAGTGCATTTTTAGTCACTTATATGGACCTTAATGGTCCGTTTGGGTAGAGAAATCACAAGATTCGATAGAATGAATAAGTCCAAACATGTGTTTACTTGCATTGGATATGATAGTATAGATATACCAAACTAGTTTTAAAAAGATAAAATTGGTATTTCATTCTTTCTCTAAAATTGTGTTATTCTACTTAATCTATCACATTCATATAAGGGGTTATTATATCAAATCAATTATCATCACTCGATAATAGATTTCACACGTATTCCAAGAAGGAAATTGACTACTTAGCAGCATTGCGAATGACACCAGGGTGCACTTCTCTCCAATCGGTCAATTCGATCAAGCCCTTCCAACTTATTCTAACCAAAGATGATGCTAGAGAGCGGTACAATAGATCAATCAAACGATAACTCTTACAAAGCTATCATCAATTTGACAATGGATCGAAGGCAAAGGCGGAAAAAAGAGGGGGGCAGTGTGGGGACCAGGCCGGCCCCCCCAAGCCTCGCATAAGTAAAGTTATATGTTATATATGTCCCTCTTTTTTGGTAAGTATTTATCTTATATATCAATTCCCTTATGAACAGTGAGACAGAAGTGAAGTATCTCGAGTCCCTTCATAAAACTTAAGATGGGCTGTATAAAGGAATTCGTGCGTTTAACAAGATGGGTTATATCTTAAATTAAAAAAAATACTTGATACACTTAGTCCATATTGAAGGCTCATCTACAGTCTCATACACCATACTATGATATGTTGTGGTATATATCATAACATATGAATTCTATCGCATTATATGAAGGTCATTTTTTTTTATATTTTTCAAAAAACAAAAAATGTTCTATTTCAGTATACTCCATTTCATTTAGTAGTATATACTTTAATGGGTGAGTGTATAAATTTTTTTTGTTTTTGAAAAAAAAAAAAAATCAGAGTGGACTGTGGACAAGGCTGCATGGAGGGCTGCATACAATTTGTTTTTGTTATATGATTCAAACAAAATTGATTGATAATGTAATGAAGTTGGTATTGAAATTTAAAAATATTGTGTTTGGTTTCTTTTGTTGTTCGTATGTGTTTTGAATTTTGTAAAGTTATACATAACTAATGAAGTACATTCATTTATAAAAAAAAATTAAATGCATATATTTATATTTTTTTAATTTAATAATAGTGTATACTGAGATAGAGAAGTATGTACTATGTTGACAAATTTCATATATTGTGTTAATCACGACAACTACAAACAAGACTCCAAAACGGACCTAGTGTATTAATATCCATTGAAATTTTTAAGATTGTGAACTATGTGAATCTGTATTTTCTTTTGATGTTTTTTGAAAATTTTGAGAAAAACTTTTTTTTGAGGGATTTTATATCTAGTTTTGAGGAATTGAAAAATCACAATTTTGGACTCAAAAACTTTGTCATTATCTTACAATTTTTTTTTCAAGTTATCTTTTTTTTATATTATATTTTTTACAAGTACTTGTCATTTTTTACTCTAAGTCTCTTTACCCCTGACCTCCTATTCTAAATCCTGGTTTTGCCCCTGATCGAAAGGATGCAGCCTCACTTGATTTAGATTTCCTTCCTTCCGTCTATTTTCATTCAGGTCTATCCTACATAAGGACGGTTGTTTTTCTTTCATTTTTATGCTTGTAATTCCTTGATTGTAAGTACTCACACGTAGCACCAATATATATTGTTTTCTACCCACTAAAAAAAAAAACTATCATCACCTGTTATAAATCAAAGTACCAACATGTTAAACCATTTATCATATTTTATAAATTTTTATTCACATCTTATTATCTACATCTTATTCTTTATCAATCAAATAAAAAAAAAAAAACTTCATTATTAAGTTTCTAAAAAAAAGAAACACACAAACAAACATATTCTACTAGTATAGCCATCTTACTAGATTAATTATGAGTATCAAAATAGCTTATATAGTTACCCAGAAAGAGTATTTGGATATAAAGCCTACAGTACCTTTCTCTCCTCGCAGCGATGTTTTGCACTCTCAACTTGATTTCTTTCACCTGTGTTGCTATCCGATGGCGCGTCCCCAAGTGGAGTGCGCACTGGAAGTTTCGATGGAGGAACTTCAGGAGTCTTCCTTTGCCCTCAAGACGGCGCTTCAAGTGCAGCAGGTACTCTTCTACGACGTCCTCCGTATCATAAGCAGCCTCTCTCAACTGCTTCACCCATGTCTTCACCCCATCATTATCGTTTTCCCTTTGGTCGGCTTCCCTCAAGCAGGAAACCATGGATTCCATCTCATCCATTATGTCCTTGACCTCATCATGGACGTCTCCCAGCAGCCTCACCTCATTCGCTATGATGGGTCTCAACACCTCGATTAACAAGTTCACAGCGCTCTCTGCCATCTCTCTCTCTCTCTCTCTCTCTCTCTCTCTCTCTCTCTCTCACAACAAATGAAATATATGCAAATTAAGGATATATATGACCACATTTAGTCTTTTTTTATTATTAATTCAAATTCATATATGTCGTGGAGCCAGCTCCTCCATATATAATTTTCCAGACTTTGAGCAACCTCATCTCATTCTCTATCATAGGTCGCAACATGTCGATTGACTTATTCACAGCTCTCTCTGTCATTTCCCTTTCAGTATTTCTTTTTTTTGTTGATTTTTTTTTCTCGATCGAAATCTTCATCTATCAGAAGGTAAGTATTCCATACTTTTGCATATGGTGGTAGGGGACCAAACGAGTACTAATAATGTATGCCGACAAACAAACCATTCTTTTTGCATTGATTAAGAATTCTACTCAACTGTTCGACTACAAAAGAAGATGCTCATAGAAAATTGGTGTAAGGAGAACAAAGGAAGAAGTGGAAGAAGAGAGAGAAAAAATAATCTAGCCTATGAAATTTCTTTTTTTGGGGCACTCTTAGTCCAAAATACAGTTTTATATCTCTTATTAGAAATCCAGTGAATCATAAACCTTATTAGACGATGTATATGTCTCGTTAAATTTTTTCTTACATTTGGTTCATTCAACTCGAAATGTAGCGATATACATTTTTTATCAAAACACATGTACATTTCATTAAATGATGTTTACTATTTTTAAAAAAATGAAAATATATGTTACCAAAATTTTAGTTAATAAAAATGACTGAGTCTAACATTTTTCTTTTTCTTTTTTTTGTGAGAAAGTTCTGATTGAGTTTACAAAATTAGTACATTAAAAGCCTCCCACATAGGAAGGTTGGTCAATAAACTAGTCCAACTCATGTGATAGACTCACATTAGAATTTTTTTGTTTAGTTGACCATAAATGATCTGTTGATAAAATGTGAATAAAAATTTACAGACATTGAAAAAAATGAATTCCAAGGGATCACGTATAAATAGTTGAATACCAATACTACATTATTCTTAATATTCTAGCATAGCTATAGTGTGTTGTTCCACCGCCCAAACGACAGTAGACTTGGGCAAAATGATAAACTGGTTAAGTTGGTATTCTTGGTGGGATTTCCAATTGAAACAAAACCAACACAATATTGAATTTAAAAGCAACCGCGTTGACAAGTAAAACAAATGAACACATTGGGGTTGTGACTACAGTAGATATCCACTACCTTTTCAATCTATAACTCCAACTTTTAGTCCCCAGTGATCATAGCACAACGATTCAGGATTTAGCTGTGTTACCGATAGGTCTTGGGTTCGAGTTTTGACGCTGACTTACTCACATATTTATTGGCGATTATTCAAAAGAATTTTCCGTAGGACCGGAGCAAACAGTCGGATGTAGTTTTCCCTAGCTTGACATTAAGGTCAGTCACGGGGGATCCCTCCGATATCAAAAAAAAAAAAAAAAACCTCCAACTCTTTATCTTCATAACCCCCTCACCCTTCAACTCCACAACTCCTACTCTTAATCATCCACTATTTGCCCCCTCACCTCTCAAAGACATGTAACTCTTGTAACCACCGCTTTCTTTCTTGAAGTCTATAAATGTATTTATGTTTATTTTGTGTAACTTTTACTTTAGTTTACAACAATTTGAACATTTACATTTGATAATAAATTTTGAGGATCACACAATCAGGCTTCACACAAATTTTTAGTCTGCTAACATCACCTGATCTTGTCTTCCAGGTAGAAAGGGGTGTTCCTCTCTCAAGACCCCATCGATATGTGGGACGAGAAAAAATAGTATATGAAATACCATTCTTGTAAAACTGAGCAGGATAATTAAGAGATTTATCCCCATCATATATGAGACTCATCAAAATTTAAACAACTTTTTTGCATTCCACAGTGCAGCTTTATATACCTCATTAGCCCATCTTCATCTTCTCACTATATCGAGGTATATATCTTGTTAAACTTTTTTCATACATTTTTTTTAAATAATAGATATTATTTAATTAATTGAAGTATATATATCACTTTTTATAAAATATATATATATATATATATATATATATATATATAAACGAGATATATGATTTTTAATAAAATAAAGGCGTGCGTTCTGCATTTGGACTATGAAATGGTCTTCCAGTAACATTTTTTAATTTAAATGACTCACATTTTCTTTTGAGATATCTAATAAATCAATAATTCCTGAAAGTCCAAAGTCTCACGGTCTCACATTATTAACATCTCACGTACCAAAGGAATAATCTGGCTGGATGTTTTACAATAAAAACATTAAACAAATTTCCTTAAGTGGCAAAGTCTCCACCAAGACCAAGTAAAAACACCTCTTATGATCACTGTCAAGACTAATTCAAAGTCACTGAAAAACTATTATAGAAAAGTAGCTTATCTCCTTATATAACCCCCCACCCATCTCTTCATTTCTTCAACACCCAATACCAAATCACCAAAGATTTGTCAATGGTAACCCCCAACCCCCCCCCCCCCCCCCGCCCTTCTCTCTCATTAACAATTCTTATGTTCTTGTTTCAGGAGTTTCTCAAGTCTCTACATAGCAAAATCAAGGATGAGTTCCATGATATTAAAAGAAGATTCACTCCAGAAAATAATTGCAGGGCCCCCCACAACAACACCTACAGTTTTCAGTCTGTGAACACAGTTCAATCAGGCAACCAAGGACAGAAAGGGCAACAAGAAGGAAAATCAACCACCAACACCCCCTCGGCCAGCCCAAGTCGTCGATGAATCGAATTGGAGATTATTAGGAGAATTCAATAATATTTTTTTTGTTGTTCTTTGATTGCTAATATTCGGTTTTTCGTATGTTTTTGTTGATTGATTTTGAACTTCTTCTTCATGCCATTTGTTTTACTAGTTGGAAACTGAGTACAAATGTAACATGAGTTTCAAAAGTGTCCTTTGGTGCATGGGTCTTCGGTTTTTATTTTTATTGGGCGAAACTTTGATGTAATACAGATTATGAAGATGGGACTATCAAAAGAGGACCACCAAATAAATTACAAATCCAGGTCAAGATTTTGGAATCGCATAAAATTTTACATGGCGAAGTATATCGAGGAGATCTTCTGGATTAGTTATTATACAACTAACAATTTTTATTTTAAAAAAATTCATTCATTTAGGCCTTTGAATTAGCGATTTTTTAATTTTTAGTAATTTGTAGATATGTGATATCTCAATCATAACAGATCGGAATTGATCTCTATCAATTCATATGATTATTTAGGATCTCATAGAATTAGAAAAATTAGTTTTTGAATTTTACTATTTTTAGTAATTTTTTTAATTTTATGTTATTAATATAAATAACAGACTTGTAATCTAGGATTTACAGTTTATTATCAATAATATTTCAAATTTTTTCTCTTTTGGGGCTTTCTTCCTTGTGGATTCAAGGATTCCTTATGCATTCAAGAAGCTTATGAGATCTCAACGCTGGTTGGATCTTTCTATCTGTTTTTCACTACGTTAGGTGGTATCAGAGCGAGGATTTGCTTTGCTGCGATGACAAATAACGAAGGGAAAAACAACCAATCTGATGACGCTGGTCGTGGATTAGAGGATCTGTGGAAGGCGGTCGAGAAACAACGCGATCAAATGCGAGAGATCCACGAGATGATCGCTGGCCTGAAGCTCAACGCCAATAACATGTATCCTGAAGGTGATGGGAGACGCACCGAAGGAGTTGTCCAAAGCCGACCTATTGCTCAGAACATTGTTTGACGTCCTTCTCGTTATCAACCTGATGATGAGGAAGAATCGGAGGATGAAGGTGAGGGATTTCAAGTATATCATCCGAGAGGACGGTGTATGAAACACAATGATTACCAACTGAAGACGGATATTCCGTATTTCAATGGTAATATGCAGATCGAGAATTTTCTCGATTGGATCTTAGAGGTTGAAAGTTTCTTTGAGATGATGGAGGTCCCAGAAGAAAAGATGATCAAATTGGTGGCTTTTCGGTTGAAGAGCAGTGCCGCCGTTTGGTGGAATCAACTCCAAAAGACTCGGCAGTGACAAGGGAAGGCACTTATTCATACATGGAGGAGGATGAAAGAGCTCCTCATGGATCAATTTCTGTTACGAAATTATGAACGATATTTATCCCAATTGTATCGAAATTGTCGTCAAATTGTAAGGGTGGACTCACGACTGGAGATTTCAAAGGCGCAAGATGTGACAAGAGCTAGTCCTGCAAAGGATGGGAACGATTCGAGGGTCAACCCTTATGATCTACCATCATCAGAAAAGTGTGAAAATTTCAATAAATCAGAATTTTGCTCAAATCAAATTCAACAAGAGAATGAAGTTCTAGTTGAACCAGAAGTTGATGATATATATGATGGCGCCGAATTCGCAGAAGAAGAAGGAGAGCGGGTCAACTTCATCATTGAACCAAAGATTAATGAGAAAATGAGCAACAAAGAAGCGGAGGATGTTGTTTTCTTTGTTAATTCTGAAGATGTTATTGGAGGAAAAAAAGAGGAGTTGTTTTCACTGTCCATAGCAGTGACCCCCAAGATGGAAGAGCCCCTATAAAAGATCGTGTTGCAAGATATATGCACCAACAATAAAAGTGTTTTGGATGCCATCATCAATAATGATAACAATGAAGACTTTGCGACTACTACAATGATAAAGAAGTTTGGGCTACAAATCGAGGTGCATTCAACTTTCTACATAATCAATTTGATTGTGAAGAAATTTAAAGTCAAGAAAACGTCTTTTCACTTGTCGAAGGTGAAATACAAGGAAACATCAATTGAAGAGCTGATAAACTCGAGGACGAGTTCTTTTGAAGAAAATAAATTACAAATCAAAGTCAAGATCTCATAATCGCATAAAATTTTACATGGCAAAATATATCGAAAAGATATTCTGGATCATTTGTTATACAACTATCAATTTTTATTTTTTAAAAATTCATTCATTTAGGCCTTTAAATTAGTGATTTTTCTATTTTTAGTAATTTTTAAATCTATGATATCTCAATTATAATAGATCGAAATTGATCTCTATCAATTCCTATAATCATTTAAGATCTCATAGAATCAGAAAAATTAGTTTTCAAAATTTACTATTTTTAGTAATTTTTTAAATTTTATGTTATTAGTATAAATAACATACTTGTAATCTATGGTTTACAATTTATTATCAATAATATTTTGAATTTTCTCTCTTTTGGGGCTTTCTTTCTTGTGGATTCAAGGAGCTTATGAGATCTCAACGCTGGTTGGATCTTTTTATCCGTTCGTTTTTCGCTGCGTTAAACTTCTTTTGGTTCTAGGGATGAATAAAATAGTTCACAAACTCTGTTCATTATATAAGTCTAGGATTTGAGCTCTAGAACTATGAGGATCGAACCCATACCTCTAGCCAAACAAACTTGGGCTCAACATCTTAGAAGTTGTGAGAGTATGATAAAACTCAGTATATACACAGTCTTCTTGTTCAGGTATATATATTTTTGAAAATGTTAGACATAGTCATGTTTAATTTATAACTCCACTTGCAGTCTACATATGTTTGATTGTTATTTTAATTAGTATATTGAATCAATTCGTTGATTTGAGGTGAATTTTCGTTAATGTAAGCGAATTACTAAACCCCGTGTTTTATTTTTTATTACCATTGTTCTACAAGTATTAAAGACTGAAACTTAGGAGGTGTTGGTGCATCAACGACCTCAAACCAAAAAGGAAAGGCAATTCCTAGTAAGTTGTTGATAGATGAGTTTGAATCTTCCACTCTAAAAACATGTAAAAACACACACACACACAGAGCTAGGCTCTAAAGCGGACGCCCGTTCTTTTAGTTTTTGCGGATGAGTTAAATCACATTGAATGAACGGTGATGGACGGTGAGATTCAAACAAAAAAAAATTTCGTACCACTCTCTGTGTCTCTCCATAGCATTTAATGCATTTAACCCAACCTAAGTACCCAACCCACTCTTTGTGTCTCTCCCCCTCAAATTCACGGAAATAAAAAATAACTCCAGATGGGTTTTCTATTTGTATACTTACGTCTTGTATATACATCAACCTTTTTTTTTTTTACACATCAACACCGCATGTATGATATTAAAATTCACTATTTTGTATTACACGAAACCAAAAAAATCAATAGCACACTTTTTTTTGGCTATACCTCATTCCTCGTACCATGGGGATACAGTAACTCCAAACCACTAAAACCAGTGGCGGAGTTAAATTTTTTATAAAATTACATATTTTTTATAAAAACTTGAAAATGTCTTGTTTTCATTTGTATACATAATTTATCAGATGAACTTATTCTCATATGATAAAGTTTCATTGCCAATCAAGTGACATTTCAGGATGAGATTATTATTAAACAACTCAACACAAATAATTTTTTCTAATAGTTAGTTACATTGGCTGAATGATTAATCTTAATCTATTACATTGCAAATACAGTCACCTTCATCATAATAGTAACATTAAACAAACTAATAAAAAATTTATATGATCAATATGTTGTCATAGTTAGTTACATTTGCTGTTTACTTATATACACAACAAACTACTTAAAGTGAGTTATATTGGTTACATGTTTACAATGCTCACATCAACTACTAAGCAAAAATGAAAATACATGTAACTGAAATCTAATTACAGTAATCATTTTTGTCAACTACATTTTAATAACAAACATAAACAAAAGTTAACCATATAAAAAATCAGTTACATTTTGCATCTATTCGAAATAAAAAAAACCCTAGAAAAAAAATAATCACAGGATCTTCAAAAACAAGAGTTGTTTTCAAAAATACCAAAAAAAGGTTGCATAAAAAATCATGTTTATTTTGTATCTATTCGAAAAAAAACCCTAGAAAAAAAAACAATTAATCACACGATTTTCAAAAACAACATAGTCGTTTTCAAAAATACCAAAAAAGGTAGCATATCTTTTTCTTTTTTTTGTTGAATCATCCGGAAGAACTTTTTTGTTTTTAGATCGTTTCTTGAAGGAAATATCATGATTTTTGTTTGTCATTGTAAACAAAAGGGGGTTTTTGGGCTCTGATTTTCGATTCAATTTTTTCTCAAAACCCAAATTTAGATGGAATGTGTTTGAATGGGAGAGAAAAATGGTTGTGAGTGGAAAAAAAACAGAAAAAGAGGTAAAACGCAAAACGAGGAGTGAGTTTTAATTAGGGGTAATAAGGTAGTTAGCTATTTTACCCTTTTGCAAAAAGTGTCAAAATAACCAATTAGATTTTGACACATC
This sequence comes from Acorus calamus, assembly GCA_030737845.1. Taxonomy (NCBI): domain Eukaryota; kingdom Viridiplantae; phylum Streptophyta; class Magnoliopsida; order Acorales; family Acoraceae; genus Acorus; species Acorus calamus. The sequence goes on along the minus strand of CM060874.1, from coordinate 4,135,340 downwards.
AAGGGGCTTGTGGGAAGGGCCTATTTGCTGGGGCCTGTGTAGCAAAGCTTATATATATATATATATATATATATATATATATATATATATATATATATATATATATATATATATAAGCTTTGCTACACAGGCCCCAGCAAATATTATATATATATATATATATATATATATATATATATATATATATATATATATATATATATATATATATAGGGAAGTGATTCGGTGCGGGAATGCGGTCATGCGGGAAGCGATTACGGGCCGTCGATCACGGGTCCATCGCATCGAACGGTCGGGTGCGATTCACATCGACCGTTGGATGCGATGAACCCGCGATCGAACGATCGACGTCGTTTCCTGCATTCCCGCATTCCCGCACTGAATCACTCGACTATATATATATATATATATATATATATATATATATATATATATATATATATATAATATACGGTCCGTGCGAACTCGGTATATACCTAGTTAAAGAGTATATGCTTCGGTAAATGAAGTATATACCTCGTTGAAGGTATTGTTGATAATGCAATTCAAATGATGCATGTAATACTTTAATGAGGTGTATACTTCCTTTATTGATGTATATGCTATTTTAAATGACGTGAAATATCTTCAAATGAAGTGTATGATTTCTCTATTGATACATATACCTCTTTAAATGATGTATGTGCCATGATCCGCACGGACTGCACCATATCATATATATATAGTGAAATGCTTATGTGCGATCGTGCGATCGTGGGCCGTCCGATCGCGGGTCCATCGCATCCGACGGTCGATGTGAATCGCATCCGACTGTCGGATGCGATGGACCCGTGATCGACGGCCCATTATCGTGGCCGCATATATATATATAGAGGGAAGTGATTACGTGCGGTCGTGCGATCGGTGCGGTCACGATCATGGGCCGTCGATCACGGGTTACTTGAGCCATTCTGGATATATATATATAGTGAAATGCTGGTTACTTGAGCCATTCTGGCCATCATTGTCAGGACTCTTTCAACTCAAAGAGAGATAAAAGGCATTAAAAAATGTTAAATAGCTGATACGTCCCACCCTTCTCTCCATTTTCACTGACGAACACGACTAGCAACTTCCCTGCCCAGCGAGCTGTATTAAATAAATATGAAATCAGTTGTAATCCATATTATTGAAAATGATTAAGTGTGGTCATGCGGTAGATGTGAGCATATATACATCACTTATCGTGGTATATGCGTGGATAAAGAAAGTATATACTTTGATATGCGTATATACATCATTTATCATGATATTATCGAGGTATATGCGTCGATAAAGATAGTATATCAGATCATTGAAGTTTATCAAGGTATATACTTTATTTATCCACGCATATACCACGATAAATTATGTATATACGTGGTTTGCACCTGCCGTATGACCGCACCTAATCGTCCCTCCTTATTATTTATTCACAAATTTGTTACAATCGTTTGAAAATATCTTCATTTAAAACTCATATGTTTGAATTATTTAAAGTAACTGTCATTTTCAATGTCGGACTTTAATCCAATCCAAATATTATTCAAACCTAACTTAATTCGAATCAAACTAAAATCTGATTTGGACCAAACTTTAAGGACTAGTTTGACGACAGAATAAGATTTGAGAATAAAATATCCTAATTTTAGTGAATAAAATGGCACCTCAATGACTCGGTGCTCTGTGTTCTAAACGTCTTACTCACCTATGCCCAGGGTTTGTCCTCATCAATCATATTGTACCAAAACGCAAGAAATACATAGTATTTTTCATATGAATATTCAAGGAAATACACAACATCCCCTGTCCAAAGACATTGTACAAGAATGTTGATCCAACAACCCAATTTGTGATCTAAATTTTTTTTCAATGATTTGGGCTATTTTTCTATCAAATTTTGAGGAAAATGATATGTCCAACTTTCTACGCAGCCTCATCCACAACTCTCAATGGTTTTTTAAAAAATATATAAATACATTTTCTCATTGAAGTACATAAACATTATAAAAAGTAAAGTGTACAATAAAAAAACAGTAGTATACTTTTAATTTCTTTGAAAAAATAAAAAAATTATTTTCATATACTGCAATAGTGTGGAGACCGTTGGGCAACCATACGGATTGAGTGAATCAGAGCTCAATTTTGCCATCATACAATACCTTATCTTTTTTTTTAGGGACATAATTTTTCCTTTTTTTTGGTAAAATTGAAGACAGAATTTGTTATTACACACAGTCACTTTTTCAACTCCAATTTCAATCTCATATATTTCATTAGCATCATATACTCATATTAACGAGATACATATTTCGATTGAAATTTTTTAATTTTTTATAAATATATCTATGCAATTCATTAGAGTATATGTTTCATTTTCTATAAAAATATATACCTTATTAATGAGGTACACTTATAAAAAAACATATACCTTAGCAAAGGGACACAGCTAGAAGCAGTGGTTGAATGGTAAAACACCTAATCCCAATTGTTTTTATTGTGTTTCTTTCATGCAACCACTTGTGTAGAAAGGTTCAGTGGACAAGATAAATACATTGGACAGGGACACAGACATGAGGTACACTTTAAAATAAATAAATAAAAAAGGGTATGTGAACTTGAATTGGAACAGGCAAAAAGGGATACAACTAGAAGCAGTGGTTGAATAGTAAAACACCAGATCCCAATTGTTTTTAATTGTGTTTCTTTCATGCAACCACTTTGTGTGGAAAGGTTCAGTGGACAAAATAAATACCTTGGACAGGGACACACATAACAGAATACAGATACAGTATAACACAGTACAGGTACAGTGACATGATAAATCATAAATAAATATAAATAAAAAAAACAACTATCAGGAACATAAAATCTAAATGCAGCATAACACAAAATCCATCTCTGCATCTTAAAAAACAATTCAAAAACTTAAAAATCAATGCAGAATCTAAACACATGTAACCACATCACGCATTAAAAACTCCATCCGAATCTTCTAAAGAGAATCAAAATATATTGAACATTTATTGGACCATATAATAAGTCCTGCAAAATGCACTACTCAAAGACCTTCACAATTTAGATTTCAGTCTCTACATTCCAGCACTTCATAGAGGGAGCTAGAGTCCAAAGCAAAGCTGAAAACATTTTGATTCATCAGAGAAAATAACAAGAGTAGCTTATGATACTATGCATTCCATGCAAGAAAGCTTTTGTTCAACCCCCAGAAAAAAAAGGTCTCTTCCATGCATTTCAGCAAGTGATAATGACCATCAAACAACAATCCTCTCAGCCAAGCTGATCTCAGAAGCTCAATCGACGACGTTCTTCGACGTTCTGTATGTAGTCATGGAAATTCATATGGGGATTTACATCCATGTATGGCATGAACGCATTTCTCAAGGATCCCTCGGTGGAACGATACAAGTCATGATCGATTGCCCTACCAAATATAGCCCGACTACTCTCAGTGAAGTAATCCTTAAACAGACTCAAGGTCCCACAGCCAATCTCCATCTCCCGATGATAATAAGCACTTCGTGATATAGACTCCATACATAAAACGTAATTTAGAGAAGGAACAATTTCAGTCCTTTCAATAGGTGGTCTTGCATGAGGATGAGAAGCAATTTCAGCCATTTCGGTGAAAGATCCTGGCCAAGGAAGTGGAAGGACTTCAGTCCTTCCACCAGGAGATACTACAGAAGGATAAGGAAACGCAACTTCGGTCCTTTTGATGAAGATCTCTCAAAGGGATGAGGAACAAAATCACTCCTTCCAAAGAACGGTCTCGCAAGAGGATGAGAAACAAATTCATTCCTTTCAGTGAGAGATCTTGCATGAAAATGAGGAAGTTCAGTCCTTCCAATTAGAGGTCTTGCACAAGGGAGAGGAAAAACTTCAGTTGTTCCGATGAAATGTATTTCCCGATGATGAGGAACAGCTTCGTTCCATTTGAAATCTTGATTTGATTGCCTTGCCTTTGGCTTTTTGTGGGCATGTCCGATCGCAAATTTGAAAGTTCCACATTCACCTAAATAGAAATGCTTGTCGCAATTAGATCCATCTCCTCTCTTGTTCTCATATGATGGATAGTCTTCGGTCTTGAAATCAACACACTCAATGAGCACAAGAGAGTTCTCCTCAGCAAATTCTTTGAGGTTCCATTTTGAATATGGAATCCCTTTCTTATGGTTTATGTGGATTTCTCCATCAGGTCGAAGCATGTGACTCGCACTGTTGAAGAAGCCACGGATAAGCTGCCTGTGCAGTCTAGATTGCAAGGAAAATGACCATCAAATATGATGATATCAAATAGGGAGCAGAGATGCATATGAATCATTCTGAAATACTATATATTAAAAGTAAAAAAAAAACTCCTAGATTGAGGGTTGTGACAAATAAAAAGAATTGTGATGTTTCCCTAATATCATAGATTTCTGTAATTTAATAGATCTCAAACACTATAATACTATACTCCTCATAATGATTTACATTATATAAAAGCCAATAAGTCATGCATGTGTGCTTATAGATTACCAAGATCAAAATAACAAAAAGGAAATCCAGAGTTCACCATCTCTTCTATGAAGCTGTCATAGCATATCTATAAGTCTGTTTTCAACTGAGCAAGGTTATACCCAAGTGGCAATCAAACTCAAAACATAACGAACAAAACCAGAGAAGACCAAATTGCTTACTTTATCTGTCGCATCTCCTTTTCATTCCATTTAAAGCCTGCATGAGGGAAGTTAAATACAATCCTGTCAAATTTACGCATCCTTAGATCTGGATAATATTTCATTTTTGTTGCATCAATTCCATGCAACAACGTTGCACCCATGCCGGCCAATCTTTCCAAGTTCCGTCCAGCATTCTTGTATTTCTTCACCAACAAATCTAGTAGAATTCATGGCCCAAAGACAAAAGCAATATTTAATAACAAGACGCAATGAAATGCTTGCGCAACAGCAATACTTCACCAAAAGATTAAAATTTCACTAAAAAACAAAACAATAATCTCATATTTAATCATTCGTATACCTTATATTCAGAGATGCTGAAAATAAACAACCAAGTTTCTTTAAGGAAATTGCCGAAACAACCAATCCAACAGGAATATGAACATATTATTGAACCTATCAAGAACATACTAAATTCAATGTTCACGCAAAGAGGCTTCTTCAAATTTTTCCAAGAAAGCAAGTATTTGTACATTGCAATTAAGGTAATAACTCAGATTATAATTCTCCTTTCATAATTTCCCAGCCAAAAGTTCCTTAACACCTGTGCAAAAAATGAAACTTAAAATTTAAATAAACTCCAAAATTTTACTGATCAAAACACATCTGCATTTCTTTCTAAATAGACCATTCATTACTCTATATCAATCACTTCAAGTACTAATCCCAGTAGAACATAAATCCAGAATAAAACACTTCACAAACAGCCCATATTATAAATTACATGTTCCCAAATACAGAATTATAATAAAAGGAGAGACAAAACTCTATAGACCCAACATAATTTTAGATTGTAGAACCATTAATCAGCATTATTGCATTCCTTAATGAAAAGAGTGGGTGACCATTTTAATAAAGTAAAGCATGAAACCCTACCCAATATAGAGTTACCCCAAACAACACATTGAGACCCCACCACCATCAGAAAACAAAAAAATTTAATATACCCACATAAAGAATTCACACAGAGACATACCCATTAAAAAACCAAGGCATAAAACCCTACCCATTACACACAGACCCCACCAAGTTCAGAAAACACAAGAAATCCACACATAGACATAACCCATTAAAGAAACTAATCCATACGAACCCACCCAAGACTGAGTTACACCCAAAACAGCACTCGAGGGACCCCACCACCTTCACAAAAGGACACCATTTTTAACTACCCCACACTAAATTCACACAGGCAAAACCTACCCAATACAGGATTACTCAAAAACTACATTTTTTGAGATACCCACATGAAAAATCAATTCACAGAGAGCGAAAAAGAGAGAGATGGTGGGATATACCAAGTGGGTCCAGAGAACTAGCAACAATGTTGGTTGCAGAGCCAAAAGAGAAGGCCAGACAGAGTGAGAAGGAGAAGTCCCCCTCCCCCACCAAGAGTATCTCATGAAACGATGCGTAGTGCTTCACCCACTTCTCTGTCTCCTCCATCTCTCTCTCTCTATCTGATTTTTCTCTTCTAAAATAGAGATTTTGAATTTTTTTCGATAAAAAGCGTTTCTTTAAACTTCTCTGCTTAGTATTTGGGATGATAAATATTTACGCATTTATTTCTCTGTAAAAAAAAGGGTTTCCGATTTATAGAGAACAAAAAACCGAATAAATAAATTTTGCATGACTTATTTTATTCCTTTATTAAAGGACTAAAGAGTCAAAGGAATGTAAAAATTTATTAAATACATGAAAAAACTTTCAAAAAATTAAAAAAAAAAAAAAGAAAATAGTGTTACAAGAAAGACTATTTTAAAGATGTATAATTTTATAAAAATGTTAAACTAAGTCATTTTTATTTGTTTTAAAAGAAAAAATATATATATCTTTCAATAGAGTTAATTAAATCGATTTTAATTACTATAAAATTGAAAAATCAACAAAGTCCTCAAAAAGTAAGTATATTATGAATTTAATCCCTGAGTTAAATTGTTTCAATAAATACATTCAAATAAGTTCCTATAAAATATAAAAAATCTAATTTAATCCTTTTGATTAAAAATGCCATTGTTTTTTTCTGAAAATTTTCATACTATCATATAGTCACTAACTTAAAAAAAAGGAAAAAAGTAAAAAATCAATATCACTCCCTAGAAATTTATGAAATTGAAAAAAATCCATATAAAATCAGTAAATCCTCTTAAAATCAATCACAAATCTTGTTAAGGTATTACAGTAGTTTATCAAGTAAATTTAAAAAAGGTATTACAGTATTTTATCATATATGATTAGATTCAAGCACAGATCTAATTAATTTCGATTATAATAGGGACTAAAAAAATATTGGTTAATAAGATAAAGATCTGAGGGGATTTACCGATTTTATAAGACCTTATCTAATTTGCACAAGTTTCAATTGAGCTATATCAAAAAATTTTAATGTGTATTTAAAGCTAGTCATGTACCGGATCGGTTGAGGTAACGGTTAAAACTCAAATGATATTATTTTGATATTATTTTAATAACATAAGCATATGTGACAATTTTTTAATTTCATAAGAACTAAAACTGATTTAACTAACTTTCAGGAGATCGATTTTTTCCTTTTTTAAAAGAGTACATATTATCTAATGAGGATGTTTAGATATAAAAGTGTGTGTGTGTCTATATATATATATATATATATATATATAAAATCCATTTCGAGTTAAATGTACTCATTTTAAATAATTGTAAGAAAAAATTTGACGATATATACACTTCACTTCACTGGATTACTAATAAATTATATAAGATGGTGTATTTTGGACTACAAAAAAAAATGGAATGTAACAGCGCCATAATTTTACAGAGGAAGCTAGAGTCCAAAGCAAAGCTGAAAACATTTTGATTCATCAGAGAAAATAACATGAGTAGCTTATGATACTATGCAATCCATGCAAGAAAGCTTTTGTTCAACCCCGAGAAAATAGAAAAAGGCCTCTTCCATGCATTTCAGCAGGTGATAATTACCATCAAACAACAATCCTCTCAGCCAAGATGATCTCAGAAACTCAAACGATGACGTTCTTCGAGGTTCTGTATGTAGTCATGGAAATTCATACGGGGATTTACATCCATATATGGCGTGAAAGCATTTCTTAAGGATCCCTCAGCAGAACGATACAAATCACGATCAACCGTCCTCCCAAATGTAGCATGACTACTCTCGGATAAATAATCCTTAAACAGACCACTGTCAATCCCCATCTCCCGATGACAATAAGCACTTCTTGAGATAAACCCCGTATGTAAAATGTCGTTTAGACGAGGAACAATATCAGACATTCCAATAGAAGGTCTTGCATGAGGATGCGACACAATTTCAGCCATTTCGGTGAAAGATCCTGGCCAAGGATGTGGAATGACTTCAGTGCTTCCACCAAGAGGTCTTGCAAAAGGATGGGGAAAAGCAACTTCGGTCGCCTTGATGAAAGATCTTGCAAAGGGATGAGGAACAACATCACTGCTTCCATGAAACGGTCTTGCAAGAGGATGAGAAACAAATTCACTCCTTTCAATGAGAGATCTTGCATGAAAATGAGGATGAACTTCAGTCCTTCCAATTAAAGGTCTTGCACGAGGGAGAGGAAAAACTTCAGTTGTTCCGATGAAAGGTATTTCCCGATGATGACGAACAACTTCGTTCCATTTGAAATCTTGATTTGATTGCATTACCATTGGCTTTTTGTGGGCATGTCCGATTGCAAATTTGAAAGTACCACATTCACCTAAAAAGAAAGGCTTGTCGCAATTGGATCCGTCTCCTATCTTGTTCTCATATGATGGATATTCTTCGCTCTTGAAATCAACGCACTCAAGGAGCACGAGAGAGTTTTCCTCAGCAATTTTTTTGAGGTTCCAATTCGAATATGGAATCCCTTTCTTATGGTTTATGTGGATTTCTCCATCAGGTCGAAGCATGTGACTCGCGTTGTTGAAGAAGCCACGGATAAGCTGTCTATGCAGTCTAGATTGCAAGGAAAACGACCATCAAATATGAATGATATCAAATAGGGAGGAGAAATGCATAAGAATCATTATGAAATACTATATATTAAAAATAAATAAAAAATAAATAAGTAACTCCTTGATTGAGGGTTGTGACAAATAAAAAGGATTGTGATGTTTCCTTACAATCCAATATCATAGATTTCTGTAATTTAATAGATCTCAAACATTATAATACTATACTCTTCATAATGATTTACATTATACAAAAGCCAATGAGTTATGCAAGTGTGCTATGGATTACCAAGATCTAACAAAGAGGAAATCCAGAGTTCACAATCACTTCTATGAAGCTATCATAGTATATTTATAAGTCTGTTTTCAACTGAGCAAGGTTATATACCCAACTGGTAATCAAACTCAAAACAGAAAGAACAAAATCTGAGAAGACTAAGTTGCTTACTTTATCTGTCGCATCTCCTTTTCATTCCATTTAAACCCTGCATGAGGAAAGTTAAATATAATCCTGTCGAATTTACGCATACTTAGATCTGGATAATGTTTCATTTTTGTTGCATCAATCCCATGCAACAATGTTGCACCCATGCAGGCCAATCTTTCCAAGTTCCGTCCAGCATTCTTGTATTTCTTCACCAACACATCTGGTGGAATTCCATGGCCCAAAGACAAAAGCAATATTCAATAACAATACACCATGAAATGCTTGCGTAATAGCAAAATTTCCCCAAAAGATTAAAATTTTACTAAAGAACAAAACAATAATCACATATTTAATAATTTGTGTACCTTATATTCAGAGATGCTGAAAATAAACAACCAAGTTTCTTTAAAGAAATTGCTCAAACAACCAATCTAACATAAATATAAACATATAATTGAACCTACCAAGAACATACAAAATTCAATGTTCACACAAAGAAGCTTCTTCTAATTTTCCAAGAAAACGGGTTTTACTACATTGCAATTAAGATAATAACTCAGATTCTAATTCTCCTTTCATAATTTCACAGCCTAAAGTTTTTTAACACCTATGCAAAAAATGCAACTTAAAATTTAAATAAACTCCAAAATTTTAATGATCAAAACACATTTCCATTTCTTTCTAAATAGAACATTCATTACTCTATATCGACCACTCCAAGTACTAATCCCAGTAGCAAATAAATCCAGAATTTAAAAAAATTCACAAACAGCCAATCAGACATATTATAAGTCACATGTTCCCAAATACAAAATTATAATAAAAGTCGAGGGAAAAGTAAACTATATAAATCCAACATAATTTTAAACTGCAGAACCATTAATCAACATTATTGCATTTCTTGATGAAATTAGTGGGGGACCATTTAATAAAATAAGGCATGAAACCCTACCCAATATAGAGTTAACCCAAACAACACATTCAGACCCCATCACCATCAGAAAACACAAATTTTTAATATACCCACTTAAGAAATTCACACAGAGACATACCCAGTAACAAACCAAGGCATAAAACCCTACCCATTACACACAGACCCCACCAAGTTCAGAAAACACAAGAATACCCACACAAGAAGTCCACATACCCATCAAAGAAACTAATCCATACGAACCCACCCAATACTGAGTTACACCCAAAACAACACTCAGAAAGCCCCATCACCTTCACAAAAAGAGAGAATTTCACATACCCCACACAAAATTCACAGAGACAAAACCTTCCCAATACAGGATGACTCAAAAACCACATTTTTCGAGATACCCACATAAGAAATCAATGCAGAAAGAGGGAAAGAGAGAGAAAGAGAGACGGTGAGATATACGATGTGGGTCCAGAGAACTAGCAACAATATTGGTTGCAGAGCCAAAAGAGTTGGCCAGACTGAGTGAGAAGGAGAAGTCCCCGTCCCCCACCAAGAGTATCTCATGAAACGATGCGTAGTGCTTCACCCACTTCACTGTCTCCTCCATCTGTCTCTCTATCTGATTCTTCTCTTCTAAAAATAGAGATTTTGAATTTTTTTTTGGATAAAAAGCGTTTCTTTTAAACTTCTCTGATGATAAATATTTACGCGTTTATTTGCCCGTACAAAAAGGGTTTGCGTAGAGAACAAGCAAACCGAAATCAGGCGGAAACAAATCCGCTGAGGACGTACTCAGCGGGTTTTTGCTGGGGACTCCCTCAGCTGCTGCCGCATGTGCACACAATGTCACACATGAAAAATAAAAAACACGTTTAAGTTGAAAGAGGGGTTGGATTACGAAGGGGTGAAATATTTTTCAATCCAGGCACTCAAATTTAATTAGCTGAACATGGAGGATCAAATATTATTATTTTTGAAAATTAATAATCACCTCTTTTTGTGAAACAAAAATACGTGTAGTATATCTATAGCGTCTACCTATATCGTCTGTGACTTTTTCTACTTCTTCATCTAAAATAGAATTTTGCATTTGGGTTATCATCCCTTATTTTGTATTTGTTATAATTTTTTATTGAATTTGGTGTTGGATATTAAATCTGACAGCCTTTGATCTGGCTTTTACTAAAAAAAGTTCTTGAAAAGGCGTTTGATCTTGAATTATTTTACATTCGCATGAATTGTGTAATATTTAAAAGTTAGTTACATTTCAAACTATTATTTTTTATTTATATGCATTATTTTTTAAAAGTTAATGACATGTTAATATAATCTGAATATGTATGCATCTGGAAGTTAGTTACATTTCTATAATGTAAGTGACTTTTGTTATATAAATATAACTGACTTTTAATGCAATTTATTGTTAAAATTAAGCTACATTTTAGAGTTTTTATTTTATATATACGAAAAAAAATATGGTATTTATTTTTATATCATCACAAATAACATACTTATTTTTATACCATTCAAATTTTTCTTAATGTAAAAATGTGCCCCTCTTTTTTTTTAATAAAAAATGAACCTTAAATATAGTTAATTTCTTAATCAAGAAATAAAAATGACAAAAATAACCTCAACATATAATATTTGTCATAATATAAATAATTAAACATAATAACCTAATTAATTTTATGTTCTTTCCAAATCAATCGTGAGTCATTCAACTTTATCCCTACTTTTCTTTTCTTCCAATCAAGATCTAATTTTAAAAAAAATTTGTCATTTTGTAATATATATGATTACTTATTCCCAAAATAATTTTATATCATTTTTACTAATGTATGTATTAATAATTATTATATCTTTACTAATAAATAGTTTGTATGATTAAGTTTTATATTTTTGAATTTTAGTTGAAATTTATCATTTTCATGTTAAAATTAATATTTTTTTATTTTTATAAATATTGTATTTGGTAATGTAAAATATTAAAAAAAACAATAAGGGTAATTTTATTATTTCTGTAATACTTTAACGATTTTAATGAAATTTTGGATAGAAGTTAAGTAGGATGGTAAATATGCATAAATTATATATATTTCAATTATATAAAAATAAATAGGTTATTTAGAGTTGTATGCAATTAAATAGCATGTTTTTAAATGGTATACATGCAAAAAAACCATACATTTTATAAATGCAACTTATTTTTATTCTGAATTTTAGTTTTATATCGTGATTTGTGTTTCATTTCTGCATTCATCGAAATAAAAACATTGCATCTATTACAATCATTTTGTTTGGTGATTAGAGTCGAATAATTATCAAATTAACAATAGCATTTCAAATAAAAAAAATTAAAAACATTGATTATTCCTTGTTGCTATTTTTTTTTTTTTTTTGAATGAGAGGCCGCAAACAAAAATTCTATCTTATTCTATGTTTTTTTATGAAATGCGTTTTTTTGAATTATTTCATTTTTAGTGTCTTTTAGAGGATTTGAATTTCAATTTTGTTTTCACAATTTAATAAATGGTTTCTTTTTTTATTTTGAATTAATTTTGAAAACACTGGGTTTTTCAAAATGGATTGAATAAGTTGATATGTTTTTCAAAAAAAGGTGAGGATGGATTTAATGGGAGAGGAAAATATAGGTTTTAAATGAGGATGAGTCAATTGATTATAAAAAATGAAAACCCATTTACATATCCTATATAAAATTTAACTTGATAAAAATTAAGTGAAATGTGAAGATAAAAAGAAATTTTGGTGAAAGAAATTTTTTGAGTAGACGTGGGGAGGACAGAGAGACGGAGAGAAGAGTTGATGGGAAAGATCACACGTTCACACGGACGGTGGTGATTGAATCGTAGAAGAGGAGGTGAGGCTTTCTATAATGGTGGGTTTTTTTTGGGTTTTCGTTTTGTTTTGGGGAGGGCATTCAAAAGAGTTACCCGTGTTTTATAAAACATTAAAAATGAAGAAAAAGTTATTTTATATTTTACTTCGAATAAAATATCTTTTTTTTTCAAAATACGGAGAATACATTATCTCTTTTTTTTTTTCTTGTGTTATAACATTTGATTTAATATAATTATTTTTTTTCTCAATCACTTATCTCCGTATCAAATTAAGTCTTATATGATGAAAATGAAACATAAATCAATAACCAATGAAAATAAACATCTCTTATGAGATTCGCTTGGGTCACTTGGGATTCAGATCAAAAAATCCAACTCTTTATCAAGATACGGAGAATACATCGTCTCTTTTTTTCTTGTGTTATAACATTTGATTTAACATAATTATTTTTTTAGCCTAATCTCTTATCTCCGCATCGAATTAGGTCTTATATGATGAAAATAAAACCTAAATCAATAACCAATGAAAATAAATATCTGGGTCTTATGAGATTCGCTTGGGTCACTCGGGATTCAGATAAAAAAATCCAACTCCATTCGGTGAGGCCAGCGGCGGTGAAGGAGAGGAGAGAGTTGAACAGGTTGTGAAGGTTGATATGACAATATAACTTAGGGTTAGTTAGGTAATTTTACAACTGGTTAATTTGAACCATCCACAGTTTATTTGTACTGACGAAAGTGGTTTATTGGATTAGTGAAACTATGCAGGGGGTTTTCTGGGTTTCAGAAAAATACAGCGGGCAACATGGATTTCGAATAGTTTGTAGGGGGTTATATGGCTTTTCCATTTTAAAAGTACATCGACTGAGACATTAGATTCAATATTAAAGAATTTTTTTGACATATATGTAATTAAATTTAATTACAATGTAATTTGATGTACGCAAATAAATCCATGTTTGCATGTAAACGACTTATGTTTAAATATACCACCGGTTAAAACTTTAATATTCTGAACTCATCGGGTGAATTTAAAAAATTATAATTATTTTATAAGTTCAAAATATGCGTATGGACATATGGTTTCATCCATGTTTCGTCAGGAGATTTTTAAACTAGAAAATGTTTCGTCAGGAGATTTTAATTTAGATTTGTGGTGGTGTAAAGTGGTAATAGAATAAGAGGTGGTGAAAGATACATGTGGCGTTACATGGTGGTAAGGGTCGGCAACGGGCCGGGCGTTGAAACAGGGCCCAGGCCCTACCCACGGGTCGGGCCTAACGGGTCGGGCCTGGGCTTCCGGCCTACGGGCTTAAATTTTAAACATTTTATTTCTTTTATTTTTTAATTTTAAGTTATTTATTTATATATAAATGTTAAAATAACACAAAATTGAAGTACAATATTGAAAAAAATATTTACATCTATTAAATTTTTAAAAATAAAAATATTAAATGAATTAATTATTTAAAAACTAAATAACTACATTTATTTAAGTAGGTTGACATCTACATAAATGTCAATGATTTGTATAATTTAACGACAATTCAAATCAAAATTACATAAAATCACATGACACATTTATTTTATTGCGACACACAGGTCTACGGGCCGGACCCACGGGCCAGCCCGAACTGGCCCTGTTCGAGCGGGCTTCCGGGCCGGGCCTCAGCCTCGGCCTTCTGGGGCCCCCCACATGGTGGACGTCCCTGGGTGATTTTTTTCTCTTTTAATACCATATTTATGAAAAAAAATTATTTTTCAGTGTTTATTTCACACATAAAAATGATAAAAAAAAATTTGTTTAAATGTCTAAAACACTTTTACTGGTATACATTTACTTGCAAAATTTATTTCTTTACCCATATCACAATTATAAAAAATAAGTGATTTTTTTATAAATATTCAATTAATGCAAATAAATAAAACAACAGATTTTATAATTAAACAAATAATAAGAGTAATTTTTATAAATTAGTTGAATGCAAATAAATAAATAGAGGAGGCGATGGATAAAAAAGGGGAGGAGTTTATTTATTTTAGAATGAATGCAGATAGTAATTTAATTAATTTGTAAATGGTAGAATAATAATCTAATTTAAAATTTTGGTGGAATTTGAGATTATCACAAAAAGAGTGGGAATTTGATTTCATCCTATTTTTCCACATGCCTTCATTCTAATTCCAATTTGACTCATAATTACTATCAAGATTATCACTAACCACCTACCACTTCTTTAAAAAAAAGATTATCACTAACCAAATACTGAATTTTACACACTTTCCTGGTAATCTTACATGAAATCAAAATTCATCCCATAATGACACGAATTAAATGGGGTCTAAATAAATTTTAAAGCTTGGCTTATTTTATTACTTTATTAAAGGACCAAAGGGTCAAACGAATGTAAAAAAATTAATTAAATACAAGAAAAACTTTATATAAGAAAAAAGCAAAATAATGTTACAAGAAAAACTAGTGTTATACGTGCCTACTTTGTTTATTTTAAAGATGTATAATTTTAGGAAAATGTAAGATACAGCCATTTTTACAGTCTAAAACTCAAACCATATTTGTTTTTTTTTAAATAATAAATACCATCTACTGAATTGTATGCTTTGATAAAAAATACATATCACTCCATTTTGAATTGAATAAATTCATTTTTATAAATGTAAAAAAAAAATTTAACAAAGTATATATATCGTTTAACGATGTATATGCTTTATTTGATTTCTAACGAGATATATAATACTGTATTTTGAATTGTATAAAAAACAACGCCCATAATTTTATGGAAATGATATTTCAAGATCATATATACTCATTTTCATAAAAATGATATGTTTCACTTAAATGAATATTAATGATACATACATGTAGGACCCCAAATAAATACTATGCGGACCATAGTTCTATAAGAAAAAAAATAATATGTACAATCTTGTGCACAACCTCATGCTCATCATCTTCAACCCCCCATCCATTTTGATTTTATAAAAATATATGTTCTTGTCCAATGAATTACATGCTATAATGAAAACAATAAATTACATGCCTAGATAAATCAATGCATATTTCTTTTAAAAAAATTAGTTAATTTTTCTTAAACTGAAATCTTTATTACGCTATCGCAATATAAACTCCACTATTAAGTATTGGCTGTGGAGCTTCTGCGCAACAGTCATGATACTCAGACCCCAAAATATAAGCCTCACTCACAAACCCCATGAGGTATCATCATTTCATTAGTTGACTTGTTGACTTTTCAAAAATAATAAAATGACAAAATACAAATCTGCTCTTCATTAAAAATCTATCCCATTAACCCAAATCCCCCTTTTTTTCTATATTCAGTTACTAATTTTCCATTGTTATATTAAAATTTATGTATTTCAAAATTTGAATTTTAAAATCCTTACCTCGTAACTGAATTTTCTATTTCAGTTACACCCAAAATTTACCTAAATTACATCAAAACTTACCTAAATTATTTTTTTGTCAAAATCCTTCAAACACCAAAACATAACATTTACGTAGATACAAATATGAAAATGGTAACCGCCGCATAATTTGAGGGATTGGTTGGCAAAAATATACAATAGGAATTCTCCATTTATCACCTCATGGGGCTGTGATAGAGTTCGTGAATTGAGGTCTAAAAAACATTTCCCTCTGCGCAATAGTGAAAAAAAAATACACGTGCATGTTTTTATAAAAAAAAATGATCTTGGGCTTATTTTTCATTGTATTTCAAGAGATTTTTTAATCACCAGTTTAGCTCTTTGTTGTAACATAACAGTCAAATCTTACACCTGTGCAGCTCATCCAATATCAAAATTCAAACATGACAATTGAGCAGTATGGTTGAACCTATAACATTCATCTTTAGATTTACATGAATTTTACCCAAAATTTTCATGTTATAACTTTAGCACAGACTGTATTTCTAGTGATCTCATCATCATTCCATGAAGGGATAACACAATATTTATGGATGATTATTTCATACTCAATCATGAAACAAACATGTTTTATAAATCCAATCATTTACAGGATGGATGATCAGTAAATCAGAACAATGAGTATACAATCACAACAACTCAATGAAACAGATTTTCACGGCATGTTTGTGAATTTCCCACGCGGCAAAGATCTACTTCTCCTCAAGTCAGCTACACCTTCCTTGCGATCACGCATCGCAGCATTTGGAGGCTTGTTCTCATGCTTCCCAGCTGACAGTGACTCCACTCTCTGCATTGGATCTCTGCAAAGGCACAGTCAAGTCCATACATGAGTTGTACTCCACAAACTCTCTTTCATTGAAACTACAGATGAACCCAAGTAAATCACTACCTGGATTTGTTGTAGGACATCCGCAATGAATTCCCTTGAACCTTGTTCAATCTTGAGGTGCTACACCTTGGTGATTCAAAAAAACCACGAAGCGCATGAGAAGTTTTCTCTTCGTTTTGAGGCTCCAAGTTCACCACCCGACATGTCAATGTGAGTTCAGGTTTCTGTGACTTCAATGGAAGCAACTGTTGATTGGGTTTGGTTTTATTGTATAACCTGTCTCTTCTGATCACATTTTGTTGGTTCTCTTCTTCGTGTTCAGGATGGACTTTCTTTGGATTCTCTGGTCTCATGTGAAATTTCTCTGGGAGGTCCCAACACCTCCTTGTGTTCTCATTTGTTGGCAGTGCTGATGTTGCATCTATGGAGGCACTGGTTGGCTTGCACTTGTTCTTAATGTGGGTACCTTGATCGGTAGAAAACGGTACTCTCACTGGAGGGGATGGAGACCTCAGTTTTCTGGAGTTCATGAAGGTGTCTTGGCGGAGAGGCAATTTTCGATCGTCCTCTGTGGATCCAGGTGGAATTTGGAATCTTCTCTGCTTCCCGGATGAAGAGGTTCTCATCTAAGATACCATTTACGTCACAGGACAAGCAGATACTAAGTTAGTTGCATTAGTTTTTCAAATATCAGATGAATGTTCTCAAGTACTAGTTCCCCAGACTCATGATCACATCTTCAGAAGACATGAGCCAATACAAAATTATAGTTATGGACATTGATTCTTTTCTCCCAGTAAAATTAAATTATATTGTGAGCTTCAAGTTTTGACTTCAAGGACATTTATGATCTGTGTATACACATTATGATGAATGATTTTTCAAAAGTTTCATAAACAGCCGTTGCAACATGGATATTTCCACATTGGTGATCTTGTGTATTAGCCACATTTGTCTTCTTATTTTCCCATGTTAAGTAGAACATGAAATAACCATTGATCAGCAAAGAATAACAAAATTGAAGAGGACCTATATTTACTTGCATATTCTCCCACACCAAGTAGAACATGTTGTAACAATGAATAATGAAGCTGAGAAGGAATATACCTCGTTGTTTCTTGCACCGTCAATTGACCTCAGACTGACTTCAGACTTCAAAGTGATAGTGGTTGTACGTGATTGTAAAGGTGACACAATGCCTGTTTTACGCACCTCGAGAGCCTTGTATTGCATGTTCTCAACTTTTAGTTGTTCCATTTCGGTTTCTTTTCTCTCCAAAGCCGACTTCAATTTTGCTACCTAAACACGTTTACACAAGGAATTTCAATTTCCGAAAGGAAAATTGAAACATTAAGCTAAAGTGAAGAAAGAGTAGGGGATGCAACATACTTCTTCTTTAAGTTCTCTCAGTTCACCAGTTTCTTTATTGGCATGAGCTGCTCCCAGTTCAATTGATGCCACCCGTTCAGCAAATTTAAGTGTGCTAATAGTCTCCCCAGTTGCATGAACATCAGGATTTATATGTACAAACATCAAGGTTTTAGCTTGCCCACCTATGATTGAAAAGAATAAGAATAGTAAACAAAGAAGAATAGAGATGTATCAAAATAGATAAATAGATTCTAGAAATAAATTCATCCACAGATCAAAATAATAGTTTATAAAAAAAGAAAATAAAATAAGAGTCCTCTTTGTTGGGTGATGCACCTGATAGAGTCTAGTCTCCACACTAAGGCCCCATTTAGAACCAATTATTAAATTGATTTTTCTTTTTCAGATAGTCAGTTCCAAAATGAGTTTTTTTTTATATATTATTTTTGTGTTTAAAGTCAAATGACATAGTTTATGAAAATTTTGGTTGGGAGTAGCTTCTATGAAAAAATTGGTTGAGAGAAAAAGTGGGGTTCCGAATGGGACCTTGGTGAACAAAAAATCATAAAATTTGTGTGTGTTTAAAGCTTTCAATGAGGAACACCTTTTGCCCACACAAGGTTTTTTTGCTACATTTTACATGGGTATTTTAATAAGTTAGAGATGAGTATATTAACAAAAGCTAATATATTTGATCTGTGTGTGAACATTTTAAGTAATATTTCAGAGAATAGGTAAACAAATCTAGAAGTTAACATCACCAAAATGTTACCTAAAGCATCTTGTAGTACTTGGGTGAGCTTGCTGTTTCTATAAGGAATATGGGAACTCTTCTGTGCAAGAGCAAAAATGACATCGCCAAGTGCGGAAAGTGACTTGTTTATGTGTTGTGCTTCCTTCAATCTTTCTCCAACTGCCTCAGATTTATTAACCCTTTCACTTCCCGCTAGGTCTACAAGATGAAGGCAGCCTCTCAAAGTCGATCCAGATACCAATTCTTTGCCTTGGACATGAACCGTTAAGACACTTGAGAACACCAACACATCAAACAAGTGAAAGTCAATCAGAATTCTGAAAGGTCAGTCTTAACTCTATTGATATGATGTTGATCAGATTATACCTGTGAGAGCGACTGCTACGAACATTTAGTGCAGTAGCCCCAACAGCCCGATTGGCCAACCCAATTCTCATTAGATCGAAAACATCTCGGGTGCAACGGACCGAAACCAAACTTGCATCAGGAATATTTAGTCCATTCTGTTGTGAATTGTTTCGTATTTCTAACGTACTAGAAGTTAAGTCAAATATATACTCTGCTATCTCAAAAGGATATATGAATGATTGCCATAGATGGACTAGGATCAATAATATGAGTTAGAAAATAACTATTAGCCTATAACCAAACTATGAAAAGGATATCTTTTGTTACAGCCATCAGCTGCCAATAAATCTCTCACTTGTTCATTGTATATTTCAATCATCTGAACACTGACTTCATATCTGATAGCATCCCGCCTCTCTCTCGAGATTTTAAATAGATCTTTGAGTGCTCGGTAATTCACGCCCCATGTTTCCTCCATTGATAGATCAGGACCAGTCTGGAAATATCAAAGCTGACTAATTGAGTAACAATTATAAGTGAATGTCAGCTAATTATGGGTGCAAAAGAGTGTAGTGCATGTAAACTTATTTGAAACACTAGGCAAACTTTTTTTTTCTCAACAAGAAAGATTAGATTCATTTCCACTCAATTGGACTTCTGAGTGTCTGTGTGAGAGGGAGATTGAGAAGCCAAAAACCATCATGTGCGCAAAGGATGTAAAACAATTGAAAAGTGTTATATGAAATGTACCATTGTGTATGTCTTCCCAGATCCTGTTTGTCCATATGCGAAAATGCAAACATTATAACCATCTAAAACAGATCTTATCAATGGTTGGGTATCGGCATACACTTGCTCTGAAAAAGAAAAATATGTCAAGTAATAAATAGCAATACAATCTAATCAAAAGAATGACTATATATCTAGTAACTAACTTTCTTCTTAATAAGAAAAAAATATTCAACCATGTTTATCATTATGCGTTCAGAAAAACCAAGAAACATCATCAAGTTTAGAACACAATAAATTCTTTTAAAATAAGTGAACATTGCATTATTTTCCTCAAATTACTGATAATCATTTTTGTAGAGAATGACACATGGCATGACAATATTGAAGTGATGATAATGATGCTACAAGGTAAACATTTCAATCAATTGTTGCTGCATAAACTTGAGAGTTAAGCATAGTCTTACAAAACAAATGAGAAGTATGAGGTTTTCAAGATATCAAAAGAATCCACAAATCTCAGTCTCCAAAATAGGCACAACATATGCATGGAGATATTAGAAATCAAAACGTACGCTGAGTTACATTGGCTGCGAACACCTTATTGAATGAAAATACTCTCCTTGCATCTTTTCCTTGCTTGTGAGGATTGACAATCATGATATTTCCATTTTCTCCAATATAATCAACAGAAGATTGCGCATCACATTGCCCCGGTAAAAATGGTCGCACTCTACAATACACCCTGATGTTCCCTGTAAGAGAGATTTTTTTGGTAGGTAAGTGTTCTATTAATTTTTCTTGGAAAGATTTCATCCTATTGATAAGAGTAAAACTCAAACCCAGAACCCCTTGTGAGGGTAATGCTACCAACCTGCTAATAGGTGGTTTGGTACCCTTTAAGTTGTAATTTCATGACAAAAGATATGAAAAAATATTGTAACAACACAGTAGATATTAGGCAGTTACCCTTCAAGTCTTGAACTTGATTGTAGAGAAGACGATTTTCCTCGAGCACTTTGTGGTAAGAAGATGCAGCAAATTCAAGGCCTTGGATATGGTGCCCTGGAAGATAACTGATGTCAAAAGTAAAAATACTAAAATCTTGTTGTAGATAAGAAAATGTAATGGAATTGACCAAGTGAAGTATTTGATGTATTAACTTCAAGAATAACTTAACAGTGCTTACCAAGCTGACTAACTTCTTCCTCCCATTTTGATTCGATCTGTCGGACTTGAACCTTCGCATCATGAAAGCAAAGTTTTATCTCCTGAGAACAACAACATCACATAGGTCAGTAAAGTAACAAATCCATGATCAAGGTAAAATACAGCTTAAAATACCTTTGTACATTTTTTTCTTCAAAACTTTAATAAGCAATAAATAATTGATCTAAAATTCATTCAATCTAGGTACCTAATTTCAATTAAGGTATGGCATGAGTATTACATGATTGACATTCAAAATAAAGGACTCAGAGAAATATGGACATTTAGTAGCATTTGTTGTCAGCATCAAATTGGCTAATAGCTTAGAATCTCATCTTGATAAAAAAAAGTGTAGTGGATTTTATAAAACAATATACATACATCAATTTGGTGTTGTTGTAGATCAAGTCTTTCCACATAATTGGAAGAGCGGGAGCAATCAGATCTTGCATAACTCTGCTGATCAAGAAATCCTGAAACGGCTTCCAAAAACTCTGCTTTTGACGAAGTTTCTTTGTCGCCTCTTAATGCTCTCTTCAACATGAGTCCAAGCTGTCAATGTCAGCATTAAATGAAACCAAATCAATGCAAAATAGATAAGAATTAACGAAAAAATCCAATTCATTCCAAAAACATGATTTGAATGCCCACATTTTCCTTATTCAACCACCTAATAATAGTAACATCATCACAGTTTTACGTCTGAGAAGTCCAGGAAGTTACCTGACAGCTCTGTGATTCAAGCTGTCTATAAAACTGTTCTACAGCTTGGTTGGTCACGATATCAACCATCTATAACATAAAGGAAAGTAAATCAGCATTCATACATGAAATGGCACCTTCAGAATCCTCATATGCTATACATAAATTGTTCTGGGTATATCATTATATGTATCCCGCTCTCATTCTTCCTATACATATTACTAGATGAACATGCAACTCATTTTCATATTTAGTAGTATATATTTTTATTAAAGCAAAGTGTGTTTTGACAAAAGCACACTGAAGACAATGAAAAATGGATATGGAAGAGACCCGCAAAGATCAGGATGTACAATGAACAAAAGCTATGACTTACTACATACATTTCTACAAAATGATTAAAAATTGCATGTTGAAACTCACCATTCCCATTAATTCATGTCAACAATGGGGCATGTCCTTTTACAATCACACCACCATTGGCAATCTTTTTGATACAAAGTTTTGCAACTAATTTGATGGTAACTTAATCTGAATCCATTGGTTTAAGGCCAAAATCCGATTTTCATTTTTGGGGTGGCAATTTCAACATGACATTTTTCTAGAACACTAAGTTTAAATACCAACAAATATGCTTTTGTTATATTAGTGTCACAACAGATGTATCAAAGGATAGTATCTTACCTACCATTCCATTCAACGGAAGAAGCTGAGACATCTCCAAGTCTGTCAGATATTCCCGCAGAAGCTTTAGCCCAAACCTATCAAAAAGGGAACCCAAAGCACCCCCTATTCCAGATTCTTCGAGGGCAGACTCACTCAAGAGACGTAGATGATCATCGTGACATTCATCATATGGTGAACAAGTTTCTTGAGATGATCCAGTAACGGTTTCTCTGCCAAGTATTGATGGAGGTATACATTTATTTGAAGATGTGATTTTCACAATCCCACCATATTTCCATATCCCGATTCCACCAGATTGTTTCCACTCATGGTATCCTTTCAGACAGAGAATACAGTCCACAACCTTACTTGATGAACCTCCCTGTACAGATCATTTAACTGTGGTTGAGAATATTTTAACATAAATCATAAAACTATGATTTGTAGTTAAAATGCTTCATCATTCAAAGTAAACAAGAATATATGTCCAAACCAACAGCCCAAAACAAAACAATATCTTATAACCAATGTTAATGGAATATAAAAATTCTGAAGTTGATTAAAGCACTGCTTGAAATACACGAAATAAACAAAAATATAATGCATTGATTAAATTATATAACAGGATGGTTATTCTACTGATGTAGAACTCCAACTCTTTTGTCCTCAAGGTGATCT